>JARHVA010003067.1:1695000-2015000 GCA_037957365.1 Torreya grandis
ACTACATGAGTTATTATCTAAAGGGTTAATTATACCAAGTATGTCACCATGGGGTGTATCAGTCATGTTCAATAATAAGGATGGTAATATTCACTTATGTATTGATTTTAGGACATTAAATAAAAATAAAATCAAGAACACACACACACACACACACACACACACACACACACACACACACACATATTGGCTGAAATTGATGATATATTTGATCAAATGTGTGGGGAAACAACATTTTGTAAGATAGATATCTGAGTAGGATATCACTAGTTAAGGATTTGAGAAGAAGATAATCCCAAAATAACATTCAAAACTTGATATATTAACTATGAATTTATAGTGTTGCCTTTTAGATTAAAAACTACATCAGAAACATTCATAAATCTCATGAATAGTGTCTTTAGGGACTATCTAGATCACTTTGTGTTAGTTTTTATTGATTATATCCTTATTTATTCTAAGAATGAGGAATAAAATTTAAAACATCTATAATTGGTGTTTCATCATTTATAAAAGCACAAACTTTATGGTAAGGTATCCAAATGTGCACAAGGTGAGAAGTTTTATGGGGCTAACAAGTTATTAAAGGATTTTTTTCCAAATTTATCAAAAATAACTAACCCAATTACCTCTATTCAATTGAAGAATTAAATTTTTATTTTGTTAGACACGTGTGAAAAATCCTTTCAAGAGAAAAAAAGGAGGCTTACATTGGCACATGTGCTAAGAGTTCCTGATCCTAATGGTCAGTTCTTAGTCACCACTAATGCATCTAGGGATGGTCTTGGAGAATTTATTATACAAGATGGTTTAGTTGTAGAATATGATTATAGTAATCTTAAACCATATGAGGTAAATTATGCTCCACACAATTTGTAACTTTTTGCATTTGTGCATGTTTTGTAAGTTTAGAGGTACTATCTATTGGGAAAACTGTTTGAGATCAAGAGTGATAACTTATAGATAAAATATATCTTTACACAACTAAACCTAAATTATCATTAGAGACACTAGTTATATCTCTTATTTGACTATTATTTTGACATTAGCTACAACAAGGGGAAGTAAAATAGAGTTGTTGATGCCTTAAGTTATATAAGGTATATATAATATTTGGATACTATCAAGAGTACCTTTCATGATCAAGTTATTAAATTGTCCTTTGGAGATGAATTATATGATAAATTTAATAAATACTTATTATAGGATACTTATAACCTTAGGTTTATAAGATTCAAGTTGGATAATGATTGCATTTTTAGGTACTATGTCAGAATGTATGTACATGATAGAGAGAATTTGAGGGGAATGGTACTAAAAGAATTGAAAAATTCCCCTTATTTAAGTCACCTTAGAGTAAATAGGCTCATGGATGAGATAAAATATCTTTATTTATGGAAAGGAATTAAAAGGGATGCAATATATTTCATGTCTCATTGTTTGGAGTGTTAGTGTGTGAAAGCTAAACATGTACATCTAGCAGGATTATTATATCTTCATGATATCCCAAAATTTAAGTAAAGAGTAATTTGTATGGAATTTGTCCAAGGTTTTCCATTCTCATGGAAATTACATGACATGATGTTGGTGATATTTGACAAACTAACCAAGGTATCTCATTTCATACTAGGTAATTTGATTCATGATGCACCAATGCTTGTAAAAATATTCATGAAAGAGTTGTATAGGTTACATGGGTTTCTAGAGAATATCATTTATGATTGAGATTTGAGGATGACATTTGAGTTTTTTTAAAATATAAATTCATATTTTGTAACACAATTAAATTTCATTACTGCATATCATCTAGAAATAGATGGACAAACAAAGAGAGTAAACCAAGTTCTAAAAGAACTTCTAATGTATTGCATGGATAGTAAATACAAGTGGGAATAGTATATTCCACTAGCAAATTTTACTTATAATAAATATTACGAAATATCTTTAAATATGGCTCCATTTGAAGCATTATATGGAATGAGGTGTCAAAAAATAATTAGTTGGGACAAACTTGAATACAGGGTGTGTATACACATAATATTTTTAACTTTTATCAAATACTGACACTTTACATCTTGCAGGAACCCATCATGACTCAATGTATTTGAGTGCATGCCTTAAAGGGTGCACCAAAAAAGGGGTGGGTAGACCTTTGGTGATTTTTAGGTTTGTTTTCCCTCATTACCACATTATTTCCAATCCATTCATCTCCTAAAAACCTTTCCCTAAGCTATTTCTCCTCCCTTGCACATTCCTCTAGTCTTTTATTCTTTCTATCCTTCTTCTCCTTACTTGGTACTCTTTTGACCTATTCAAAAAATTAGGCCAACTTGGTTGACTTGGTGCAATTTAGGGACACTTTAGCTCTTTAGGTTTGTTAGCCTTCTGACTGACCCAACACGAACTTTAGACATTATCCCAAAAATGTGCTAGGTCAATTGGGTCAACCTAGCATAGTCGACATGCCCAAATGATTTTAGGGTGAGATAATCCTATATATATAAGGTCATTTTGGTCATTATTATAATATGCAATAAAGTTTTATTATTAACTCAAACTTCTTTAGAATATACTCTTCCACCATTCTACTTGAGGTGTCTAAGCTTAGGTTTTTTTATTTTAGAGAATCTAGTCTTGTGGATAGGTCTTGGATGCTTTAGCCTAACAAAGTGATCATTATGAACCATAAAAACCTCTTGTGAAGCCTCAATGGCCAATGGAGATATTTAATCATCATGGGTTCACATTTAGGTAATTATATTCTAACTTTGTTCTCTTATCTTTTAGTAGATAAAAGTAGAATAAGTGTTGGCTCGAATAATATTACTCTTCATATTTTATGTATTAGGGTGTTACTCATACTTTATTTGAAGTTCCCTAGACATATTTTATTTCTTTGCATTTAACCCCTCACATTGTGCCACAAGATTTGGTTTGCACTAGATCAGTTTATTTTTCTTGTTATTAGAATAGTTTACTCTCTTGTTTACTAACATAAGTGAAATATCAAATCATATGACTATTTTAGGGTTGTTGTGTAATTGTATTAGACTATAGGATTTTTAACCCTTCCTAGAATGATATGTTGTGATAGGTGATATAATAGATCCCCTATTCAGGTCTAGTAGATCCCCATATTGGTCATGTTCCCACTTAAAAATTGTATATCCAATTAGATGTGTATGTGTGCTCTATCTTATCTGATCTAGGATTAATTCATGTACATCATGAAATTTTTATTGTATACATTCTGGTGAATGCAATGTGAAAATAACCTTTGCAATATTTCTCTCACTTATTTCATTCTTTTTATCATCATTTATATCATATATTTTGACATACTAATTCGACTCTATTGACATAGTTATTTTTCTCTATATGCAAAAATAGGAAACTATATCAATCAACTCAACCAAGTATAGGTTTTCAACACTTTTTAGACTTCTAGTTTTGCCTAATAGATTGACTAGGTCAACCTAGCACACTTTTTTAGATTTCTTAAATAGGATCTTGTATAGAGTGGTTGACCAAGTCAACCTAATTCTACATATGGGCTTAGTTTTCTCTAAGGTTCTTGATCAACAATCTCCTTCATCTCTATCTCTAAACCATCAAGGTCTATCTTTTATTCTCTATATTTTTATAATCCATACTTTCCTTTCATGTTTTTAGTCTTCAAAACCACCCCTGCACAACCAACTAGATTGACCTGTCGACTTAGTTGTGTTTTGTGTGCTATCTGAAATAACTAGGGTGACCTAGTCAACCTAGTAGGTTTTTAAAACATTGTCTTTAAGAGTAATAACTCGACCTTATTGACCTATTTATGTGTGTTTTGCATATAGTGTTTTTGTTATACCTTGTTTCAAAGTTAGAATTCATAGGTTTGTATGTTAATTACATCTTTTCTTTCAGTTGTTTTCATGCTTAGAATAGTTCATATAGTCTAATTATTAGATTTCTAATTAACCACTTAGTTTCATTATTTCTATTTTATGCACACATGGACAAATCACATAACACAAAAATGCATTTTAACATTTGACTACCCAATCCAACCTACTTAGATTTTATCAAGGGGGAAGCTAACTTAATTCTTTGGTCAAGTATAAAGCATGGTTAATGGTATATTTTGGTTAATAAACTGACACCCTTATCACTATGGTGTGTGAAGTGAGGGGGTAGGCCCCAATACCAAGCATGTATCATTGCCACTACACTCCCTTTCATTATAAACTCACCTAAAACCATCCATAGATTTATATCTTGTACCTTACTTATATCTAACTCCCTATCATATAAAATTATTCTTAATAATATAATTAACATTCTAGTCTGACCAATTAGCTAGCTTTAATTTCTAATATCTACTTTCTCTTCTCTCAATTTTATGTACAAGAACTTGCATTAGTTAGTATTGGTGTAAGGTTTTACTCTATGTGCATTAATTAGATTGGCTAGCATCAATTCAATTAACTATCTATTTACTTTTAACATTTACTTTCCTATATTAACTACAAAATTATCTTGTTCTATTTCACATATTGTCATCAATATTTTATTTTCCCCTATCTATTATAATAGGTTGACTTGGTTGACATTGTATTGTCAAAAACCCTAATTTCTACCCATTTTCATTATGCTAGGTTGACCTAGTATAGTCTATAGGTCCTATTTTTGCAATAGGTCAACCTGGTTGACCTAGTTCTATTTCTTGCTTTCCAAATTTATCAACCTAATTCTTCACTTCTAATTTTCATTTTGGTCATTTCCCTCTAGTCAGAATGAGATGTCTTATTAGAATATTTTTAGATTGTCTTAATCCTTTTAAATCCTATATGGGATGTTCATTTCTCTCTTTCTTTTCCTCCCAAGAACACCATCACTCTTGGGGTATTTCTTCTCCTCCATCTACAAATTACAACATGGTTCAAATAACACCTCAAGATGTATTTTATGGATCCAATCCTTTCTACACCTAGAAAGAAACCTCTAAATATATTAAAACTAATGTGGGAGTGATTGACACAAGTTTACTTAACAATCCCACTAGCAACCCTTCTTCTAATAATCCTCCTTCTCTATTCTTAACACCTTGTCACCACCTTGCATGGAGGAGTTACATTCTATTCTTGGGGTGCCTTGTCCACCTTTTGTGGAGGAGTTACTTACATACTCTCCTATTTGTATTCCTCACTTTGATCATCTCATGTTAATTAGATTTTGGTTTTCTTCATTTTATCTTGTGCAATTTCTCTTATTGTGTTAATTTCAAATTACTTTAGCATCTTGTGGTGTGCACTTGCTTCAACTAGTGTGATCATGTCTCCATTGTACTCACATTATCTGGATTCTAAAAAAGACTTTGATATGGTATCAGAGCTTGACTTGGTTGGATATATAGATTCAGACTAGGCTGGCGATTCACAAACTCGCAAGTCCACTTCTGGTTATAGTTTCTCTCTAGGTTTTGGTCCTATCATAAAGAATCCCCTAAAGCCAAATAGCCTCAGTAGTTGCATTAATAGCTCCCCTGTACTCTACCTTTGTGGATGATATAGCTTCAAAGGGTGTTATCCCTTTCAAAGCTTTGTGAAGAACCCTATTTTGAATGTAGCAAGTACAATTGAGTTGTTCATCAAGAGAAGTGTCCATTTTTAGGAGATTCCTAGAGACTCAACACTTGACACTTCTTATCCCTCATTAGATCTACTTCTTCATGATGATTTCTCATCAGATTTAGATCAGCCACAATAGGTTCTTGAGCTAGAGACATCATCTTCTTCTTCAAGTTCAGATAGTGAGGATAGTGATGTAGAGTCATCCACCTCTAGTTAGTCAAAGGATGATGAGTTAGCCCCTGACTCACCCAGTTTTGGGCCACTTTGGGCTAGAGTGACACTTGAGAGTGATGGCACTTGGGCATGAGATCCTGTAGATGATATACATACTAGGGGGATTTTCAAATAGATCCACATGCCTTTTTTGCTACAATTTCGGATCCACAGACTTTTTGAGAGGCATCAGGGGTACCTGAGTGGGATAATGCTATGGAGGAAGAATATTCTTCCTTAATCAAAAATCACACTTGGGATGTAACTTCACTTCCTAAGGGAAGAAAGATGGTTTGATGTAGGTGGATAAATCAGACCAAGTTTGTAGTAGATGGGTCAGTCGATAAGTTACAAGGTGCGATTGGTCGCCAAGGTTTCTCATAGGTGGCAGGTATTGACTACTCAGAGACCTTTGAAACTATTGCAAAGATGACTTCTATTTGACTCACCTTGGCTATTACCATAGCACATGGTTGTAATGTGCATCAGATGGATGTGAAGAGTGTCTTTCTTCATGGAGACCTTGAGGAGGAGATCTACATGGAGTAGCTGCCAAGATTTGTTTAGGATTTTTCTTTAGTATGTAGACTTAGGAAATCTATCTATGGCCTTAAACAGGCCCCTCGGTCTTGGTATGCCAAGATGAATTACTTCCTTCTCATAGTGGGTTTCACTAGGTGCCATTCTGATCCCAATGTCTACTTCTTATGGCAGGATGATTTGCTCTTGATTTTGGTTCTATATGTTGATAACCTTTTGATCACCAGGAGTTCTTCATCGGCTATTGTAGTGGTGAAGGCATCTCTTCAAGATATATTTGACATGATAGACTTGGGTTTGTTGCACTACTTCCTTGGCATTAAGATTTCACAGTTAGATTCAGGGTTTTCTCTTGCACAACCTAAGTATGCTCTTGACTTATTGGCTCAGTTTCACATGGCTGATTGTAATCCATCTTCAACTACCTTTCTATTAGGAGTCAAACTTGAGGCTAATTATTATTCACCATTGCTTGATGCCACTCGATATCAACAACTTATTGGTAGTCTCATCTACTTGACTCACACTAGGCACAACATTTCATATACATGACTTATCTCTAGATTCATGAAAGAACCCCATGAGTTGCATTAGAAAGCAGCTAAGAGCATCTTGCATTACATATAGGGTTCACAGAGATATGGGATTCATTATAGATTTGGCACAGAGGTTGACTTGGTTGGATATATAGATTTAGACTGGGCTAGTGATTCGCAGACTCACAAGTCCACTTTTGGTTATAGTTTCTCTCTAGGTTTTGGTCCTATCATTTGGTCTAGCAAGAAGCAAAATGCTATTGCTATATCATCCACAGAGGCAAAGTACAAGGGATCTATTAATGCATCTACTAAGGCTATTTGGATTTAGGGGATTCTTTTTGAGTTTAGCATTCCTATCAGTCAGCCCACCATCATTTGTTGTGACAACTAGAGTACCATATAGATTTGCAAGAATCCAATTCAGAACCAGTTGACCAAGCACATAGAGATTCACATGCATTTCATTTAGGAGATTATTCATAGTTAGGTCATTGACTTGATATTTTGCTAGTCTTCGAAGCAAGTTATAGACATCTTCACCAAACCTTTCACTGAGAGCAAGTTCATTCATCTATGAGCTCTTCTTGGGGTGTGGTTCACATCTACAGTAGCATCATCTTTAGGGGGGCCTTCTAGCCTCTTATTTTCTTTTATTTCTCTCTTTTGGAGGGGAGTTTTTTCCTATGGGTTTTTTTCTTTTCTCTATCTTATGGGATATTGCATTTGTACATGGGTACCTCATCAGGCCTAGTTGTTGGAACCCATTTTTTATTTCCACACTACCCACCTAAGCTGTGCTTATGGCGGTATTAGTGTAGGTTTTTATTTTTCCCTATTTATTAATTAGGGAAATTGTATTTCATGTGCATACATGGAGTTTTCCTACATTTGTGGGATAGGCTAGCTTATGTAGAGGTGTGTGTCATAGATGTGTCATAAGAATGTCATAAGTAACTCCATTGATGTGAGTTACTTCTCTATTCTTAGCACCTTGTCACCACCTTTCATGGAGGAGTTATATTCTATTCTTGGGGTGCCTTTTTCACCTTTTGTGGAGGAGTTACTTATGTACTCTCCTATTTGTATTCCTCACTTTGGCCATCTCATGTTAATTAGATTTTGGTTTTCTCCATTTTATCTTGTGTAATTTCTCTTATTGTGTTAATTTCAAATTTCTTTAGCATCTTGTGGTGTGCACTTTCTTCAACTAGTGTGATCATGTCTCCATTGCACTTGCATTATCTGGATTCTGGCAACAACTCTGATAAATACAAAGTTCTAACGTTTGCTTCTCAAACTCCTAATGAAGCTCTTGACCAAAATAAATGCAAGACTTTCTTATGAAGCAATTCAAACCTAATTCTAAACTTCTTAAAGTATATTTTCAAACATCCAATACTATCACCAGTAACATTTCTCAAACTAAACCAGGAGTTACCAAAAGTGATATTCATTTACCATCTCATATACCTCTTTTAGTACATCAAATGAGATGATTTTTACCACCCTATAAGCCTTTTATATAGCCTAGTGCTCCTCCTAAGTGGTATGATCCCAATCTCTTTTGTTGGTTCTATTTTGACATTACACATTCTCATGAATCTTGTATAGGGATTTATAAATGTGTTATTTCTTACATGCTTGGTGATTCATTGCCAGTACCATGATTGGGATTTTGGATGATGATTTTTACATGATTAGTGTTATTTCTTACATGCTTGGTTACCATGGTGATCATATTTATAATCCATTTCATAGACATCAATTTCCTTGGAATCAATTATGATTTTAGGATTAGAAGAAGTAGACAGAGTAGAAGAGGTAGATGGAGTGTTGATGGGTTCTTTGATAGGAGAAGGATTAGATTCAATAAGATGATCTAAAGGAGGTAAGGAAGATGAAAGTACTTATAGAGGTTTGGAAGGTGTGATTTTATTTACCACCCAAGGAGAATTTATAAGAGGAAGATTAATAAGAAGTACATAACCCTCACATTTTAAGTTATTATCTATAAAAATGGTATGCACATCTTAATTGAAAGCATAAATTTGGGCTAAGGTATTTTGATAATGTAAGAAATCCAAGTATCTAGATTGATCTTGGGCTATTATATAGTTGTAATTGTATGTGGGAGAAATTATGCATGCTTAATATTTAGGAGGATCTTCATAAGGTAAAATACCAAGATTAATAAGTGTTTGAGGAGACATGGTGAGAGGATCTTGAAATAATTTAGCCACTCCAAAATCATTTCAAGTAAAAGAATCTTTAGGTAAAGATGGCTCTATAGCATTGCATGGAGGGGGAAATTAATAATCTCATCCATGAGAGGAATGGTATGATCCCTTGTCAAAAGAAGAGGAATCCACTCTAAAATATATGGAGGTAATTTGGTGGTGTTGTAAGTATGCTCTAATTCATTGGGCTCATTATCATTGGAATATGCAAAAGTGACTTGTAAATCAAGATTAATATTGATGAACATAGGTAAAGGAGCATTATTAAATTTAGGGATTGTAGGAACATGATATTTTGATTTAGGATTAGGTAATTAGAAACTCCATGGGTTGGGATCAACTTCATGCTTGTAGCATTTTCCATTATGTAGAAATTTAATGCATTGACTATTAGAAGAAGTAATGGACCTCATTTTATGAGTCTAAGGATGACTAAGGAGTATGTTATATGATAAAGGGAGATCAAGAACCATTAGTTTGGTCTAAATGGTCTTAGGACCAATGGTTAAGGGAAGCCATATACAACCAAGTGTCTTTTGATTAGTCTTGTCAAAACCACAAAAAGTAATATATGTTTATTTAAAATGACCTTTATTATAACTAAATTATTGTAGAAGCCATAAATAGGGCACATTAATACCATAACCCTCATCAACTAGAACATTTTGAATAATGGTTGTATTAATGTCTATTTTGATGAAGAGAGGTAGATCATTAACATGAAAGAGGATTTCATCATTAATCATGTCCTATTCAACGAATTTAATTAAAGGATTATAAGAGGGACACATAGATTCAATGGTATTAATATTAGTTAGTTGATAATAAATAGGAGGTGGTTCTTCATCTAAAGAAAATGGATCTTTGATCTCTTGGAGTTGTTGCATAAGAAATTTATGATGATAAGGTGAAGTGTGAACCAACTGCATAAGAGAAATCTTATATGGCATAGAGTTAAGTTCTTCAAGAAAATTCTAATGAGATTTATAAGAAGAGCCACAAGGTTTAGGAGATAAATTAGACTTTAGAGGAACATATGTAGTTGGAGGATTAGAAGGAAGAATTTGTTCCTCAGGTGCTTTTGATTCAATATTGATGGTAGTAGTATCTTTAATAAATTATCCCTCCAAATCAGGGTTCTTAGGCTTGGTAATAAGATCTTTGTGAGCTAGTTTTTGATGATAATTGACCTTAGCCATATTGACATATTGAGAGTTGTTAAAGTATTGGTCATAATCAATGTCAATTTCACAAACATCTTTGGAAGTTGATTGATTACAGTAAGAATATATTTAATTATTAGATGTAGAATATTTATAAGATTGTAATTTTTTAGAAGCATTCATGTATTCTTGATGATGATTTTTGAGGGGGTAGGCCCCAATACCAAGCCTATATCATTGCCACTATAGTCCCTTTCATTATAAACTCACCTAAAACCATCCATAGATTGATATATTTTACCTCGATTACACCCAACTCCCTATCATTTAAAATTATTCTTAATAATATAATTAAAATTCTAGGTTGACCAGCTAGCTTTACTTTCTAATTTGTCTACTTTTTCTTTCCTTAATTGTGTGTGCAATAACTTGCATTAGCTAGTGTTGGTGTAGGTTTTTACTTTGTGTGTATGAAGTTTATCCCAACCCATGGAGTTTATAATTACCTAATCCTAAATCATAATATCATGTTCCTACCATCCCTAAAATTAATAATTCTCCTTTACTTGAGTTCATCAATATGAATCTTGATTTACAAGTCACTCTTGCATATTATAATGACAATGAGCCCAATGAATTAGAGCATACTTGAAAAACCACCAAATTACCTCTACATATTTTAGAGTGGCTTCCTCTTCTCTTGATAAGGGATCATACCATTCCTCTCATGGATGAGATTATCAATTTCACCCTCCATGAAATGATCAAGAGCCATCTTTACCTGAAGATGCTTTTACTTGCAATGATTTTGGAGTGGTTAAATTATTTCAAGATCCTCTCACCATGTCTCCTCAAATATTAAATAATATTTAGATTTTGCCTTCTGAAGATCCTCCTAAATCTTAAGCATGTATAACTTCTCCCACATATGATGACAACTATATAATGACCCAAACTCAATCTAGAGACTTGGATGTCTTGCATTATAAAAAGGCCTTAGCCAAAATTTATGCTTTCAATCAGGATGTGCATACCATTTCTATAGATAATAACTTTGAATGTAAGGGTTATTTTCTTCCTATAAATCCTCCTCTTATAAATTCTCCTTGGGTGGTAGAGTAAATCACACCTTCCAAACTTATGGAAGTAATTTCATCTTTTTTAACTCCTTTGGATCCTCCCATTGAATCTAATCCTTTTCCTATAAAAGAAACCATCAACACTCCATCTACCTCTTATACTCCATATAATTATTCTACTCCTAAAATCATAATAGATTCCAAGGCAATCGATTTCTATCAAATACGTTCTGAATATGATCACCATGGTAACCAAATTTTAGATATAGAAGTAGATGCTATGTTTTATGGTCTTCTTCCTACCTTGCCTAGTGATGAAGCTATTCTTGAGTTAATTTATACCCAAGAACCTCAACTCTTCTAGCAACATCATAAACTTGGAAATTTTAAAACTAAAACTCTTCACTTTAACAACTTTTTTGCTAGCATTGATCCAAAAACTAATCCAATTTCATCCTTACCCCATGAACCATACCAATTTTAAGATGATAATTTCATGATTATTGAAGAAATAACTCATATCAAATATGGTACTCCCTTATGCCCTTGATCGATCAAAATTTATAAAGAACTTTTACCCTCTAAACATGATAATTTCAACCTATTTTTTGATTAGTATCAAGAGGAAATCAATTGGTCTTACCAAGACATTCCTAGCATTAACCCAATCATAGTGGTCCACAACATCATTACCTATCTTGATGCCAAACCTATGCATCAGAATAAATGTAAATTTCCTCTCAAAGTTACCAACTTATGCCATAAATCAATCATCAAACTACTTGATGCTAAATTTATTAAACCTATGGATTATTTTGAATGGGTTTCAAATTTTGTTCCCATTCAAAAAAACATCACTATGGTCATTCATATTTTCATGGATTTTCATAATCTTAATATTTATTGTCTTATAGATAACTTTCCATTACCTTAAATAGATGCCATTATCAATTCCATAGCTGGATATAAAATTTTATCTCTTATGGATGGCTTTTTAAGATAATCAAATTCATATAGCTCTTGAGGACCAACATAAGAATACTTTCACCATATGATGGGGCACCTATTTTTATGTTAAAATTCCATTCAATCTCAAAAAAGTTAAGGAAACTTACCAATAGACAATGACTCATATATTTCATGATCTCATCCATAAAATTGTTGAAACATATGTGGCTGATCTTATCACCAAATCTAAACATTATATAAATCATCTTTCTGATATTACCATCATCTTTTACTATCTCATCAAATATAAAGTCCAAATTAATCTTTTAAAATGTGTCTTTAGAGTTACATCTATAAATTTTTTAGGACTCTTAGTCTCTTTCTATGGCATTGATGTTAATCCAGCCAAGATTAATGATATTATCAACTTCTATTCTTGATATTCATACCCATTTTGGAAAACTTAGGGCAATTAGATGATTCATTCCTAAGATAAATTATCAAATTCATTCTATTAATTCTCTTCTCAAGAAATGTATAGCCCTGGAATGGATGGATTCATGTCAAAAAACATTTAACGATATGAAAGAGTCATTTCTTCATCTACCAACACTTCATCCTCCTTCCAATGATAGACCTTTGATTATCTATACTTATTCCACATCCATATCATTAGGGGAAATGTTTTCCTAATAGGGTGATACAAGTAAGGAGTATGCCATCTACTATATTAGCTAAGGCCTCATTGAATATGAAACATGTTATAGAAAAGTTGAGCATGATTACTTCGCTATTAATTTTGCAACTAAAAAGCTTCATCAATACATGATTTACCAAACCACTTATTTCATTGATCATTTTGACCCCCTTCATCATTTATTATTTAAAGCATTTCTTCTAGGAGATAAATTGGAAATTGGATGATCTTACTTGTGGAATTTGATCTTTACATCATCACACAAAAAGCTATCAAAGGGAAAGTCATAGCTGACCAACTTTCTATAGCTCCTATTTATCCACTTATTCCCTTAAAGATAACATTATAGATGATAATATATTTTACATTGAAGGTCTTAATCAATAAATTTCTCTTAAATATTATTTTCATAGATTTATTGCCAATCTTAAAGATAATAAGCTTGATGAATCTTCTACTTCCTCTGGTACAAATAAACTAAAGGTAATGATAATAGATGTTGAAATTAATGTTGAATTACATGAGGATACTTAAAACCTTCATTTTCATGGTGCTAAATGCCTTCAGGGAGCTAGGGTAGGTTGCATTCTCACTAGTCCTCTTGGCAAGATAATTCCTTTAGCTTTCCATTTTACATTTGATGTCACCAACAATATGGCTAAGTATGAAGCTCTTATTTTAGGTATTAGAGATAATCTTGATTTAGACATACAATATCTTCATGTTTTGCGTGATTTTCAACTCATTTTCCATCAAGTTAACGGTGTGTATCAATGTAAAATTGGAAACCTTATCACCATCATCAAATTGCAATCACTCTTGACAAGGATTTTATCTGTTCTAAAATTGAGCCTATTCCTAGAGATCAAAATTCCATTGTTGATTCTCTTACCTCTTTAGATTCTCTTTTTCATCCACATCAAGTCCTTTATAATCCTTCTTTTATCATAAAAATAATCAAATCTCGATCATCTACCCACCTTCCTGATTCACTTATCCACCACATCAAGGCTATCACCATATGACAATGCCTATGGTATCAATATATCATCCAATTATTATAACATTAAACTTATCCTCTTGAATTGGATTCTTGTGAAAAGACATGTCTTCACAAATAAGCTTTCAAGTATGTATTTAGACATAACATCCTCTATTATCGCAATGTCAAAAGTGCCTTTCTCTATTGTGTCATGCAAGATGAGGTCCTTCCTCTACTTGAAAAAACACATGGGGGCATTTATAGTGGTCACTATAATGAATATGATACAACCCATAAATGCCTACATATGGGTTACTATTAGCTTGCTATAGAAAAGGATGGTATTGAATATGCTAAAAGTGTAATCCTTATTAGCTCCTTGATGATCTCATTAATTTTCCATTATCTAAACTTAAAATTATTTAATCTCTATGGACATTTTACACATGGGGATTTCATATTATTAGTAAACTTCCTTGCTCCCAAGATGGGCACATCTTTATTATCACTACTACCAAGCACTTTACCAAGTGGGTTGAACCCATGAATATTGTTAATGTTATCAGTCCTACCATAGCTAAAATTATTCTAAACAAAATCATTTTTTTATTTAGTGTTCCCAATACCATAATTTTAGACATTGGTGGTAATTTCAAAAATAAACATGTTAAACAATTTTGCACCAAATTCAAAATCAACCACAAGTTTTTCACTCTTTATCATCCATAGTACAATAGTCATGCCAAGGCCACTAACAAGATTATCGATAAAATTATTCAAAAGATAATTCATGACACTCACATGGATTGGCATCTTCATCTTTATCCCAAACTTTGGGCCTATCAGACTAGCATTCATACTACCACTAGAGCAAATCCATTTTCTCTAGTCTATGGTTCTTATTTAGTTCTTCCTCTTGAAGTTGAGATTATTTATCTTTACATATCTCTTCATGGCATCATTCTAGATGAAAAATTATGTGAGGTTCACCTTAATTCCATTGATATACTTTATTAACATCATCTCTCTAACTTACAACATAACCACCAATATAAGGCTTGCATTGCTTGACAACATAGCAAATATGTTAAAGTTTGCACATTTAATTTTGGTGATCTTATCCTTAAATTAGACTACACCCATGACAAAAAAGGTAAATACACCAAAAAATTGTGGGGTCCATATTTAGTCAAATACATTCTTGGTCTAAACACTTATTGTCTTCAAACCAATGAAGGCCATGTTTTCAAGGAATTCATCAATGCTCAATTCATAAAAATACTTTGCCTAATAATTTCCTTCTTATCATGATTTTTATCTATTTATATCTAAAATATTTTGTATGTTACTTAAGTATAGGTCTCCCTCTATAACAGTTCCCCCTTTTTCGCAAACCTTCAGTCCTCCCTTTTCATCTTTTGGTTTTTTGATGTACCATAGTCTTCATTATCTTATTTTTCATGTTCATTTTGTTTACCAATTTTGATTTGGTGCCCCTTGGGATTTTTATTTTTTGATTTGCTTTGTAAGATCGTGGATAGGACTTTACATCCCTCACAAAAGCACCACCTTTTACTTATCTTCTTTCTCTTTTTGTTGCTTGCCAATGCTATTTTGGCATCCTTTGGGTTTTTATTTTGTGAGGTGCTTTGTAAAAAGGTTCCCTCACTTTTATTTTATTTTTCTTATTGTCACCCTCTTGGGTCTCTCTTTTATGATTTTATTTTCAAGACCATAGATAATACATGACCCTCCTCATAAAATTACCATTAGTTTCATGTTTTTTATCCTTGTTATTAGACATTAGCTTTTACTTCTTTTGCTAGATGGAATTTGCATAACAATCTATGTTAACATGTGTTCTTCCATTTCTCTCAGTATTATGATAATGAATCACACCTTTGCTATCTATTAGGGGAAATTTTAATTGAAAATGGGCCTCCAAAATAAAATTTCAAATTATGAAATATGAAATATGAAAACAATGTAAATTAATTAAAGTATGACATCATCCATTAGGCCTAACATCACTTTAAAAAATATATTATTTTTTATCTATTATATAAAACTTACTAAATCCACTAAACTAACCCACTTTGGTTAAAATAACTCTACTTGTTTTATTCCAATCTCTTCACTTTTAATAGAAACTGTAAAGATTTTTTTATTTTTATATTAATGTACATATAAGGTATTATTGGTAGCTATACATTAGAGTATCTTCCTATAGTCACTTCTTCTTCTCCATTATTGGTAGCTATCCATTAATGTTGTTTCCGTATCAAGTTTTGTTATGTTATTTTCTTTAACTCAACCCAAGAACAACACCATCACCATTATTTTTACCTCTACTATTTCCACTCAAGTATAACCACATTCCATTTTAGTAAAGGATTTCAACAAACTCAAAAAACCCCTCTACGCTTTCAAAAAACTACAAATATGAATTTATCTCCATGTCTAGACATGACATATATATAATGTATACATATTGTGGTTGTGTTTCTTTCTGGGAGTGTGAGCCACTTCACATCTGTTTATCAAATCTTTACTAACATTAATACATAGAATTACTTTTCATGTTTGTACATTAATAATAAATCTAGATAAATATTTACATCTGTTAGTTTTACATACATTAATGTCTATTTATCAAATCTTTACATATTTACATAAATCTATACATAAAACTAACGTGTAGATAAATAGACATTAATGTGTAGAGATTTATCAAATATGACATTATTTTATCTTTAGTTTTATTAATTAATATACATAAATATATATAGATTTATCAAATATTTACATCAATGTACATATTGTACATTAATTTAGTTTTTTCATATTTGATAGATTTTCTCACTCCCAGAAAGATTTACTAACAAAAAAACTTAAGGTATTAATGTAGTTGAAAGTGACTTTCTTTTATTCTGTTAGGAGTTTCATTATACATTGGTTGGTGCATATTTGATTCTACATTATTGTGAATTGATGAGAAAGGTATAGGGAGACCCACATTTACTTGGTTACTATGGTAGTTTGGGGGAAGTGGTGCTATAAAGCAGAGATAAAATGCTTCTCTCATGATTTGAACAAGCGACCTGCTATAAACCAAACATATTTATAATGGATGAACATGCATATAACTATTTATATTTATGATGATGACAATGATAATGCTTGAGAAAATAATACCAAGTTATATTCTTTTCTTTTCTTTAATTCAGCTGAAGGGTAACACCACCACCATTCTTTTTATCTCAATTGTTTCAACTCAAGTAAAAGTGCATTCCATACCAAGGGAAGAAACATATATATTTCTATAAATATATCTTATTTCATGTATTAAGACCCATAAATATTATAAAAAAAACTAAAATCAAGGTCAAATCCCATACCAAGGGAAGAAACATTATTTTAACTATATATGGAAAGAGCAATGAAATCAACCCCTGCGAGTTTTATTTAATAATGCTTAAATTCTAGAAAATGGATATAAAAAATTGGCAAAAGTCCATTTTCTTTTCTTTAACTCAACCCAAGATAAAAATCACCACCTTTTTTTTTGTCTCAATTTTTTCAACTCAAGTAGAACCACATTCCATTTGAATCAAGGATTTCAATAGACTTAAAAAGCCCCTCTGTGCTTTCAATATACTATAAATATGCATTTATCTCCATGTCTAGATAGGACATATATAAAATGTATATATATTGTGGTCATGTTTATTTTTGAGAGTATGAGTTTCTTCACATCTATTTCTTATGTTTAACAATTATATCATGATTATATCATGAGTTTCATTATACATTGTCTAATGCATATCTGATTTTACGTTATTATGAATTGATGGGATACCTCAATACAATATTACTCAAACAAGTTTTTGGTTTTCCCTTACCGAGGTAATGGATAAAAAATTTGAGTTAGTTAGAGGATGCACCTTAATGCATTCATTGTATATTAGCATTATCTTTTAAGACTAGTTAGAAAAATATAAGTGTATACTATTGTGCAAAAAATGTTATTACACAATAGTATGGAATATAATCTTATGCTAGAACTTCACAGGCTATTGAAATTTGAGATTTTGTGATCAATGAAACATGTGATCCAAATAAGGATTCCATAAAAACAAAATGACAACATTTATAACACACTACTCAATTAGATTAACTTAAATTTAAGAAAGTTAAGTTTTATATCAAATTTTATATGCAATTTTATGGTGTTTAATGTGGTCTTAGGATGCAAAAACTATGAAATTTTAGAACCCCTATAAAAACTTCCAAGTTAAGTTTAATTTTTGGGATGATCACTTCAACAAGGATAGTAGAGATTTGCACAAATGTTGCTAATGATGCTACTATTATTCTATCAACATTAGTTTTAGAATTTATGTTGACAACTAATAGATTTTATTAGCTCCAAAAAAAATTAGAAACTTAATATTGAGTTTGTTTTTTGAGAGTTTAAAAATCTTAAAGGATATCTAAAAAATATAGAAAGTATAATGAGAAATTCTATTTATCAGTTATTATATAAACATGTGGCCACACTTAACCCATGTGGTTAAGTGATTTTTTATTATTTATATTTAATTAATTTATGTAATAAAAACATTTTTAATATTTCTTACAAGGCCCAATTTACATCTAAATTTCCCCTAATGATTGTATCCCTCTTTGCCCTTTGTCACATTTTTTGCAATTTGAAGCAATTAAAATTGTTTCATGTGTCATTCTTCTTTATTTCCAATTTATTCACCTCCACATTAGATAAAACAAGCTTAAAGTCAAGATAGCACTTTTATTTCACCTAGATTTATGATACTATTAGACCCCATGTTCTTTGAAATTTATCTCTCTTAGAAACCTTGTCCCAAGTTTTAAAATTAATTTCATCTTTAGCAACCATGTTTGTTTTTCCAAATTTTTGTGGAGGAGGAATAGAAACATCCATCAAGAAAGTTAAAATCCCAATCATTTAAAATAAAAAACAATGATATCTAAAAGGCAACATACAAATCTCAAAAGTCAAATTCACACCAAAAGATGGGATTACAAGCACATCTACTATCTCTAATCGAAGCTTAAAATCCATAGTAAGCTTCACATAGATTCAAATTCCTTTGGGGTGTGCTAGGCTATTAGATTGGAATAGGGGAATTCAAAAAAATCTATGTTGTTACCTACTTTCTCATGTAAGTACCCAATCTTTTCAATAGACAGATGACTCTATATGGAGTCCTAAAGAAATAGGAACACATCATGGGGAAGTAGGTCCATTTTAATTTTCATGCATATATCCTTCATGAGATGATATATATACTCCATTTTTTGACCTAATTTCTTTAGTCCTTAAGGTCGATAGTCTTCTTGTTTTGACAAACCAAATCTAAGTGTCTTGACTTCGATAAAGATTTTTTATACCTTGGTTTTTACTTCATTCTCCCCTCCACCCATTTAATCACCCCCTTGATATCCAAATTATGATTCCAAATATATTTTCCCTCTTATTTAAATTCATTCTTCTTCATTTCTTAAAAACATGATAGCACTACATTGTTTCTATTTTAGCTATCCTTAGAGGGAAACAACATGTTTGAGTAACTTTAGATCATATTTTTCACTTCATTTTACATTTACTAGAATTACTTTAATTTCCTTTTTACATTTATCATGATTTTGTTGTCTTATTTTTAGAGACATCTGAGTCCATACCCTTTTTTTATTGTTGATGAAATGTGGATTATTACTGCTCACTCAACAATGTTGCTTTCCCTTTTTCCATTGTTGAGTGAGATGTGGATTGTTACTTCTCACTCATCAATGTTTTTTTAACATTTTGTTTTTATTTTTACCATTGATTTATCTTGATTATCATTTCTTTTTAAACATGTATCCATAGTTTGAATTGGTGAGTTTACCTTTTCTTACTTAAGATTTACTTGTTTGAGTTTTTCAGTCTTTAGTAACCTTGGATTTTTAGTTACCTGATTTACTCTTGTTTGACTTGGTCATTTGGTATAATATAAAACTTATCACCCAACTTGCCAAATTTACCAAGTATGTCATGTCTACATAGCACAAATTATCTTGGCTTTTCTTATGTTTGTTTGTTTTTTCTCCTTATTTTTTTATTCTTGGGTTTGTTAAGTGTAATATTTACACCCTACATATTCAAAACTAAAAACATAGCTAAAAATAATCCCACAATAAAGGTAAATCAAGGTACACATCAATTTTACTTTTCATTTATTTAATTTTTATCTTAGTTTCCCTTTTCTATCATTTACTTTCAGTTATTTTATACTTTTTTAAAATACTACAATTTTTTTTAGCATCATCATTGTGTGTGTCCTTTATTCTTTCTCAAAGCATCATCCCCTATTACACCTTAGTGACACGTGATGAGATTAGAGTGGGGCATATGTATACACATAATATTTTTAACTTTTATCAAATATTGATGCTTTATATCTTATAGGAACTTGCTACCACTCAATCTCTCTAAGTGCATGCCTGAATAGGTGCACCAAGAAAGGGGGTGGGAAAACCTTTAGTGTTTTATAGGATTGTTGTCCCTTATTAAAATATTATTTCCAATCCATTCATATCCTAAAAACATTTTCTTAAGCTCTTTCTCCTCCCTAACACATTCTTCTAGTATTTTACTCTTTCTATCCTTCTTCTCCTTACTTGGTACCCTTTTGACCTATTCAAAATACTAGGTTGACTTGGTTGACCTAGTGTAGTTTAAGGACACTTTAGCTCTTTAGATTTGTTAGCCTTTTAGCCAACTTATCATAGACTTTAGGCATTATCCCAAAAATGTGCTAGGTCAATTGGGTCAACCTAACATAGTTGACATGTTAAAATGATTTTAAGGTGAGATAATCCTATATATAAAGGTATATTTTGGTCCTTATTAGACTATGAAATAAAGAGTTATTATTCACTCATGCTTCTTCACAATCTACTCTTCCACCATTCTACTTGAGGATTCTTAGCTTAGGTTTCTTATTTTGGAGAATCTTGTCTTGTGGATAGGTCTTGGATGTTTTGACCTAAAAAATTGATCCATATGAACCACAATAACCTCTTTCAAAGACCCAATGGATAAGGGAGAGATTGAATCATGATGGGTTCACATTCAAGTAAGTATATTCTAACTTTGTTCTCCTCTCTTTTAGTAGATAAAAATATCATAAGTGTTGGCTTGAATAATATTACTCTTCATATTTTATGTATTAGGGTGTTACTCATAATTAATTTATTTTAAGTTCCCTATACATATTTTATTGATTTGCATTTAATCCCTCACATTGTACCACATGCTTTAGTGTGCACTAGATTAGTTTATTTTTCTTGTTATTAGAATAGTTTGCTCTCTTGTTTATTAGCATAAGTGAAATATAAAATCATAAAAATCTTTTAAGGTTGTTCTATGATTGTGTTAGACTATAGGATTTGGAACCCTTCATAGCATGATATCTTGTGCCAAGTGATACAAGAAATCCCCTAATAAGGTCTAGTGGATCCCTATATTGGTCATGTTTCCATTTAACAAGTGCATACCTAATCAAAAGTGTAAGTGTGCTCTATCTTATCTGATCTAGGATTAATTCATGTAAATCATGCAATTTTGATTGAATATAGGGTAGTCTTTGGTCCTAAAATGCTTATAGAAATGGATGAGCAAGCCAAGTTAATTAGACAAAGTTTGGATGAAGACAACAAAAGATAAAAAATCTATGTTGATTTTAAAAGGAAAATTAGATAATTTTATGTTGGTGATAAAGTATTTATAAGGGTCAATCCTTAGAAGATATTGATTAAGTTTGGTAAACAAATTAAGCTTTCACCAAGATATGTGAGACCCTTCAAGGTCTTGGAAGTGATCAATATTTTTGCATATAGGTCTACCTTGCCACCAACTCTATCTCTCTTACATAATATTTTTCATTTGTCCTATTTTGAAAAGTATGTAGGTGATCCTTCTCATGTATTTTGTTGGAATGTTTTATAGGTTCTAAATCTTGGGGTGGTCACAATAGAACCAGTTAGAATAATTGACACTCATAAATTTAGTTTAGGTAACAGGCAAGTGTCACATTGAAAATTCTAGTGGGACTAATATTCTTTGGATACTCCACTTGGGAAGATTATGATGAGTTTTATAGGTTATTTCGACATTTATTTATTTAGAGCATTTACTATTGTTATTTGATTTGTTACTATATGCTAAATTGATTTCATAACTTTGGTTTGAAATAAGTGTCATTGGGATGATGACCATTTTAGGGGGGAGGATGTTAAATTCCAATTTATTCACTAAACTCTATTTGATTATTAAATATATATTAGTGGGGTTAATGTTATTTAATTACTATTATAGAAAACTATTCTCATTTATGTTGATGTATGGAAAGACATAATGATTATTTTGTGTTACTCATTACTTGATTTATTAGTTGTACATGAGTTTCATATGAATTTGGATTATGTTTATTCTGTATTACTATTTTTTATCAAAATTTGTATTGATTATCATTGTTATGGGTTAACTACCATTTGCAATTGTGAGATGGATAAAGGAGAAAGTTCACTCTCTAGACATATATGTAAAGAGAGTATCATTAGGTATGGTGTTGTAGATGGAAATGTTAAAGGTGTAGAGATTTGACAATGAACCTAGCACACACCATGTAGATCAATAATACACAATTTATTTAATTTCATTGTGTTTGATTAATACATGTTTAAATGTGTTTATATGGTTTAGATCAATGTTTTGATGTTAATTGGTCTCATTATAATTGTTACTATTTTCTCTATTATGATGTGTTGCCATTATATAATATGATAGTGGTATTTTTTTTTTGATAACTTTACTTTTTGATAACTACATAACCCTTATAGTTATGTACCTATAGTCATTCAATAACAAATATTTCTAATATATATATATATATATATATATATATATGGGGTAAAGAATTAAATTATATGTTGATCATATAACTTAATGATTTTATTAAACTTTATCTAACCTAGAGTTAAGGGGTACTTAGGGTGACTTAGGTTTTAATTACATAATGGTTAACTAGGTTTGATTGTTTTATGTTTATCTTTATTATTTAATGTCTAAAGTGGAGGATAGGTATTCAAATTTTATTACAACATAATAATTATGTTTACTTGAAATATTATGATGTCAACCATAATTTGAAAATCTATCATTTGATTCAGTTATTTTTGTCTTGGTCATTTGAACCACGCAAACTTGAGATGGATAGGGTTTTGACTATGAGTGGATGAAAAATAAAGAGTCTGTGAGCTTGAAATTTTAGATGTGAGATTTGGGCAGCATGCTAGGAATTTATAGTCTAATGATGAGTCATTCTTGGAGTGGTAGAGAATGGGTCACCATAATATTAGGTGTTTTCAAAATGCATGTAATTTACTATGAAGATGATAAAGAAGAATGGAGTTTTGGATTTTTGGATAGTGGTTGTGCTAGATAGAGAGGAAATAAGAAAATAGAAGGGATTTACATTTGTATACCTAGAGGAAAACACTACTTTGGAATAAATATAGATGTAGGGTTTTGTTCTTGATTCATTCTAAAAATTTTCATTCCTATTATACAGTTTGATGAAATTGTTTTTGGGGTTTTTATAAATGGTTGTCTAGTGTTTAAAACTCTTGAGAGGGGATCAAGGATTCAACCCTATGGGAGAATAAATTCCCCGGTGTAATTGAATCCATAATTTTATTGATTATAACATCTGTACAAATATCTAGGTTGAATGTGAATATAAATATATTTATGTAGTAAATTTATAAGACCATTTTATTCATTTTGAACCTAATAAACAATGTGTTATTGTGTGATATTATTAAAATGAACAAATTTTATTGAAATGGGTTTGAAACTTTATTTTTTTGGGGGTTCAAAACAAGGTTTAGTTGCTTATTTTTTTGACTTAGTTTGTTTAAATTTATGGAAAGGACTATTGAATCTAGCTATTTGATTGAGTATAAATGTATGATGAATGACACCAGGGATAATGTTTTAAAACTCGTTTATGTTTGGTTGAGTACTTAGTCAATTTAATTTTGGTTGAGTATTATAGAGTAAAAATTTACTCTAAGTTACATTCTATTTTTCAGCTGTGCACTGCCAAATTTTGTCCTTGCATTCATTGGTCTTAGATGGCAAAGTCATGATACAGAGCACG
Source organism: Torreya grandis (assembly GCA_037957365.1). NCBI lineage: Eukaryota > Viridiplantae > Streptophyta > Pinopsida > Cupressales > Taxaceae > Torreya > Torreya grandis. The sequence continues at coordinate 1,719,267 of JARHVA010003067.1, forward strand.
GGCTCTATTTTCCTTTTGATTCATTTTTGCCTAAGTGTTAAAGTTGAGAAAAAACTACCAAGTGTCAATGTCTAAGGAATCCTTTCTCAGTAGAAACTACCAAGTGTTGTAGTCTGAGGCACCTTCTATATGTTTTGTGAGTTGGTCAGAATGTGCCATGTGTCTCATAGTAGCCCAAGGAAACATGCCAAGTGTCATCATCCATGGTTTCATATCAACACCTACATTTTATCTCTTTCTAGTGAAAGGTTTCAAATTCTAAGTATCAAGATCAAGCAAAAAATGCCAAGTGGTAGTCGCAAAAGGTATCAATGTTACTTTTCTAAAAGTGACAAAAGCTGCCACGTATTTCAGCAAAAGTGAATGGAAGCCACCAGGTGTCTCTATCTATGTAAATGTGAAACAAGACCCAAATTGTTTCTATGGTATAAATACAAGTACCAGAGACCACCATGTGTCATCTTCTATAGGTTTCTAAAAAGGCAACTAAAAGTAGTAGAGATCACCATGTAACCTAAGAAAGAGAAGTGAAGATTGCCATGTGTCTTTAAATGAAGAAGCAGAGATTGACACCTATCCTAGTGTCCCTTCTAAAAGAAATTCCATGAATCTTATTATCTTTTAAGTTGTTGGAGTTTTTGAGAAAGTGGATAGCGACAAGTGTCAAAGGTAGAACATGGCTATGTAAAGACACAAAAGAGTATAATTTACACAAAAAGTGTCGTATGTCTTCAATAGGTGCTGCAGAACATGACAAGTGTCATCCTCTGGTGTTTGCTAAAGTAATAAGAGGAAATTGGCTAAGTGTCACCTAGAATTCAAGAGAAGGGAGCGTCCTGCAATCTGTTTTAGCCAATGAACTGCCAGAAGATGAAGCATTCCAGAATCTATAAGATATCTTTTGTTAGACACTTTTAGTTAGGGGAAGATTTCATTTAGGCCGTTAGATTGGGAATAAGTAGACAATCCAAAGTGGATCTAAGTCTATAAATAAGGGTGCAGAGATTGCCAAAAGTGGGAATCCATTATCAGATAAATTTTTGAGAGAGAATTACTGTAACAAGTTTATACTTTCTAGAGCTGTGGCTAAGTAATATCATTTGCTTTTGTCTCTTTTTTCTTGAGTTGAAAGGTTTATATAACTATACATGTTTTTGTGCCTTTTATATGACTGGAAGATTCAAATAAGAAGATTAAACCCTATGCCTTTGTTGATATTATCTGTGCCATTTGCAAAAGTAGTCTAGACTGTAGATTTTCTAGAGCTGAGATTAGGAATATCATTTGCTTTTGTCTCATTTTCTTGAGTTGGAAGGTTTACATAACTGTACATATTTCTATGCCTTTTATGTGATTAGAAAATTCAAATAACAAGATTGAACCCTATGCCTTTGTTGACATTTTTTGTATCTTGGCAAAAGAAGTATATGTTGTGAGCCTCTATTTCTATTTTTCCATCTTTTACATTGATCATGCACTTGTTTTCTCTTAAATGTAAATGAATCCTACATATAGTCTCACTGTGCTCAGGATTAAGGTTGAATTACATTCAGGCACATCACCATAAATTAGATTTTCTTTCTTACATTGTGTTTTTGATTTAAATTCCTATCCCTTTTCCCAGTATCTACTCAATTGAAAGAAGAGCCAACTTCTCTAAAATTTGGAGGTTGTTTCAAGATGCAAGTCCCATATCTTAAAACTTCCCATTATTGTTGATTAGAATCAAGTGCAATTTTAAATCATCAATAGTTTTTGGCATGCTTGGTGGGACCAATCTTTCAAGGAGTTGAAGAATTTTTGATGTGTTCTTCGACCAACCAACCTTTGGAGGTTTTTATTTTATCAACATCAACAGTGACTCTGAGTTGAATCAGCCGATTAAGCAGTCTTGGTATCATCAAGAAATCACCATTTGGTATGTATAATTCTGTTACTCAGAGTTATGGGTCATATGCCCCTTCATATTATTTTAATCAAGATCAGGTTGCTCATGGAATCACATCAAGCAACAAGGATACATATGGTTATAAGTTTTTTCCTTCACAGGTCCAATACGACCAGCCTCAGCCTTGTCATGAGCCATATTGGTCCTATGCCCAATCTTCCCAATATGTTACTCAACCTAATCTCATTTCCACCTTTAAAAAATCATTATTGGGATATAAAAAATATGTATTAGAGCTTGACAATAGAAGGGGATGTGGCCAAGAAATTCTAAATCATGTCATCCATCAAGTAAGAAATGTAGTAGATATGATTAAAAGTTAATGGGATCCCATTGAAAGAGCAAATTTGCAAAGGCTTACATATGAGATTTTGGGTGTGTGTGGCTTGATTGCATTTTTAGAAGAGAAGCTAAGCATTCATGAGAGACAACCTTACCAAGTCTATCAACTTGCATATTCACTACCACAAGTTTCATATCAGATATACGCAACCCCTGCTCATGAGCCAAGTCTAACCTATCAAGGTTATTTCCCCAATAATGTTGAGTCTATGTTGGCAGCAAGCGATTCCTATGAGCTCCAAGAAAGACTCTTTCAAGAAAATCTAGCTAAGCAAGTTGAGGAATTAGAGGCAAAGATGAGATTGCTTAAAGAAAGAGAAATAGAGCTTTCAGACCTTAGAGATGAGTCTACGCCAAAAAATACCTCTTCTACCAATCCTCAAATCTCTCAACGTGATGTCCAAATTTTGATTTGGAAGAGGGAATATCATGAACCATCTAGGGATATTAAAGAAGATAAAATTGCTACCTCTTCCCAAGGGAAAGGTTCTGGTCACAAGGTCATGAGTTGGAAACAAACAATGGAATCATGGGGTAGAAAGAAGGAGGAGAAAGGTTTTGCTCAAAGCCTTGAAGAGGTTGAGGCTGCTCTCATTCATGATGATGATCAAGTAGAAAATCCTACATTTGAACACATCTCATCTACATCCCTCCAAGAGGGCTATCAAGCTACATCTGATACAGATGAAGTGATGGACAAATGGAAAGAAGAGAATCATTCGATTCTATCTCAAGAATGATCTCCTCTTTTGCATATGTATAACCATCAGTCTTTTTCTGTATCCCTTTTCAAAGAGGAATATATTTTGGAGGAAGCAAATAAGTATGTAGAAGAGTACGCTCAGTTCATGGCTAGTCAAGAAGATTTCATGAGTGCAGATGAGGAGGAAATCACCATAGGTACACCCTTTGATGAACTAGAGGACAAGTCACAAGCTTTTGCCTCTATCTCTGATGAAAAAGAGATAATTTTTTATCATGTTTTGAATGACTTGTTTGAAGTCATTGGGGTAGGTTACACTATTCTTCAAGAAGGTTGTGAGCTGGCTTTAGGAGGAGAAGGTAGCATCGGGACTCAAATAAGTATGCAGAGGGGATGCAAGCTTTCAAACTTATCCTTTCAAGAGGTTGAAGTCATCAAGGAGTATGATCATGCAATGGAACCCAAAAATGAGGCAGAAGGAGATAAGCCAATCAATAAGGTATATCCAAGGGCTTATGGTGATGAGCCAATAGCCATCAATTTGTTGATGAGACATGATTGTATGAAGAATCAACATTTGACAAGATTTCAAAAACAAGAAGAGTATGTATATATTAGAAGCATGTTTGACTTTGATTCACTTAGATGCAAACCAATCAAGGTGGCAAACAGGAAGAGCAAGTCACCAGAGCTCCATCCCATTTAGCCATTTGTTTAGCACCATAAATCTTCTCATCATAAAGGAAACTTCAAAAAATTTCCTTTTGATATAGGAGGGAGGAAAATATACTTGGTTAACTGTATATAGTAGTATGCTCTCAATTTTGTTGCTCTATTTCCCCATTTTTTCTTTCTCACTCTCTCTTTTAAATAATTGTTCTTTGAGCACGTGGTTGTGGCTCAGAATCTTTTCAAAAAATTTAAGACTCTCAACACATTAAGTCTCTCTCAAATATCCATAATTCCCTAGATGTGTCTAATTCATTAGTGCCAGAAGTAGAAGCTATTTTGATCCAGCTTGAATTCCAATTGAAGGTTGCAGTTCATATTTTGTAGAGTTTTCACACAAGGATATCATTAACCTTAATTTAGCTTTTCAGGAGTTCCAAAATAAGTAGGGGCTATTTGATGCTGAATGGTCTATTTATTAGATAGTCTTACTATAGTTGTGATTGTTGCCACATTTTTAATATGTAGGAAATTGTGGTTTCTTTTTGAGTTGGCTCAAAAGTCCTTAGGGTTGCTAGTAACTATAGAGTAGAAATTTACTCTACGTTGCATTCTATTTTTTAGCTACGCACTGCCAAATTTTGTCCTTGCATTCATTGGTCTGAGATGGTGAAGTCATGATATAGAGCATGGGCTCTATTTTCCTTTTGATTCATTTTTGCCTAAGTGTTGAAGTCAAGCAAAAATTGCCAAGTGTTGACATCTGAGGCATCCTTTCTCAGTAGAAACTACCAAGTGTTATAGTCTGAGGCACCTTCTATATGTTTTGTGAGTTGGTCAAAATGTGTCACATGTCTCATAAGAGCTCAGTGGAATGCACCAAGTGTCATCATCCATAGTTTCATATCAACACCCACATTTCATCTCTTTCTAGAGAAAGGTTTCAAAAGTTAAGTGTCAAGATCAGGTGGAAAGCACCAAGTGGCAGTTGGGGAAAGTCTCAATGTTGCTTTTCTAAAAGCGATGGAAGGTACCATGTACTTTAGCAAAAGTGAGTAGAAGCCACCAGGTGTCACTATTTATGTAAATGTGAAATGAGACCCAAATTGTTTCTATGGTATAAATACAATTAGTGGAGACCGCCATGTGTCATCTTCTGTAGGTTTCTAAAAAGGCAATTACAAGTAGTGGAGATCACCATGTAACCCAGGAAAGAGAAGGAGAGATTGCCATGTGTCTTTTAATGAAGAAGTAGAGATTGATACCTGTCTTATTGTCCCTTTTAAAATAAATGTCGTGAATCTTATTATCTTTTAAGCTATTGGAGTTTTTGAGAAAGCAGATAACAAGTGTCAAAGGCAGAACATGGTTGTGTAAAGACACAAAAGAGTACAAGTTACGTGGAAAGTGCCAGGTGTCTTTAATAGGTGTTGTAGAACATGAAAAGTGTCATCCTCTGGTGTTTGCTCAAGTAATAAGAGGAAATTGGCTAAGTTTCACCTAGCATTCAAGAGAAAGGAGCGTCCTACAATCTATTTCACCCAATGAACTGCCAGAAGATGAAGCATTCTAAAATCTATAAGATATCTTCTGTTAGACACTTTTAGTTAGGGGAAGATTTCATTTGGGCCATTAGATTGGGAACAAATAGACAATCTAGAGTGGATCTAAGACTATAAATAAGGGTGCAGAGATCGCCAAAAGGGGGAATCCATTATCAAAGAAATTTTTGAAAGAGAATCAGTGTAACAAGTTTAGACTTTCTAGAGCTGTGGCTAAGTAATATCATTTTCTTTTGTCTCATTTTCTTAAGTTAAAAGGTTTATATAAATGTACATGTTTTTGTGCCTTTTTTAAGACTAGAAGATTCAAATAAGAAGATTGAACCCTATGCCTTTGTTAATATTATCTGTGCCATTTGTAAAAGTAGTCTAGACTGTAGATTTTCTAGAGCTGAGATTAGGAATGTCATTTGCTTTTGTCTCATTTTCTTGAGTTGGAAGGTTTACATAACTGTATGTATTTATATGCCTTTTATGTGATTGGAAAATTCAAATAAGAAGATTGAACCCTATCGCTTTGTTGACATTTTCTATATCTTGGCAAAAGAAGTCTATGCTGTGAGCCTCTGTTTCTATTGTTTCCATCTTTTACATTGATCATGCACTTGTTTGCTCCTAAATGCAAATGAATCCTACATATAGTCTTAATGTGCTTAGGATTAATTTTGAATTACATTCAAGCACATCACCATAGATTAGATTTTCTTTCTTGCATTGTGTTTCTGATTAAATTCCTTTCCCTTTTCCCAGTATCTACTCTGGAGGTTGTTTCAAGATGCAAGTCCCATATCTTAAAACTTCCCATTGTTGTTGATTAGAATCAAACAAAATTTTAAATCATCAACAAGTATTTCATTGGTTTATGTTTGGTTGAGTATTTCATTGGTTTATGTTTCACTGAGTATTTTTCTGATTTATGTTTGGTTGAGTATTTTGTTGGTTTATGTTTGGCTAAGTATTTTGTTTATATTTGGGATATGTAAATGAGGTTTTCATTATAAATTACTTGGTCTTGGATTTATTGTGCTTCAATTTTGAAGGGCTAAGATTTATTTTTTATAACCACCTGTGTTAAATTGTTTATTTATTGGATATATTTAAATGAATATTTATGGACTATGAGTCAATTTTATATTATATAATATGGATGGATGAATGTTATTAATCTACTTAACAATGTATACAAGTCATAATTATCTATGAATATATCATTATTAAATTTGGACTGTATGTATGTATGTATGCATGTATGTATGTATGTATGTATATATATATATACATATATATATATATATCTATATATATATACATATATATATATATATATATATACATATATATATATATACATATATATATATATATATAAGTTGATTATGTACAAATATTTTATATCCACTGTATATAAACATTTATGGGTCAGAATTATATAAAAGATTATATCGGTTAAGTATGAATGTTTGTGAGTTGATTGTATGACTATTTATGGATTATGAGTCAATTTTGTATAATGTTGTTTGGGAAGGTTGAATATCAATTTGACTTAGTTTATGTATCTAGTGGGGTTTTTATATTTTAAAATATGTTTTTTAAATATAATTGTTTTTAATATATTATGTTGAGAAACATAAAACTTGGTTCAATGGATTGGCATTGTACAAAACAACTTACTATAGGTCATGACATCTTGGACATATATACATAGACTTATGTGAACATAGGAATAAACATTATCTATTGGATTATTTCCTTATATTAATTGGTTGTGTGAAACATGAATATATGAATGCTTTCATTTATTGAATGTACCATATGGAAAATAATAGTATTTAATAACGTGTGTTTCTATTTTAATGCATTTAATTTAGGTTTTGAATGTTGTGTATTTTTTATGTGATTTATATTTTTTATTAAATATGAATTTATATTTCTTAAGTAGGGTACTTGGAATATGAACATATATAAATTCATATATGTAATTATGGATTATACATAAATATGAATATATGTATGTGGATAATTTGGTATTCAAATAGATTTTTATTTACAGTGAATAGTTTTATTCATATGAAAATTAGTATTCAATCATTAAATTTATAATATGTTGTTCCAGTTATAAATTATGAGGAAAATGATTGAATTACTAATTGGAACAAATAAATGTTGTGTTTATTATTTTCTAGTTAGTTTAAGATTTATTATGGAATTCTTGAATTATATTATTTTATTTATAGTACTTGTGATCATGAGATGTTTGTACGAAATTGGTAAATTCTTAAATATTACAATGACTATTAGAAAATATTATATGGAATATTTATTTAATGTAATATGGACTTAGGGATGTATTGAAACTTATGAAACATTTAGGTGATAATAATTTGGTATTATTGAACATGAGATTACTTTAAGTATTTCTTGTATTTAATTACTGTGGTATTAAATATTAATATGTATGAGAAATCCATGGAATTATTGTATATGGATTATTTAGTAGATCTAGTATTTTGTCACTAAAAATTATTATCGTGAGATAGTTTTCATGTGTATATTTAGAGTCATTAATACTAGGATTATATGAAATATGATTGTGTGTGTGTGTGTGTGTGTGTGTGTGTGTGTGTGTGTGTGTGTGTGTGTGTGTGTGTGTGTGTGTGTGTGTGTGATTATAATTGATCTAAAAGATCATTAAACTATATGAAAACTTTGTCCAAAGTAATGTTTATAGTTAAAATTTATCATTTTACCTATTTGATTATATGCATGTATGCATGATGTCATGTTATAATCAAATTCTTTATAATATGTTGCATGTAGTTAGAATCTTAAAACACATGAGATTTAGTTGACTTCTTGATACCTGCATCACTATCATCTACTTATCCATGAAGGAAGATCCATTTCCTATTTGGGCATTATGTGAGGGATATATGGTTACTTTATGGTGTGGAAAATCACTTTGATGATGCTCTCCCTCTCCTCTAGTAGTCAGTCGATAGAGACTTTTACTCATGATTTCAATTTATATATATAATGAGTTTATGGATACTTGTTGGTTCTATGAAACATTGTATTTATTTATATTCACTCTAATGTAATAACATTGTGTTATTATACTTGATAAATATTATATTGGTCAATATTATTTTATAAATTTAAATATTTGGTTGAGTTATTCAATCTATAGATGTACTTTTAAAATGGTTTCAATTAGTAATTATGTTAAATGTGATAAGTTGATCATTATCTAAATGAATAATAAATGGTTTTATTATACAAGATGTATTTATTTAAAAATTAATTAGTTTATCATCATTGGTAATAATATTGTTTGATTATTAAAGTAAAGTTTTTAAAAATTACCATTTTTAGAGTTAAATCTAGTGGGGTTGTAAAAGCTAAAGCAAACTAGGAAGGGTACTAAGAAATGTTGGATCTATCAACACAATCCATGATAAGTATGAGCTAGGTCTCCATAGTCTAGGTTTCAATGGAATCACCCTTCCAAATCTACCAGAGGATGGTGACTTAAGATGAGATAATATTTAGGGAGGCCCTGATGAACCTTGCTAAGTTAGACAAGGAATCTGATGTCATAGTGGCCACGTTAGAGGCTAGATATGCTATATCAAATGAGTTGGTAGTAAAACCTTCATATCCACCTATATGTATCAACTAAGTGGTCCCCTAAAAATATTTTACAAGTTTTAGAGGATTTATTTGTTTTAAAATTATAATTATGGCTGTAACTATTAAGTAGCTTTCATATCCCAGGATGGGATCCTTGTACTATTTGGAGGTGAACCCCATCCTCATATATATAAGGAAAATTCATATTGTAATATAAAGCTTGACTAAAATTTTATTGAAAATGATATAAAATATATATAGGATTTCACCTTAGTTTTCATTCATCTCTATATATTATGAAGTTGGCCAAGATCAATTGTTGTAAAAACACACACTTTTTTAATGAATATAGTTATTACTTTCTACAAAGGATTTGTTCTATGTCTATATTTTCAGTTATATATGCACCCTTTGAGGAGATTCAAATATCTCCACATCCAATTGTCATAATGTAATAACCTCTAGGTTTGTGGGTAGCCTAAAAAATGAGGTGAGTCTTTAGATAAGGCTAGCTCTCTTGATGTACAACTAACTTTGTGGGGTGAAAAGAAAGAGAGATATAACTAAAATAAAATATAAATTTTATGTCTTCCAACCAATTGAATTCTACACTTGAGACTAAGAAATAAACTAATAATACACTCCTTCAATCTTCCTCTTCTGACATCAATGTTACATTGTGAGGTCATGGATGAATGTGAAAATATAGGAGAAATAAACAAGAGGAATTTAATGTTAATAATTAAAATACTATATCATTCAAAATTTCACATCTCCTAAAACACTTGACATGCCCTGCAAGAAGAAGTTTGCTAATTGCAAACAAGGTGAAAGAATGAGACCACATGCTAGGAATCCATAGTCTTTACTACACAAGATTTATCATGAAAGTGGAGCACACTTATTAATAGTCATGAAGAGGTAAAAATTAGTCATTTTATTTATAAAAATGTATACAAATGAGTAGGGATACACCATACTCAGGTGGAGCCTCCATATAATGCCAAAATGGCCAACTCTTATAGAGTTTGAGAGAGAAAGAGAAAGAGAGAAGTCCAAGGGTAACGAGGACACTTGTCAAGATGATAAAATAGTTATAAATTCATGTAAATAATATATGGGTTAAACCATACAATTTTAGGACTTACAAATGCCAATCTAAGTCATCAAAGTTATGCAAAGTGGCATAAAACTCCTCCTTTTGCATAGAAAAACTACATTCATGATTGGCCTATTTGAGCATCCTATAACAGATGAGGAGTATTAAAATGATTACAATGGAATTTTAGGCTATCATAAATTCCTCTCCATGAATTTTTTTCATGTTTGGTCCTCTAGAAATCTTTGAAAGTGAGCTATTATCATTTATTATGTAGAAAACTTCCCTTCCATGCACCCTACACACTTGGCCTCCAAAATGACTTCAATTTTCCATGAAAATCCATGGGAGGTAATTAATTACAAGTTTAAATTCCCTTAATGTACTTTTAATCATTATGAAAGCTTTAAAATTAGTTCAAGCGAATCTTTTCACCCCTCTCACTATCTTGTGCATTAGGCCGGTTCTAACTAACTAAGTTTAAACACCTATTTTGGGAACTTACAAGTTGTTTCATGGAATTAAATTAATATTAATAGTTAGTATAATTTTCAATATTTCTCCCAAACTTGGTTTCATCTCCTAACTCCTCCTGTAACCTTCATAATGTATAAAATAATGAGAAAAATCTTATTTTTTCTCCCATCCATACAACTCATCATGGTTTGAGGTATCTTATTAGATTCCTCTACAACCTTTGATCATAATTTTTGAAAAATATATTTCTTTTTGGTAATTATCCAGCTCTATTCTAAAATATTGGTCCTTAGCGAGGGTTTAGTAGGGTTTTAGGCCTGTTTGGCCTCTTAAGGATTATTCATAAAAACTAGACATCCAACTTGTCAAAAAATTCCACAAAAGTGGTCTTAGGGGACCCTTATAACCACCCTCAACTTATTTGTCCACCATGAAAAACCTCATGGAAGATATGAGCAACAAAAATTGACTCATCAAGATTATTTTCACCATTTTAGATAAGTTTGAGTTGGTTTTAGAGAAAAATTGTTTCTCCTTCACTTCATTTTCACTATAAAATATTAAACACGTTTTTAGTGGCCCAAATAACATTTTAAAATTTATATTGATGTTCATATCATGCTATAAATGTGAGTGACCCTACAATTGGCCTCTAGGCTTAGTCATGCCTACTAGGCATGACTATAACATCTAATATTTTGGGCATTTAAATATGTTATTTTTTATTATTAAGTTAATAAACCTCTAATGGAATCCAAAAATCATAATCAATCAATGTGGAAAACTCACTTAGGGTTGTAGTTGAAAATGACCCCTTGTTGGGTGTTATATCTCAAAATGGCTGACCTACAAACTCTGGATCATGGAGTAATAGTTTTCATTTCACCTTCCCTTGGTAGTTTCCACATTATTTCATGTATATATTACAACCTAAAAAACCTTCATATAAGGTTACCCAAGGTTCTCATTCATATTCCCACCTCTTTTATCAAGAACGAAGGGTTTGTGTAAGGGAAAAATGCCCCATATTTGAGACAAAATAGGGGTAATTACAATATTTTTCATAAAAAATAGGTATTTTATGATGTCAACCAAGTGTAAATTATGTCTTTTACAAAAATTTATCTCTTGGATATGTTATTTACCCCTTCAAAACATCAAAACTTACAAGATAAATTCTCAAGGGATTGATTGTGCTAGGGTTTGACATGTGGACTAAGTTTTGAATTTTTGGAGTGTTAGTGTAGGTTAATTTAATAAATTTTTAATATTACTAGGTTTAAATTATATTAATGGATGTTTTTACTCACTTTTATTATCAATATAAACCTGATTTAGCTTTCATATGCACCTTATCATCAAACTAAGCTCCCTCTACCTAACTAACTGAAACACCTTCTCAAGGTTAGGTGTAGGTATCTATGTTTGAGTGAGTAATTTATTATAGTGAATATGAATTATTGAAACTATTCATAACATGATGGAGGTTTTCCCACATACCTATCACTCTTATTCTATCAAACACCTCATACAAGCCTTGTTTCTCAACTTTATGGACTGTTGATTGAGATACATTCATTTAACCCTATTGTAAATGTTATTTGTATGGTTTTGATTTGGTAAATGTGTTTTTAAAAGTCACCTCAATAATTTTTTATCACAATTTATTTTATTGTATTTTAAATAATTTTTATACCTTAGCAACTTTTACCTTCTTTTCTCACTCCACTACCTGCTTAGTCACAATTCACTGTGACTATGTTTTGCTTGAAAAATGGACCCCTATTATTTTATTGTAATGAAAAAATGTTTAAATATATATATATAGTATTTTTAAGTTGTTTTTCCACCTTTTATACTGAAAACCTTGCCAAATATGCTCTCTTGACACCAAGAAAACCTTATTCCTAACTCACTGCCTATATTTACATATACAAGGTTGTAGGTGATGTTATGGATTTTTAGGAGGTTTATGTGAGTTTTAATAGATATTTAAGTCACAAAAATATTCATTTACATGGTCATACATCATCTCATCAATTTTGAGTTTCTCATTTCTCACTTGTAATTATAAACTACCAAAATGGGTTTTCCTTATACGACTATGAACCCCTATCTATAGGTCTCTATTAAGTGAATATATTAGCTTCAATGAGTTTGGTTATGATTATTTTAGAACCTCCATTGAAACATGAGATATTTATAGTATTTTATACTATGTTAGGCCCACTTTGGATGAACAAGGATACCACTAAATGCTTTGATTGGGTCACTACCTATAGGTGAACATTTAAGAACTTGTATAGACTGAGAGTGGTCATATAGGAGCATGAAACCACATATAAACCTATCTAGATGGTCATTTTAATCATTAATTCCATATCCATCATAAAAATAATTTAATCACAAAAAATTGGCCTAGTTTGCAACTTGAGCTTGTTAGAGGTCTATTTTGACTCAAGCCTGTAGAGAATACTGGTTGTTTTTAGTATCTCCATTGGTAAGTTTGAGCCATCAAAACATTAGTCTCTATTGATCATATTTTATTCAAACATATATTAACTCTTATTCATTATATAAGTTTCAAAATCTAATTATCTAGGTTTTCCAACTCTCCATGGTAGACATGTTAAAAGGCATCCAAAAACCTATAGGACCTTCATTCTGCTCCTTTAGGGATTTGATCCCCAAAAATTAATCCTAGACTCTTTGATCATGGTCTAAAACATTTTTATTAATTTATGCTCCTTATAATTTATGTTATGACTTATTAATCATTTTATTACTTAAATAAGTATTCCTTGTTGTCTTTGATATCTATACACAAATACCCCCTCTCTCTATCTAGACATTATCAAGTCTGTAAATTGTAAATATAAGTGTGAAAAATGCATAATGCGTTTACACTCTCATGAATTATGAACCAATTCAACACTCCAAATGCATTATTCATGTTTCCAAAACTTGAAACCTCTTAACCAAGATCCTCATACTCATCATGACGTCAATAATAGCCCATGTAGGTGACTATTAGTTGTGTGAGGATAATGGGTGTGAAATAGAGAAAAAAGGATGGATGAAAGGCTATATGTATATTCAAAATCATTTTAAACTTCTATAAGTGCATTAAATTAAGTAATAAAATATTGAAAAAAGATAAAAAACATCCTTACCAATGTGAAATCCTCTTGACAACATCTATAATGGAGTAGACAGGGTATTTGATGATGGTTTGGTATGGCATATTATCTTGAAAAACATATGAATTTCCTTAGATACTGAAGATAAAAAGTGAATGTGGAATAAATATCACTTTTAAAACATTTAAATAAAATTAACATAACCTTTTGAAGCGATGGAGAAACACAAAATTCTTGAAAATGGTGAAAATTTCCCATTACACCTAGAAGAGACCATTATGTAATTTTGAGGTTATTTGCTCATCAAAACACCTCAAAACATGAAAAAAATCATGTTATATGTAAGGAGACATATCCTACTTCCTCTTGAGTAAATATTAACAATTAGTTTGTACGAAATCACTCAAACCAAAGCAAAACCTAAATGGTGCATAAAATGACAAGAAGATTTGCATGGTCCACTTTGAATGGATGGTTCATGAATTAAAATTGACAATTTATAAAAATTATTATATGTGTTTTAAGTTATTTGAGTTTAGAATATTCCCTCAGGATCATTTTTATTGAAACCCACTATGTTTATTGTACCAATCAAAAACTTGCAAGTCACTTTAGTCTATGAAGAAGAACAAGAAGGGAGTAGAATGGTTTTGGTCTGCAAATGACATTTATAGAGAAAACCAAATGTATAATTGAGTTTTATGGAGATGAAGAGACACTTCCATATCATTTGCCATGTGGCACACTTAATAAGGATTTTGTACAAGTACCAAACTCACTATTTTCTTAAAAAAAACTACCATTTTCTTAGTAACCTAACAATTTTTAGTTAGTGAAAATTACTATAGACCTCTTATGACACATGAAACATGACACAACTCTTTGAAACTTACACATTTTCCAAGAAACCCATACATAGCATTAAATGCACTATTTTTTACCCTTAAAATGACTTAAAATGATAAATAAACCTATAAAATAAATGATCAAAGCTAGTACAACATTAATTAACACCAAATAACCTATATTTCACCTTATGACAATATATTATATGCCATTATATACCTAAAAATTTAATTTGTTTACTAGGGGTGTCTTTATTTGACCTAAAAGTCAAATTTGGTCAACAAATTGGTGACTCATAAGGGTAGTATGCTTGGTATTCTAACTAGACCAATAGCCTTATCAATCCTTTGGGATTAGGAGTTATCTAAATATTGAGACAAACAAGGGAAAATTTGACCATTTACCAAAAACCTTTGATCAAGATAAGACACTAAGACTACCTCAACCCACAAAAGAAAAAGACACACACAACAAAGAAAGCAAACACACAAGACATACACATGTGCATAAGTAACTAAGGGAATTAAGAAACAACCTATTATGCACAAATATTAACTAAACATGCCTCCTTTATAGGATCAAAAGGAAAACTTCTTGACTCATCTTGATGGTGAGATGAAATATAGTGTCAATCATGATTCTCTTTAGATTGAGTGTTTTATAGAGTAGACCTCTTTATTGGAGCTTCATTTGATCTGATGTAAATTAAAGTCATCCTTACATAGGTATCTAATGTAGACATATTCCTCTTGAACATGTTCATACACTTCATAATTTTTCCCATTCTTCATCTCATGGTTTGCTTGTATCTCTTTAGTAAGCATGAATTTAAGAGGATTAGTTTCATGTTCCTTAGAAGATTGAGGCCAATACGAGATTATTCCATCCTTTAAGATCTGATGTGTTTCTCCTAAATGGTTGAAAGGATGATATCCCATGCTGATGAATTCAAACATGTCATCATCAAATGCATATGCTTCTTGAAAGGATATATTTGAAATAATGCTTTTCTTTTACATACTTACTTGTGTACCAATGCTACCTTCTCCATATTTAACTAGCTCATATACCCCTTGAATATGGGTATAACCTACCCCAATGACTTCAAATAATTCATCTAAAGAATTATTAACAAATTTTCCATGTTCCTCCATGGTATCTTGCAAAGTGAGAAAAGAATCAATGATAATTTCTTCCTCATTAGAAATAGGAAGACATCCTTCCTCATCAAATATGAAGTCAAAAGATTTTGAATTGTCCTTTTGTTCACCAAAGGGATTCATTATGGTGATTTATTCCTCATAAATACTCATGAGGTATTATTTATCAGCCATGAATTTAGCATGTTCCTCTTCATTTGCCTCTCTCAATAGAGTTTCTTCAACATAAAGAAATCATTCTTAATCATCAACCAAGAAAATATATTCAACACAAGGACTTACCTTCTCTTCATCACTTAAGACCTCTTGAAGGATTTCAAAATGAACTTCAACTATCATAATTTGATCTCTTTGGTTAAGGGCTGCAATATCTTTACCCTCCTTCATGATGATGCGAAGATTAGGTTTCTTGAAATCATGTGATCTAGCCTAATGAGGCTACCAAGGAAGTAGGTTTATTAAAGAAAGAGTTATCTTTCTTTATCAACCAGCTAATCCTCCTTTGGTTCCCACACCACAGGTCTATCAAAGTAAAGGGTGATGGGGTAAGGATATGATTAACTAGTTGGTAGAGGTGGAATATAGAGCTCAAAGTCAAATTAAGAATGCATGGTAAGAGGCTCTTTGGGAAGCTCCTTAGGAAGGGAAATGGGGTGTGTTTAGGCATAGGATCTTCTTTTGGGTCTAAAACTTACATCTCACCTTGGCTTAGCAATTTCAAATTTTATTCTAATTCCTTTATTTTCTTGGCTAGATTATCTTGAAAAATATTCTCTTGAAGTTCATAGGAATCGTCATGGGGATAAGGATTTCATGAAGGATACCATGGAATAGAAGAGGCTTCTTGAGGAAGAGTGAGAGGGACTTGCAAAGGATCAACTTAATTTCCCACTTCACACTCTTAGACAATGATTATAAATTCCTTTTTGCCCCATGACTCTATTATTTTTTTCAAACTTATGATGTTAGGATTAGATGTCCTCTCAGTTTC
Source organism: Torreya grandis (assembly GCA_037957365.1). Classification (NCBI taxonomy): domain Eukaryota; kingdom Viridiplantae; phylum Streptophyta; class Pinopsida; order Cupressales; family Taxaceae; genus Torreya; species Torreya grandis. The sequence goes on from JARHVA010003067.1 coordinate 1,735,834, forward strand.
ACACTCTTGGTCAAGACTTTTCTCCTCTTTCTTTCCCTATGATTCCACTATTTTTTTTCCAACTTAGGACATTGGGATTATGACTCTATTTTTGAGGTGGTGGGGATGCATTGTGAGAGGGAAATGAAGGCTTGAAATCCACTTCCTTTGCTGCCAACTCAATTTGACTATCAAGGTTTTTTTCAAACATAAGTTTCTTCTTCTAAACTTCTCCTTCCAACTAATTTGGAAAAGGATGGCCTTTATAAGGTTGATTGGGTTCATGATTGGAAACCATGTAGGGATGATAAAAAGTTTGTAAAAGTGGAAATGAAGGTTGATAGGTTTGGTGAGGCTATATTTCATGAACTTATAGCCTATAATCTAAGGAAGATACTAAACCACTCACATCAAGCATCTCACTTGTGAGCCTTTGACAATTGGATCTCTCGATAGGTGCCCACTCTTTATTTACTAACTCTAATTCATTTCTCACCTGATGGATAAAATGATTTATAATCCTTTGACCATATCCCATTTAAGTATCAATATCCAACATATACCTTTGATATCCTAAAAGTGTTTGTTTGAAGGTGGAAATGGGCTGATTGGAGAAAGGATTAGATTGACTAGTAACAAGATGTTGAGAAGGCTAGTTATAGGACTAATACAACTCATGATAGGGTTGAATATGATAATATTGGGATTGATAATGATCATAAAAAGATTGGCCAAGAATGTGTTCATATTGATAGGGAATGGGATAAGATGGATATGTTTCACCAACTTATAGAGAAAAAAACTCAAATCCAAGGTCAACCATGAATCTTCATTAGGAATTAGGAACATAAGAAAAGGTTATCAACAATCTTCAAATGGAATACCTAGGCTGATTAACTATCTAATGTATCTTTTGAGTCATTATTGATGCTTGAAAAAATGCCTCCAAAGGCTGATGTGTTGAAGGACAACACAAATAATCCTCCAACTCTAAGAACAAGAGTCCCACTAAGCATGATAAAAACTATTGTCACTTGTATATTCACCCTTTGAGGATATTCAAAGCTCTCCTCATCCAAGTGGCATAATATAATAACCTCTAGGCTTATGGGCAACCTAAAAAATGAGGTAAGTCTCTAGATATGGATACCTCCCTTGATGTGCCACTTAGGATTGAACCTAAAACTAATGTTGGGAGGTGAAAAGAGAGATATATAATTAAAAATATATATAAAATAAGTGGGTGATATAACAAATCAATTTTATGACTTCTAACCAATTTTATTCTACACTTGAGACCAAGAAACAAACTGAAAATTCTCTCCTTCAATCTTCCTCTTCTCACATCAATAATACATTGTGAGGTCATCGATGAATGTGCAAAGCTAGGAGGACTAGACAAGAGGAATTGAATGGTACTAATGAAAATAATATCTAACTCAACATTTCACATCTCTTGAAACACTTCACATTACCTACAAGAAAATTTTTTCCAACTACAATAAGGTGAAAGAATGAGACCACATGCTAGGAATCCATAGTCTTCACTAAACAAGATTCATCATCCAAGTCGAACACACTTAGGAATTGTCATGAAGAGGTAAAAATTAGTAATTTTATTGATCAAAATGTATATAAATGAGTAGGGCTTCACCATACTTAGGTGGAGCCTCCATACAATGCCAAAATTTCCAACTCTTATATAGTTTGAGAGAGAGAGAGAAAGAGAAAGAGAGAAGTCCAAGGGTCCTAAGGACACTTGTAAAGATGATAAAAATATTTATCAATTCATGGGAAGAATATATGGTTTGAACCATGCAAGGTTATGACCTAAAAATGTTAATCTGAGTCATCAAAGTTATGCAAAGTAGCACAAAACTCCACCTTTAACACAAAAAACCTACCTTTATGATTGGGCCTATTTGAACATCCTATAAACCTCTTAAAGTGAGCCATCATCATCTACTATCTAGAAAATTACCCTTTCATGCATCCTACACACTTGGAATCCAAAATTCCTTCAATTTTTAATGAGAATACATGGGAGGGAGTGAATTAAAAGTTTAAATTCCCTCAATTTACTTTGAATCATTATTCAAGCTTTAAAATTAGTTCAAGTGAAGCTTTTCACCCCTCTCACTAGCTTTTGCATTAGGCCAGTTCTGACTAGCTAAGTTGAAAAACCTAGTTGGGTAAATTAGAATATGTTTCATGACATGAAATGAATATGAGGAGTTATTAAAAGTGTCAAGATTTCTCCCAAACTTGTTTTCATCTCCTAAATCCTCTTGTATCCTACACAATGCATAAAATAGTGAGAAAAGCCTATTTTAACCCCCATCCTTACAATTCTATACAACTCATTATGGTGTGAAGTAGTTGTTGACCAAATTTTGATCCTTTAAATTAAAATTGGACACCCATATTAAAAAAACTAGTTGTTTGTTCATATGTTTGGTTGAGACTAGTGTGTGTCTTTATCTAAAAAAAGAATTGTGCAAATTTCATAGAAATGGTTCAAGTATTTCCTTTTAGAAAGATTTCTTTGTGTTCTTGTTTAAGTGTTTTTACTTTAAAAATTTATTTCAAGAATAAGGGAATTATTTAAACCTTTTGTACAAGACTATTTCTTTTAGGTTTTTTTCTTGAAAGAGTTCTTTCAAAAAGTTTTGCTTGAGCCTTAAAGTCTTTCTTTCAGACTTTTTGTTTGAGATAAATCAAGTGAATTTCTATAGACTTATAGTTTGGGACTTTTTTTCTGAAGGTCCTTTTCAATTTCTCTAAAGTATATCTTCCAAGCCAAAGGGTACTTTTCAATTTTCCCAAAGGGTTCTTTTCAAGCTAAAGTGGACCTTTTCAATTCTTTTTAAGGATCATTTCTTGCAAAAAAGTCATTTACATTTCTTATGAAGGACACTTTCACTTTATTTGAAAGGTGATTTCAAATTTTCTAAGAGACATTTTTGAAGCCAAAGGTATAAGATAATTTGTCTAAAAGGCACATGGATGCTTGCTAAAAAGCCTAAAGGGATCATTTCAATTTCTTTGAATGGTAGGTATACCCTTGTAATTCTTCTAAAGGGCCAAACAGTTCTTCTAAATGTTATTTTTCAATAAATCTAATGGGTAGGAGTACCTTTTCAAGATTGATAAATGGTCATTTATAATGATTTAAAGTGAAAGAGAAAGGATTTCTTGTAGGAAAATTGTCTAGGATAATTTTCCCACAAATAGAAGACATAAAGGACTCTTTTAGACAAATTATTTGAAGGAATTACTTTGGAAAAAAGGTTTGAAATAAGATAGAGACAAAGAAAAAATGATTTCTTTTGGTAAAATTTCTTGAAAGAAATAAACAAGACATTTTCTTGAAAGAAATAAAATAGATAAAAGACCTAAGTAAAAGACATGGATAAATTATCTGAGTAAAAGACCAAAGAATATAAATAATAGTCTAAGAGAATCCTCAAGGACAAATTATCCGCAAGAATGTCAAAAAACAAAATTCCATAGAAAATATCTGATAGCCCACATAACATCAAATTAAAACTATGAGGAATAGCCATTAAGTTTAGAGTGGGAACCTAAATACAAACAAGAGAATGACAAATGTGCATAAAAATGATGAGATAGAAAAGAGAAACTAATGCCCAATCAATCATGGACTCAATAATAGTGAAGGTCATTCTTGTAACTATCAATGGAAATTATTCATGTTCCTGATTGACACATGTCAAATTGATCTTAAGATCTCAATCATTTAATCTCCTTCCATATGTGTGTGTGTGTGTGTGTGTGTGTGTGTGTGTGTGTGTGTGTGTGTATTCAACCTATTCTCAAATGAGCCTCTATTGGTTAATGACAAAAATATAACCAAACTTTTCTTAAAATCTCTTGAAGAAAGTAAGACAAATTCTACCGCTCACACACTGAATTTTTGTGTATCAGTTTACCATCATGTTATTCTCATTTAGTGGAAGTTGTCTTTACTAACTTTTTATCCTTGATTACCCACTAAATGTGTAGATAGATCTTTTTTATATGTCATTATTATTATTATATAATAAGTGTATATACATTTTTGAAGTGGTTTAAAGTTATATTCCTTTCTAGAATTATCTTTTCCCCTCTTGAATGTCGAACACCTTTTGAATCTAACAAGTGAAACACTAAAGTAAGAATTCATAAAGGGTCATGATTCTTGTGTAAGGAAAACTTGTCATTCTTTAAATAGTGATTATAATCAAAATGAGAGGATAATACATATTGGTCCATCACCGTTTGTTTCTTTTTGTTGTTTGTTTTCTCTCTTTTCATTTACAGTTGATAGATTAGGATAGATAGAGATTCATAGGTGCATCAGGGGAACTATCCCTTAAATCTAGAGATTCATCTCAAAGAAATTATCAACCACAACAAAACATATGATTCTATTTTTTCACTTAGATGAAGAATACTGAGTTTTTCTTCAAGGGTGAAAATCCAAGTGTCAATAGTTTTGTCTTACAAGATTGTTAAAGATTGGTAATAGTCTTGACATTACTGAAAAAAAGCTACATATATATTCATTACCTAGTGAATTCACTAAAGAATCTAGATTATTGCTTGATGATTAGTTATATTTTATATACCAAAGGTGATAACTAGATCCACTGCTACTTTTCTACCTTTAACATTTGAAGAATTACCTCCATATTCTTTTAAAAGGTCTAGGTTTGGTAACACTCATCCTTATAAAAGAGATTTTGTGTTTAAATCTTCCAACTCTATATTAAATTCCTTTCTTAATACTCATAATGATCCCAATATGGATAGACGAAAACCTTTTGTGCCTTTCACAAGGGCATCTCCCTTATGTCTTGCCCAATATGATCAAATTCTAGGATCTACCCTCAAAAGTGTCCCATATTTTAGTGTAGATGGTATAGTTACTACCATTAAACACATCAAAAATATAAAAAATCTTTTTAATATTCATAATATTACCTAAGAAAATGTGTCTATTAGGTTATTAGCCTTGTCCTTCAAATGAAATGTTTTGGACTAGTATGGGACTCTACCCATAAATTATATTAGCTCATGGGATAAGTTGGGAACCCTATTGAATGATATATTCAAATAAAATATTGATTAATTATCTCTAAATAAGAAATTATCCACAATAAAGTGGGAACCTCATGAATTCATGTATGATTTCAATACTAGATTTCAAAAAATATGGGATAGGATTCCAATTCTTGTAAGGCTAACTATAAATTATGTATTTCTGTACTATTTAAAATCATTGAATAGTGACATTGATATGATGATATAGTTTATAGGTGGAAAAACATTTCTTGATACATATGAAATAGCCATAAATGTTGATAATTATCTTATACATGAGGGAAAGATAACACCTAGACCTCTAATGCCACTTTTCCCTAATTTGCCTTCTCCTAGTCAAAGTGCATTGCTTTCTATAGCCCCTTTACCTAATCAAGAGGGATCTATTGATTCTCTTTCAAATTAGATTCATTAATTCTAAATTTTTCTTCAAAGTGTTACCATTTAATTGGTTTTTCTCAAAAGGCAATATGCTTAAGGTTATAGGTCATATCAGTCATATCATCAATTTAGTGGGAAAAAAATAGGCCACCCTTCCAAAATAATAATCAAGGACAAGGTCAAATCACCCATGTCAAGCCTTAAAAAAAATATAATCCCAATTCTCCCTCATCCTTTTAACATGGGAAATAATAGGTGGCTTATGCTATTAAAATGCAAAATCAAGGTATGTCCACACAAGGTGATCAAATTTCTCAATTTTAAAATTTTGAGATGCCAATGCAATTTGGGATAGATAATAGATAGATTTAGTCTAATTCCACCCTCATAAATCATTTATAAGGTGAATTTTATGTAATCAATTATGTAGGGAATGCAAACAATTAGCATATTAGTGGTGCTTCGAATTCTAGGTCTAAGAGGAGAGTTATTGATAAAGTTCAAAGAACTAGTCAAGGAATAAATCAAGAAACTAGTCAAGGACTTATTGTGACCCATAAAATAGCTTAGATGAGAGGTGGGCCTGTTTCACCTCCTAAACTTCAAGAAAATTATAAAGTCTCAAGTTTCAAATTAGCTTATACAACTCTACCTCCATATGCTACATCACAAGGTGAAAATGTTCAAAAAGAAAATCCCAAAGTAAGTAATCCTTCCATTAATGTTTTAGATTATATGAAAAGTATTAATATGAACATTTAATTATAGTATTATCTATCACTTCTAGGATATAAATACATGTTGTAAAAGGAATTGCATGGATTGGGTAGACAAATTGACTCACGACAAAGTGAAAATTTAGTTTTGGTCAATGAAACTCAATCTATAGATAATCAAGTAAATAATGATGAGAATACTCCTAATTTATAATTATCTCTAATAATTGGTGAATTTTTAGTTCATAATTATGTCATAGATAGTGGATCAAGAACCTCAGCTATGCCCAAATGCATAACAATTAAACTAGGTCTCAAATATGAGTCAATGACTAAAGGAGTTTTACATTTAGATGGATCACCAACCAAAAATTTGGGGATTTTGAAAGGTTTGAATTTGACCCTTCATGATTTTACTACTTTTTAAATTCATCATGATGTGGTGGTAGTAGATTTACCTCATTATTTTTCTCTTTATTTGTTAAGGTATTTCACTTCTAAGATAGGTGGATATATGGCAGCCAATTGGTCATACATGGTGTTTAGAACAAAATATGGTACTATAGTGAATATTGATTTAGAACCCATTCATAGATATCATTTGGAACCATATTCACATAAGGTATCAAATGTCAACTATGCTATCATTGATGAAGAAGAGTTTCACATTGACCAATCTCCATCATCTTCCCTTGAAGGAGTTTCTAACTTATTCCTAGATGAGTGGTGACATAACAACTATGAACATTATCCATACAAATTTATTGAAGAATATAGTCTATGAGTCTACTATATGCATGATAAATACTCTTTCATTCCTAATTTAATGAAATCAAATGAGGATGTGAATGGTATTTGGTAGCATTTCTTTGATTGATCTAGAAGTAAGATTGGTGTAGGTGGTGGAGATATGTTAGTTTCACCTTCAAAGGAAAGGTATTTTTCAACTTTCAGATTTAAATTCTCTTGTAATTTTAATGTAGCTAAATATTAATCCCTAATTCATGGTTTATAATGGCCAAGGAAAAGAGGTGTCAAAGAATTGCAAGTATTTGGTAATAGTGAACTAGTTGTCAATCAAGTAAGAGGGAAATTTTTGATTAATAACTCCTTACTCAAATATTATAAACACAAAGTTTCAGATATTTTATAATAATTAATGTAATATAACATTACCTCTATTTAAAGAGAAAATAATAAGCATGCTGATAGGTTGGCATCTATTAGTGCTCAATTTGATGTTTTAAAGGGCATAAGAGAAGGTATGAACTAACCACATCTGAAGGTTATTGTGAGACCTTCTATATCAGACAATGTCATCAATTGGTAGGTTTTTGATAGTTATAAGCAAATATCAAATTTAATACAAGAATAAGCTAAGTTATCTAGCAAAAATTAGTCTAATCTATAATAGAAATATGATAACTAGATTGTCCAACTAAAGTCTAATAAGATTCCTAAAGGTTTAGTGACTCTTGAGAGTATTTTCAATGAAGATGACCAACTAAATAAGGAAAATATATGAATTTACACTAATCATTAAAACTATGAAATGAAAAAAATCCTTAAGGATAAGCTACTTGCACTTAGGAAGGTATGCACTAGTCAAGAAAAAAAATAATTTCATTGAACTACGTAAAGAGTTTGGTGACATTTTTGCGTAGGAGTACAGTGATTTGAAGGGTTTTGACCCAAGCTTGGATTGACACACCATATATTTAGATGAAAATGATAACCCCATTAGACAAAGGTAAAGGCCAATCAATGTAAATATTGAACCCCTCATGAGGAAAAAGACAACTAGATTGATTGAGTCTAGAATCATTCTTCCTATCAAGCATTATTCTTAATTGACTAATTTAGTCCCTATTAGAAATAAAAATGGATAAATTAGGTTTTTTTTTAATTTAGAGACTTTAACATAGTATATTTTAGGGATCATTATCCTCTCCCTTCTATAGATAAAATTCTATAGGTTGTAGCTGGTAGTGAAAGATTTTCTCTCCTTGATGGTTATTCTAAATATAATCTGATTATGGTTAATGAAAGTGATCAATATAAGATAGAATTTATCACAAAATGGGGCACATATTCTTATATGAATATGCCATTTAGATATTCAAATGTTGGATCCACATTCCAATGTGTAATGGATATGGTTTTCCAAGGGCTGATCAATGGCATTGTGTTGGTTTATTTAGATGATGTAACAGTTTTTTCCAAAGATTCACATGACCATTCGAAACACCTAAGATATATACTTAAGAGGAGTATAGAGTTTGGAATCTCTTTAAACCCAAATAAATGTGTATTTTTTATTCATGATGGTAAGATCTTGGGCCACATTGTTTTAAATAAATGTTTGTCCATTGATCCAAAAAGGGTAAGTGATATTTTAGCATTATCTTTGCCTAAACCAAAAATGGTATATAATGTTTATTTGGAAAGATCAATTTAATTAGTATATTTATTCCTAATTTTTCTAATTTGGTCAAGCCATTAACCTCCATGTTGATAAAATATGAGACATTCACCTAGACAAGAAAGAGAAGAGAAAGTTTTGAGGAAATTAAGCAAGCCATTACCCAAGCTCCTACTCTTTATAATCCTAACTTATCTAAGGATTTAAATTTGTACACTTTTATAAATGAAGAGGTAATTTTTGCCATACTGATCAAAGAAAATGATGAAATTTTGGAACAACCTATTGCCTTCTTACAAAAAATTTTAGAAGGCTATGAGGTAAAGTACACATAAATTGAAAAATAAGTGCTTCTTGTAATCATAAGTTTAAATAAATTTAGGCACATGATGTCTAGTAATAAAATTCACATTTTTTTACCTCATCTTGGTGTGAAATATTTTTTATTGAATAGAGATGTGAATGAGAAAAGGTCAAGATGGATCACCAAAGTAATGGAGTATTATGTAAAGATCAATACAAAAAGTTGGTAAAAGGGAAAGGATTGTGTGAGCATATTGCCCTAGATTTGAAAGAATAAAAGAGGTTGTTTTGACACTTCATGATGATCCTATAATAGTTACACCTTCAATCATGAGAAGTTGGACACAAGACATGATCCCCTTCCTTCAAATGGGTGAGTTTCCAAAAGGTCTTGATAGAGCCAAAAGAAGGTATTATAGACTACAATCTATTCCCTATGTACTCATGGATGGAGTACTTTTCAAAAATGATTTTTTTAGGTGTACTTTTGAGATATAATGAGTTATAATAAGTTGATAAGGTGTTTCATGGGTTTCATGATGGCCCAATTGGTGGTCACTTTGCTCCTAAAACCATCACTTATAGGATCATGAGGGTTGGCTATTTCTATCCTAGTTTGTTTAAAGACACCCATGCTTGGGTGAGAAAATGCCAAAAATGTGCCCTATTTGATGAAAAATAGAAACTATCTACTTTTCCTCTTCATCCAATCCAAGTTGAACAATCTTTTATGTAATGGGGTCTGGATTTCATAGATATGATCAATCCTCCTTCTAGTGCTGGTCACAAGTTGGTGTTGACAGCCACTGATTATTTCACTAGATGGGTTAAAGTTGTAGCTCTTAAAGAGGCCCATGAAAATTTAGTCCTATATTTTTATGAGAACATAATAAAAAGGTTTGGATCTCCATCAACCATCATATTAGATAATGCATTGGTATTTTTAGGAGTAAGGAAAAGTGAATGGGCCTTGAAGCATGGCATTTACCTTAGCACTTCCTCTAACTACTATCCCTAGGGAAATGGACTAGAAGAGTCCACAAACAAGAATGTAATTAAAATCATTAAGAGGACAATGGAGGAAAATTTAAGGATATGGCTTACTAATTTGAAAATAGCTCTTTGGGTTGACAAAATCACTCTAAAGAGGGCAATTGGAAACTCCCCATATACACTTGTGTATATAAGGGAAGTTAGACTTCCTATTTCACTTGAATTTCTAGATTTAGATCTCACTCATCAATTTTAGTTGATGGAGAATGATAGCATGGGAGTCAAATTATGTGAACTAATGAAGCTTGAAGAGGTAAGAGATCATGTAATTAATACCTTGACTACTCACTAGCAATAGATAAAGAAGAATTTTGATAAGAAATCTATACCAAGGATTTTTAGATAAGGGAACATTATTATTAAGTGGGATGAAGATAGGACCAAGCCTAGGAAACACATAAAGTTTAACTCTTTTTGGAGTTTTCCTTACATGATCACATAGTGTAAATAACACAATGCTTTCCAACTTTCAAAGTTAGATGGACAAGAGCTACATATCCTAGTCAATGGGATATATCTAAAGCATTGTTACTAAAGTTTTTCCTTCTATTGTACATAGTTGTTCTATTTTGTTTGTGTTCCCTTGGTGCTTATGTAGATTTGTGTGTTTGTCTATCTCTTTTTCTATTCTATTGGGTCTTGTTACTTTTGTCTATGTTTTCTATGTTTTGTTTTGGTTGAATCCTTGATAGTCAAGTTCAAGAACTCATTTACTCCATTGGCCCTTGAGTGGATAGGGATACTTGATTTGATTAGTATAGAAATCATACTTCCCTTGAAATTCACCATTTTGTTGACCAAATTTTAATCTTTCAAATCACAATTTGTCACCCATATTAAAAAAACTAGTTATTTGTTCATATGTTTGGTTGAGTCTAGTGTGTGTCTCTGTTCAAAAAAAAGCTTTGTGCAATTTTCATGGCAAAGGTTTAGGTATTTCCTTTCAAAAATATTTATTTGATTTCTTGTTCAAGTGTTTTTCCTTTAAAACTTTGTTTCAAGCATAAGTGAATTATTTGAAACTTTTGTACAAGATAATTTCTTTTAGGGTTTTTGCCTGAAAGAATTCTTATGAAAAGTTTTACTGGAGCCTCAAAGTCTTTCTTTCAGAATTCTTGTCTGAGATAAATCAAGTGAATTTATATAGACTTTTTGTCTATGACTCTATTTCTAAAGGTCCTTTTCAATTTCTTTGAAGGATATCTTCCAAGCCAAAGGGTACTTTTCAACTTTCCCAAAGGGATCTTTCCAAGCTAAAGTGGACCTTTTCAATTTTTTCAAAGGGTCTTTTCTTGTGGGAAAGTCATTTACTTTTATTCTGAAGGACACATTCACTTTTTCTGAAAGGTGCTTTCAAATTTTTCAAGGGACATTTTTGAAGCCAAAGGTACAAGATAATTTTTTTGAAGGGCACATGAATGTTTGCCAAAAAGTTTAATGAGATCATTTCAATTTCTTTAAAGGGTAGGTATACCCTTCTAATTATTTCAAAGGGTCAAATAGTTCTTTCAAATGGTATTTTTCAATAAATATAAAGGGTAGGAGTAATTTTTCATGATTTTTGAATGGTCATTTCTAAAGAGATCAAGTGAACGAGAAATTGATTTCTTGCAGGAAAATTATCTGGGATAATTTCCACACAAACAAAAGATAAAGGACTCTTTCAAACAATTTTTTTGAAGGAATTCCTTCAAAAAAATTCCTAAAGAAGATATAAACAAAGACAAAATATTTTATTTTTGGAAAATTTCCTAAAATAAATAAACAAGACATTTTCTTGAAAGAAATAATAAATACAAAAGGGCCAAATTAAAAGGTTGCAGACAAATTGTCTAAGGAAAACACAAAAGCAAAGAAAGAAGTGTCCAAGAGAATCCTTGTGTACAAATTGTCTATAAGAATTTCAAAAAAAAGTTCATAGAAAATATGCAACAGCCCATAAAACATCAAATTCAAACTATGAGGAATAACCATTAAGTTTAGAGTGGGAACCTAAATAGAAACAAGATAATAATAAATGTGCATAGCAAATGATGATCCATCAAAGAGAAAATAATGCCAAATCAAGCATGGACTGAGTAATAGCAAAGGTCATTCTTGTAAATATCAATGGAAACTATTACTATTCTTGATTAACACATGTCAAATGGATCTTGTGATCTCAATCCTTCAATCTCCCTTTAGAAAACTATATATATGTATTTAGCCTATTCTCAAAGGAGCCTCTAATGGTTAGTGATAAATCTCTGGCCAAATTTGTATTAAAAACTCTTGAAAAAAGTAAGACAAATTTTGACACTCACACACTACATTTTTGTGTATTGGTTTAACATCATGTTGTTCTTATTCAGTGAAAGTTGTCTTTCCTAACTTGTTATCCTTGATTACCCACCAAATGTGTAGACAAATCTTTGTTAAAGGTCATTGTTAGTATTCTGTGATAGGCGTATAGACATTTTTGAAGTGGTTCAAAGTCATATTATTTTCTAGAATTTTATTTTTCCCTCTTGAATGTTGAATACCTTTTTAATCGAACAAGTGAAACACTAATGTAACAATGCATAAAGGGTTGTGAGTCTTGTGCAAGGAAACCTTGTCATTATTTAAGTAGTGATTATAATCAAAGTGAGAGGATAATAAATATTGGTGCATCACCATTTATTTATTCCTAATTTTCATGTATAGTTGATATATTATGATAGATATAGCTTCATAGGTGCATCAGGGGAGCTAGTCATTAAATCTAGAGATTCATCTCAAAGAAATTGTCACCCACAACAAAAGAGATGATTCCATTGTGTCACTTGGATGAATAAGATTTAGTTTTTCTTCAAGGGTAAAAATCCAAGCATAAATAGTAGCATGGGGGATTCCTATACAACCTCCAATCATCATTCTAGATAATTTATTCCATTTTAGTAGCTATTTAACTCCATTCTAGAAGATTGGTCCTTATCAAGTGTTTAGAAGGGTTTTAGGCCTATTTTCCCTCTTAAGGATTGTTCATAAAAAATAGACATCTAACCTACCAAAAAAATCCATAAAAATGGTCTTAGGGGACCCTGAAACCACCCTCAAATTATTTTCCCACCATTAAAAACCTCATGGAAGATATGAGCAAACAAACCTGCCTCATCGATCTTGTTTTCACCATTTTGCACAAGTTTGGGTTAGTTTTGGACCAAAATGGTTTATCCTTGACTTCATTTTAACTCTAAAATATGAAAAAAAATTGTCTTGGCCCCAATAAAATTTTATAATTCATAGGAATGTTCATATCATGCTATAAATGTGAGTGACCCTACAACTAGCCTCTAGGCTTAGTCATGCCTACTAGGCTTGATTGTAACATCTAGTATTTTGGGCATTTACATAATTTCATTTATATTATATAAGTTAAAACACCTATAATTTCATCCAAAAATAATTATAAATAAATGTGTAAAACTCAATTAGGTCTGTATTTGAAAATGACCCCTTGTTGGGTGTTATATCTCAAAATGGCTTACCTACAAACATAAGAGCATAGAGTAATATGTTTGGTTTCACCTTCCCCTAATAGGTTCCCCATGCTTCCATGGATGTATTAAAACATAAAATATATTCATACAAGGTTTTCTAGGCTTCATTTCATGTTACCACCTCTTTTATCAAGAATGTAAGGTTTGTACAAGGAGAAAGTGCCCCCTACTTGAGACAAAATAGGGGGAACTTCCCTTATTTTTTCATCAAAAATAGGTATCATATGGGGTTCTAAAAGTGCAAAAGATGACTTGTAAAATAGTTTAGATCCTGGCTAGGTTTTTTACCCCTTCAAAACATAAAAACTCATAAGATATACTCTCAGAGGGTTGACTACGTTAGGGTTTGATATGTGGACTAAGTTTTAGCTTCTTGGATTGTTCTTGTAGGTGACTTTCATCCTGACTAGCTAAATGAAAAAACTAGGCCTTGATTATAGTGAATATGTTTCATTTATTCCTTTATTATAGTAGATATTAATTTTTTAAACTATTCAAACCATGATGGAGGTGTTCCCACTCACCTATCACTCTTATTCTATCAAACACCTCATACAAGCCTTATTTGTCAACTTTATGGATTGTTGACTGAGATACCTTCATTTAAAAGTATTGTAGATGTTATTGTTATGATTTTTATTTGGGAAAGGTGTTTTTAAAGCTCCCCTCACTCCTTTTGAATCACATTATACTTTCTTGGATCATTTGAAATCATTATTATGCCTTGATAACTTTCACCTTCTTTTCTCAGTCCATTGCCTACTCAGTCATAGTTGACTATGACTATGTTTTAATTGAAAAATGAACCATTATTATTGTTTTATCATGAAAAAAGGTTTAAATAATGTTTAAAATCTTATATAGATTCCTCTTTAGTTACTTTTCCACCTTATCTATGAAAAACCTTACCAAACATAGTCTCTTGGCACCAAGAAAACCATATTCCTAACTCACTACCTATATTTACATATACAAAGTTTTGGGTTATTATAGGGCCTTTAAATAGGTCTATGTGAGTTTTAATATCTCATGAAGTCACCAAAATATCCATTTATATGGTCATATATCAACTCATCACGTTTTAGTTTCCCATTTCTCACTTGTAATTTGAAACTACCAAACTAGGTTTTCTTGTAGGACTATGAACCCCTACCTATAGGTCTCTACTAGGTGCATATATTAGCTTCAAAAATTTTGGTTATGATTCTTATATAACCTATATTGAAACATGAGATATATTTATTCCTTTCTCCCACCTTAGACCCACTTTGGATGAGCTAGGATACTAGTAAATTCTTTGACTATGTCACTACCTATAGGTGAACTTTTAGGAACATGTATGGATTGAGAGTGGTCATATGGGAACATGAAACCACATATAAACCTCTATAGATGTTCATTTTGATCATTAGTTACATCTCTATCATCAAAATAATTTAATCATGAAACATGGCCTAGTTTGCAACTTGAGTTTATTAGAGATCTCTTCTAACTCAAGCCTATAGAGAATACTGGTTGTTTTTAGTATCTCTATTGGTATGTTTAAGCAATCAAAACATCAGTCTCTATTGATCATCTTTTATTCAAACTTGTTATAACTCATTCATTCTAGGGTTTTCAAATTATACTTAGCTAGGTGTTCCAACTCTCCATGGTAGACATGTTAAAAGGCATCTAAAAACCTATAAGACCTTCATTCTAATCCTTTAGGGATTTGATCCCCAAAACTCAGTCCTAGACTCTTTGATCATGGTCTACAACTTGTTTAAAAATTTAGCCTCATTAGCATGTATTTTATGACTTATTTATCATGTTATTACCTCAGTAAGGATTTCATTATTGTCTTTGATATCTATACACAAATACCCCTGCTCTCTATTAATGAACCCTGTAGGTTGACATTATCAAGTCTACAAATAGTAAATACAAGTGTGAAAAATAAACAATAATTATATCCTCTCATGAATTATGAACCACTTAAACACCCCAAATTCATTACTCATTTTACAAAACTTTAAACCTCTTTACCAAGATCCTCATACTCATCATGACATCAGTAATAGCCCCTATAGGTGACTATTGGTTGTGTGAGGACAATGGGTGTGAAATAAAGCAAAAAAAAAAGGATGAAAGGATATATGTATAGTCAAACTAATTTTTAACTTCTTTAAGTGCATGAAAGTCACTAATAACATATTGAAACAAGATTAAAAACATCCTTACCAATGTGAAAACCTCTTGACAACATCTAAAATGGAACAGACATAGTGTTTGATGATGGTTTGGTATGGCATATGAGATTTAATAATATGAGAATTTCCTTGGAGACTTAAGCTAAAAATTTAATGGGGAATAAATAACACTTTATAAACATTTCAATGAACTTAACACAACCTTCTAAATCCATGGATAAGCACAAAGTTCTTGAAAATGGTGAAAATTTCTCATTGAATGTAGAAGAGACCAATCTAAAAATTTGAGGTTATTTTCTCATCAAAAGACCTAAAAACATGAAAAAAAATAATGTAATTTTTAAGGATATGTATTGTACATCCTTAAGAACAAATATGAGAAATTAGTTTGTACAAAATCACTCAAACCAAAGCAAAACCTGAAGGGTGCACAAAATGACAACTAGATTTGCATAGTGCACTTTGAATGGATGGTTCATGAAGAAAATTTAACCATTTATCAAAATTATTATATTTATTTTAAGGTATCAGATTATATAACATGCCCCCATGGTCATTTTTCTTGAAACCCCCTATCTTAATTGTACCGATCAAAAACTTGAAAGTCACTTTAGTCTACCAAGAAGAGCAAGAAGGGAGATAAATGGTTTTTTACTCCAAATGAGATTTATAGATAAAAACAAACATATAATTTAGTGTTATGGAGATTAATATACACTTATTGATCATTCACCATGTGGCATAGTTCCTAAGGAAGCCATATAAGTGCCAAACTCACTCTTTTTTTTCAAGAAAACTACCCTTTTTTGAGTAACCTAAAAATTTTAAATTATCGAAAATTAATATAGACCTCCTAGGACACATTTCACATTAAAAAACTCTTTTATAGTTTCAAATTTCCTAATAAACCCATATAAAGCATTAAATGCACTATTTTTGACCCTTAAAATGACGTAAAATGATAAATGTACCTAGAAAACAAATGATAAAAGCTATTAAAACATTAATTGACATAAAATAACATATAATTCACCTTATTAAAATATATTATACCACCTTATAGACCTAAAAATTCAATTTTTTTGCTAGGGGTGTCCTAAGTTGACGTAAAAGTCAAATTTGGTCAACAATCTCAATTATATTTCATCTCTATTTGTGAGTGCTTATCAATGCTAGATTAATAGTTTTATACTTTATGTGTGCTATAGTGATGATTTTATTATATGTTATAATAACTTTGTGAGTTATCTCATTTCTCTTTTATAGTATTTATAATTTGTGTGTTAGTCTACAAATTACCATGGGTGTTTATATGTAGTTTACTATAAACTCCTACTACTTATATTTAGTGAGGGATAATGTTTGAGGAATAATCATGGTTTCCTTAGAATATTTATACTATGTGTTCTTATATTTAAAATTTTAGTGAACCTTAGTCTACAATGGTACAACTATCATAAGGTCACTTGCTTCGATGATAAATGCATTGAGTTGATTCTAGTCTTGGAGACTCCCTTTTTTACCATACTCTTCCCTCTCTTTTTATGTTTGTTTTATAAGATTGAAATACCCTTTACCTTTGTGTTTAGAAATAGATAAGTGTCATATTCAAAATCTCATAATAATATTTTATAATTAGACATATGTGCATGAACATTATATTGAACTTTTAGTGGTAATAGTTTATCTCTTGGAGACTATTCATGTAGACTCCATTTATGAAGTCAAATACCTACATTCATGCCCTAAGATGATCCCAGATTAGTCATAAAATAGAGGATGAAATTATGTAGTTATCCCCATATTCCCTTTTAGGGAATACCCAATCTCATAGGTATTTCATGAATTGAGAGTTTGGATTGAACAACACAACACATGGGAATTATATGTAATGCTGACATTAAGATAATGGATATTTTAGATGATATTTATGGATTATATAACACCTTATTCTTTTACACTTAGAAAAACTAGACCTTGGTTGTTCCTCTTAGTTATATACCTTTCCTCTTTTACTACAAGTCTTGCATCTACTCTATCATGTGCCCCTTGGCCTATATCTATTAGTTTGACTAGTATTATTTTGTTGATAAAACATTCTATCTTTCATAAAATTATTAACATATACCTATCTTCCACCTCTATAAGTTTCAAAATTTTACTTACATTCCTATTACTTGAACATTGATGTCTAGGATAGACACTAACATTGACATTAGTGTCTTAACCTAATGCAAGTGTCTAGTACCCTAAATTCATATAATTTAGAAATAAAATGTATCCCAATGGTTGTAATATATGATTTTATGTGATTTTTACTCAAAATGGATTGATATAAATATAAGATCAAACCTCATTCATTCTTCACCTACTTACAAAACCTATTAAAAGGCCAAAGAGACCAAGGCAACTTATAAAATACAATCTATCAACATTAAATCGAATAAATCCTCCCAATTTCCACACTTTTCATAGGTACAACACATATACAAGTCTAAATTACTAAAAAATCAGCCCAAGAGCCCAATTTTTCATGTTAAAATTAGGTCACTATTGTACTTATTTTGCACATATTGTATGATTAAAACACAAGCCAACATGTAGGGGAGAAATACATGATTTTGAGGCCCTCTTCTAGATTATTGGCTATGTCAATAGCATCTTATGATAGTGGGGTTTTGGGGTCAACTTGACATCATGCACCCATACAATCATTTTCCCCCAAGGTAACTATGAAGATAGAGAACTAATGTTTCACCATTTCACAAGGACTAATAATTCATGACCTAGATATAAATGCAACAAAGTGAAGGAAAAACAAAAACCATAATCATCTAGGTGGTCACATAATTTTCTAATAGTTATTATGTACAATACACTTGGGTCAAACCTAAAAAGTATCATGGACATAACCATCCCATTATGTTGTTAGTGCCCCAAGTTCTAAAAGTGTCAAATCTAGAATCTCATGATTTCTCCAAAACTTTATTCTATCTTTCTTCCTACCTATTATAGATCCAACACTATGTCAACATTAGAACCAACTAAGTATATTACTTCTTTTGTAATTTCCATACATATCTTAGTTTTACTTTCTATATCTAGCCTATAGTTAGCATAATAGATTTAGTGTATGCTTATATCTAATTTTAACATTTAATTATCCTATTATAGATTTGATTATCACCCTTATGAAGTTTCCTTTATATATACCCCTTAATAAAATATAAGTATAATAATAATATCACCTAGATCATTTTAGGGTTAAACATTTGGTGAACCCAATCTTTGAACATAATTTTTACTTAAACATAACCTATAAGATTCTTATTACATACTTCATCTTAATCTTTATTTACATCATATCTCTTATCAAGGATGATATTTATTATTTTGATTAATATGATTATGAAACATTCCAATTCTCCCTTAATAAATGATTTAAAATTGACTACTCTTGCATTCTTCCAAGAACTACAACATGTAATATAAAAACCTTGAATGATGGTAGTTATTATCCCTCTAATCAATTCCATTCTCCTAAGAATTCAATAAATGATTTTATCCATCTTAAGGAAGATAAAAATACTTTAACCATACTTATTACACCAATGTTATATGACTTTAGAATTTGATAATTTTAATAGTATAGATACCAAGGCCAAGGATTAGGAAAACATGAGAAACATATAACCCGCCGTATATCTCTTAAACATAATAATACAAATAGGTAAGGGTTGGGGTTTTTAAAAACATCTTTGTGTTACCAATCATTTAGTTAAACTATACATGTACATTTTACCAAAAAACATGGGTACATATGACCAAGAGGTTCCTTCATTTCACCATCAAAGTTTTTGACAACTACATAAAGAGATTATGGCAAATTTAAAAACAACTAATAAGGGGTAAAACTTATTAAAACTCCTAAAATTCCTATATTACCAAATAATATCCTTCTATTCAAGGTTGATCTATTTTCCTACCTTCATTTGAAATAAATTATACATCAAAAAATTTGTCCTTACAAAAGCTTTGCTTGGATAAAATTGTTATACCCTTACCAAAGGAAAATGAAAAAAAAAATTCAAATGGTAAAATTTATCCAAATTATATACCAAATTTTAAATATCCCATACCATTACCAAAGATGTCCTAGATTTAGTGATCATGAACTTGCACTTGATATACATGAGTATGATTATACTCATATGCCTAGATTCAAAAAAGGTGGTAGGTTAGAACCAATGATAACACCCATGACAAACACCACTATTCCCATATAATATCTAATTTCTATGATGACCACTATTGGGGATCTTCAAAATCAAGTTTCTATAGTTTAATGCAAATGTATTTCCATAATGATAATTAACATGTAACCTCATTCAATAATCAACCTATTACAAAATGTATACTTGAATATCCTTATCCATAAGATTTGAGTTACGAGATCGACCTCTCTTTTTGAGACATAGGGACCCATGAAACCACATGATTAGTTATGTACATTATTTTTGTCAATGATCATAAGATGATAAACTATTTTTAAAAAAAATCCATGAGTATTTCCAATGAGGCCAAAATTGGTTCTATAGTTTACCAAAGGGTTTATTACACACTTTATTACAATTTAAAGATGAATTATTCATGGCTTTTAATATCCACAAAGCACCAAAACTTACACTAGAACATTTACACATTTAAAAAAACATGATGATGAATCTATTAAATATTATACTATTAGATTCAAGCATACATCATATGAGCTAGCATTTCGACCCTTAGAGTTAGAATTTCAATTTATCTTTAGTAGAGGCTGCCATTAAATAAAATAACATTTCATAAACAATATGAGTCATTTATCCACTTATATAATGATGTGCATAGATATGCTTCCTTCATAATTACTCATTTAATTTATCTTAACATATCTCCTTCCAAATATAAAAGTTTTATCCCTCACATAAAAGGAGATAAATTGCCTAAGGAGCATTATGAACAAAACTGTGGTATTATTAACCTTTATATGACTAGTTTTAAAATGATACTTAACATGGGGATAATACAAGGTACAAACCTTATGTAAGAATGTCAAAGGGAACAAAACAAAAAACATCCACTATAGAAAGGCTTAACAATTACCTTATATATGGGTGGTTCTTATTTTTGGCATAACCATATTGATCCTACATAAGAGAAAAATACTTGAAATTTAAGATGCTTAAAAAAAATTAGCTTCAATCTAAAAAAGTTATAAAATAAAGGATGTTGGAATGAATCCTTGGGTAACATAAAAATAACAATTACTTTTGGTCCTAAATTAATTTAAACATGAGTTTGGGTTGTGCCTACTACATCTTTATATGCATTTAAATTAGGAACTCTTTAGATATACCAATGGAAGAAAAAATTGATCCAAATCAGCAAGGTATTTAATTTCCTCACAAAGGAAAATTAATACATATTACAAATTATAGAATTAATTATTTTATTACACATGAAAAATGCAAAGAAGAATATGATATGTACCATTTCAGCCTATCCAATCATGATGCAAACATTGTAAAAGATATAACTTAAGGTTGTAAGGTTCACAGTGGGGAGATAACTATGACCATCCATTTGATGGCATCATAGGATGATCTTTCCTCTGCAAATATTCCAAAATAATACCAAAAAAATAAAAAAAATAAAAAATATCAAAAAAAATTTTGGCACCTACATGTTTTATTGTTTCCTTAAAATATATGTGTTAGTTCCATATTGATGGATGACATATTTTGTTAATCCTACACACACACATGTGTCACACTTATACTTGAGTGTGATAAAAGCATACATAAATACATGAGATATTCCTATTTTTGATGTTGTGCCTTCCCTCTAATCATGTCATATAGACATCAGGGAGATTTTATTATTTGATATTATTACACACATGTTATATGGTTTGAATATCATATTTCATTATCATGTTTGAGCTTACATATGTACTTACACATGCCTTTATCCATGATTATACCTTACATAGGGTACTTGATATGATATACATTTCATGTATTTTAATAACACTTTTGATACATGATTTTCTATGACATATTTATGTTGGTTGTTTATGATTTACTTTATGCACTTCCTTGAGTGTCTTGTGTTGCTCTTATCTTGATTTTTCAAGCATTTGAATATGTTCTTGTGCTTAAAAACCCCATTCTTATGTATTATTACTTTGAAATTATCATATATCTATTTTTTATTTTATGTACATATTAATATGTAAAACTTGATTTTTATGGACATTTGACTAAGTCATGTCCGTTCAATTATTTGGCATTTGAACATTCCCCTTATTTTTGGTCCCCTTAGACCATTACCTTTTGACTTGATTTTGAGGGATATTATGTGTGTAATTGTTTTCTTGTTGATATTGTAATTTTACTATATATACATTCCCATAATCCTTATAATGCATATTAGGATTACATGTGATCACATTAGTTCTATGTGCTTTAATGTTATGTCTACCTAGACATGTTCCTTGTATATGCTACATGGTTATATTCATAGATTATATAGTTGTATTATCCTTTTTAAGGTGAGGTAACTACTAGTTCCTATCTTTACCTCACCTCAAATGGGGGAAATATTAGTGGGGGCATGCCATATAGTCATTTTCTCCACACTTGGCACAATTTTAGATTTAGTCAAGGTATGTTTTGGAAGTAAATTATCCATACTCATGAATTATATGATAATTATATCAGTTTTTAGATTTAGTGGGGACATATCATATGGGCATGGATTACACACATTCATATTTATTAGATTTACTGGTGGTATACTTTGGAATAATGTTATTCACACCTATTCAATATTCAGCATCTCCAAATTACAGTGAGGGCATGTTTTGGAAGCATGTTCTCCACATAGGGACTTATATCTGTCAAGAATCTAGAACATAATTACTCTGATACCAATTGTTAGGACCCAAAAGCATAATTGATTACCAAGCAATTAAACATGCAGAATTAACCAGAAGTAACAAGTAACTAGAATTTAGAAATAACACAAAATATGAGAGACAATACCCAATTGTATTAATACTTTTCCAGAAGGAAATACAACAAAGAATATGCCATAGTCTTCTTCCTTACACACCTCTAGGGCTCCCACACCTCTAGGGAATAAACAACAAATCTCTTCAAGAGTTATCTCTCTTGTAATATCAATTATAAACACAACTCAACACACAGAGCTATCAACTAGTAAGTAACAAAACTGCCAGTACACTAAATACACACCACACTCCAAGTACACAATCATACTTCAAGTAGATCTCCCTGATCATGCACCTTGTTGTGTTACCCATCTCCTTTAACCTTGCTATATAGATCCACCGTAGACCTTGCACACACAAACACTTACAAATCAAATGATCATACTTACCATGTAGATCTCCAAACTTGGCCTTACACACTTGCTGACCAAGATCATACACACATGAAGAACCCTTCTGATTCTCCAAACTAGCACCCTTGTGGATCTTCTACCAGAACTTGCACAACCTATAGCTCTCCCTAATCATACACACTCAGCACCCCTATGGAACTAGGAGGAACACACCTTGCTCTCTTCACTCTAAAGGAGCTAACCTTGCTCTTACTCAACTAGCACACTTTACAATACAACCCATGAGTCTATTATATAGAACCCTTGCAAACAATAATTAGACATCTAATTAAAATAATTAGATCTACAGCTCAAGACTAAAATTAGTCTTTACATGCAAATAACCCATTTAACTAACTAATTATTCATCAACAACCAGTTCTAGAATGCATAGGCGATCAACGTCGATCCCTATCTGTCTGGAGGTGACCGATGTTGGCTGATCTCTGACTAATGTCAATAACCCTATGCTCTGAATATGATCGACGTCGGTTGGCCTAACTGACATCAATTTCTCTACACCTCAGCAACCCCCTCCACGTCTACATATAGTGAAGCTTTTAGCTCCATAACCTAACAATCTCTCACTTAGAGATAAATAGCTACACATGTACCTGTACATCATCTAATCTATTTCTTGGCTTATATCCCTCTTCAAGCTCAACCTTAAAGACCAACCACCACAAATCCTGTGGTGTACCTCCTGTCATCCAAGTAACCTATTACATTTGCATTTACAAACCCATGTAGAAAAGAACTTGACCCTGCATAGCAGAAATCCCTACTGTCGGTCCCTCTCAGATACCTGAGAATCCACTGAACTACCCTCCAGTGCTTCTTTCCTAGATTGACTCCAAACTTGTTGATAGCTCCCACTACTGGGGCAATATCAGGGAGTACACATGTACTCAACCTCATCATGTGATTGGGGACACTATTCTATGAACTGTCCATCCATAGGTGCACTTACCGTTCTGCATCCTACACTACCTTCACATAATCATCCTATGACAACATCAGCTTGTGATCTTCCCTGTCTCTAGGATTACTCATTCCAAAGAATTTCACTGCTCCCAAATTCTTCATGACATACCACTGAACTAACTTTACCTTTAGTTCAACAACTCCCTGTATGTATGCACCTGCAACAAGCACATCAACCACATACAATAATAGGATAATGTCATGACCATCATCCAACCTGGTAAAGAAACACACAATGGTTACAATGACATTGACTAAAGCCGTGCTTTGTCATCCACCTATCAAACTTGTACCACTGTCTTACAGCTTCCTTAAAACCATATGCTCTGGCCTTCTATATCATGTGTCCATTCTCTCTATTCTTTAACCAAGGAATCCATTCATCTCTCAGTGCTTTAATCCTAGCTGGTAACTCTACCAAATCTCCCATTTGGTTCTTATCTAAATAATTCATGCCATGCTCCCATTGTTTCTTGGATCCTTCCTACTCTGTAGTGTGCAATGAGTATAAAGAAGAGGAACAATGAATTTGAGGCTTACTTACCCTTTTAGTCCTCCATATGGGCATTTGAGACTCCTTAATAGCTTGTTGTTTGCCCAAAATCTATTCCAGTGACTGACCTCAGTCACCACACAGTCTGCATCCGACTGACGTTGGTTCCATGCGACTGACCTAGACGCCAATGCCAGCTATCCTATTGATGTCGGTCACCACTTGCCTGACACCACTGACTTTGCCTATCTACACATGCTTGATGTTGATGCCTATCTATTCGATGTTGGTTCCTCTTGACCAATGTCAGTACCTCTATTCTGCTGTGAGTGATGACTTTTTACCCGCAAGCTCTCTTTGGATCAAAACCCTGTCCAAACTACCCTGCTCATAGATATCTAATCCCATCCATTGATCTCTATCCATTATCTCCTCCATAAACACTAAGGATTTCTAGTTCTTAAGTTTGTCAAACACATCTAAATTCCTCTTAAGAACATGCATCTCCTTCTTGCTCATGTGACCAAGCCTACAAAGCCATGTCTTTGCAATAAAAAAAGAATCAATATTACAAGCAAGTAGATAAAGAGTACCTACTTTCTTACCACCATCTAATTCAAGTGCATCCACTATGAGAGTTCGTGTGCATCTCTCATCACCCAAATTTCCTAAAGAAATTAGCCACATCTTCAAAACTGGGACCTGCATGACCTCCTTCAACACCCATGTGTTGGTCGTCTACAATTTCAGCAACACTTCCCCTTTGCAAATACTTTGACAAGGCTCACCAACCCCTCTATATGGGGCTGCATGGAAAGAGGCAACAAAATCTATAAACCAAGATTCTACTTTATCCAAGGAACATCCTATGCAACAACACTTACAACATCTGCTACTTCAGTTCTTTCATCCTGATCTTCTACCAACCAACAATATTTCTTTACCTACTCTTTCTTTCCATAACACCATAATTGACCATTCATGCCTTTGAATTCCTCCATTCTTAGCTTACTTTGTTTTGCCATTGTTATACTCCCACTCAATCAAAAACCCCTGAGAGTGACTTGTAACCAAACACAAACCTGCTCCCTGTAACCTTAGCTCTGATACCAACTTCTCAGGAATCTAGAACATAAATGTGCTGATACCAACTATTAGGACCCAGAAGCACAATTGATTACCAAGCAACTAAACATGCAAAATTAATCAGAAGTAACAAGTAACTAGAATTCAAAAATAACATAGAATATGAGAGATAATACCCAATTGTATTCATACTCTTCCAGAAGGAAATACAACAAAGAAGATGCCACAGTCTTCTTCCTTACACACCTCTAGGGTTCCCACACCTCTAGGGCATAAACAGTAAATCTCTTCAAGAGTTATCTCTCTTGTAATATTAATTACAAACACAACTCAACACACAGAGATGTCAACTAGTTAGTAACCAAATTGCCAGTACACTGAGTACACACCGCACTCCAAGTACATAATCATACTTCAAGTAGATCTCCCTAATCTTACACTTTGCCATGTTGCTTATCTCCTTTGACCTTGTTGTCATATAGATCCACCTTAGACCTTACACACACAAACACCTGCAAATCAACTGATCATACATACCATGTATATCTCCAAACCTGGCCTTGCACACCTGCCGACCAAGATCATACACACATGAAGAACCCTTCTAATTCTCCAAACTAGTGCCCCTGTGGATCTTCTACCAGAACTTGCACAACCTACAACTCTCCCTGATCATACACACTCGACACCCCTGTGGAAATAAGAAGAACACACCTTGCTCTCTTCACTCTAAAGGAGATAACCTTGCTCTTACTCAACTAGCACACTTTACAATACAGCCCATGAGTCTATTATATAGATCCCATGAAAACAATAATTAGACATCTAATTACAATAATTAGATCCATAGCTCAAGACTAAAATTAGTCTTTACATGTAAACAACCCATTCAATTAACTATTCATCAACAACCAGTTCTGGAATGCACAGGTGACTGATGTCAGTCCCTGTCTATCTGGAGGTGACCGATGTTGGCTGATCTCTAACTGATGTTGACAGCCCTATGCTCTGAAAATGACCGACATCGATTGGCCTAACTGACGTTAATTTCTATGCACCTCAACAACCTCCTCCATGTCTGCATATAGTGAAGCTTTTAGCTCCACAACCTAAGAATCTCCCACTTGGAGATAAATAGCTGCACCTATACCTATACCTGTACATTATCTAATCTATTTCTTGGCTTGTATCCCTCTTCAAGCTCAACCTTGAAGACCAACCACCACAAATCCTATGGCGCACCTCCTGTCATCCAAATAACCTACTGCATCTACATCTACAAACCCATGTAGAAAAGAACTTGACCCTGCATAGTATAAATCCCTACTACTAGTCCCTCTCAGATACCTGAGAATCCACTGAACTGCCCTCCAGTGCTTCTTTCCCAAATTGGCTCCAAACTTGCTGACAGCTCCCACTACTGGGGCAATATCAGGGAGTACACATGTACTCAACCTCATCATGTGATTGGGGACCCTATTCTGTGAACTGTCCATCCATAGGTGTGCTTGCCATTCTACATCCTGCACTACCTTCACATAATCATCTTGTGACAACATCAACTTGTGATCTTCCTTGTCTCTAGGATTACTCATGCGAAAGAACTTTGCTACTCCCAAATTCTTCATGACATACTACTGAACTAACTTTACCTTTAGTTCAGCAACTCCCTATATGTATGCACCTGCAACAAGCACATCAACCACATACAATTATAGGATAATGTTATGACCATCATCCAACCTGGTAAAGAAACACACAATGGTTACAATGACATTGACTAAAGCTGTGCTTTGTCATCCACCTGTCAAACTTGTACCACTATCCTGTGGCTTCCTCAAGACCATATGCCCTAGTCTTTTGTCTCACATGTCCATTCTCTCTATTCTTTAACCAAGGAATCCATTCATCTCTCAGTGCTTTTATCTCAGCTGGCAACTCTACCAAATCTCTCATTTGGTTCTTCTCTAAAGAATTCATGCCATGCTCCCACTATTTCCTAGATCCTTCCTGCTCTTTAGTGATCAACTAGTATAAAGAAGAGGAATAATGAATTTGAGGCTTACTTACCTTTCAGTCCTCCATATGGACATTTGAGACTCCTTGACAGCTTGTTGTCCACCCAAAATCCATTCCAATGACCGACCTCAGTCACCACATAGTCTACATCTAACTGACATTGGTTCCATGTGACTAACCTAGACACTGACGCTTATTATTCTACCGACGTCAGTCACCACCTGCTCAACACCACTGACTTTGCCTATTTGCACATGACTGACATCAGTGCTTGTCTGTTCGATGTTGGTTCCTCCTGATCGATGTTGATACCTATGTTCTCTTATGAGTGATGACTTTTTACCTATGAGCTCTCTTTAGATCAAAACCCTATCCAAACTACCCTGCTCAAATATATCCAGTCCCATCTGCTGATCTCTATCCATCATCTCCTCCATAAACACCAAGTCTTTCTAGTTCTTAAGTTTGTCAAACACATCTGACTTCCTCTTAAGAACATGCATCTCCTTCTTGCTCATGTGACCAAGCTTACAAAGCCACATCTTTGTAATAGAAGAAGAATTAGTAATATAAGCAAGTAGATAAAGAGTACCTACTTTCTTACCACTAGCTAATTCAAGTGCATTAACTATGAGAGTTCCTGTGCATCTCTCATCACCCAAATTTCCTGAAGAAATTAGCCACATCTTCAAAATTGGGACCTGCATGACCTCCTTCAACACCCATGTGTTGGTTGTCTACAATTTTAGCAACGCTTCCCCTTTGCCAATAATTTGACAAGGCTCACTAACCCCTCTATATGGAGCTGCATGGAAAGAGGCAACATAATCTATAAACCAAGATTCTACTTTATCCAATTAATGTCCTAGAGCATCTTGTGTAACAACACCTACAACATCTACTTCTTCAGTTCCTTCATGTTGATCTTCTACCAACCAACAATATTTATTTACCTACTCTTTCTTTCCATAACACCATAATTGACCATTCATGCCTTTGAGTTCCTCCATTCTTAGCTTACTTTATTTTTCCATTGATATACTCCCACTCAATCATAAACCCTTGAGAGTGACATGTAACCAAACACAAACCTGCTCCCTACAACCTTAGCTCTGATACCAACTTGTCAAGAATCTAGAACATAAATGCTCTGATACCAACTGTTAGGACCTAGAAGCACAATTGATTACCAAGCAACTAAACATGTGGAATTAACTAGAAGTAACAAGTAACTAGAATTTAGAAATAGCATAGAATATGAGAGACAATACCCAATTATATTAATAGTCTTCTAGAAGGAAATACAACAAAGAAGATGCCACAGTCTTCTTCCTTACACACCTCTAGGGCTCCCACACCTCTAGGGCATAAACAATAAACCTCTTCAAGAGTTATCTCTCTTGTAATATCAATTACAAACACAACTCAACACACAGAGCTATCAACCAGTCAGTAACAAAACTACCAGTACATTGAGTACACACCACACTCCAAGTACACAATCATACTTCAAGTAGATCTCCCTGATCTTACACCTTGTTGTGTTGCCTGTCTCCTTTGACCTTGTTATCCTACAAATCCTCCTTAGACCTTGCACACATAAACACCTACAATTCAACTAATCATACTTACCATGTAGATCTCCAAACCTGGCCTTGCATACCTATCGACCAAGATCATACACACATGAAGAACCCTTCTGATTCTCCAAACTAGCACCCCTATGGATCTTCTACCAAAACTTGCACAACATGTAGCTCTCCCTGATCATACACACTCGGCACCCCTGTGGAACTAAGAGGAACACACCTTGCTCTCTTCACTCTGAATGAGCTAACCTTGCTCTTACTCAACTAGCACACTTTATAATACATCCCATGAGTCTATTATATAGATCTCATGTAAACAATAATTAGACATCCAATTACAATAATTAGATGCACAACTCAAGACTAAAACTAGTCTTTACATGCAAACAACCCATTCAAGTAACTAACTATTCATCAACAACTAGTTCTGGAATGCACAAGCGACCAATGTCGGTCCCTGTCTGTCTAGAGGTGACCGACGTTGGCCGATATTTGACTAATGTCGGTAGCCCTGTGCTCTAAATATGACTAATGTTGGTTGGCCTTACTGACGTTGGTTTCTCTACAGCTCAGCAACCTCTTCCATGTCTGCATATAGTGAAGATTTTAGCTCCACAACCTAACAATATCAATTTTAATATTTCTCAATATATAATGGGGGAATGATTTGGAAGGATTTCCTCTACTACATATTTTATTAATTAGACAAATCACATAGTTATATGATTCATATTCATAGTTATGATAGAATTCTATATATTGGTACTATTATTCTACATATTTTTCTAGATTGGCCAAAGCACATTGTTATATGATTCAGATTCATAGTTGTGATAGAATTATATACAATAATAATATTGTTGTACATAATTTCAGCATGATACATATCTAAGGTGCACATGCTAATCAATTTGTTTCTAATATTAAAAAATATAAATCAGTTTTAGATTCCAATACTCTTTTATGTATTGTTACCACACCACCTACTTTTTTGTACTAATACTTGTGAACTTTTATAGACTTTATTGAAATAATATACTATATTCATTGGTTCAATTTTTGGTATGGTTAAGGTGATAAAATCACTCAATATTTATAATTTTTTAGGTTGGAATTGATTTTATCATCTAGCCTCACCATGTTATAAGTATCATTATGTTGTACAATTGAACTAATCTCAACTTCTATGTGGCAAGTCACATTTTTTCCAAGGTTGGGGGCATTTGCCTTCCAATATCTCTCCCTATCTTCCTCTATCTTTATCCTTGTATATCTGATATTTCAATATTTATCTATATTTATATTAGTATTAGTTTTAGAGCCTTATAATTTTGAAATCAAATTTCTAATAGGAAAGGTGGTTACATCAATACATAGGTGTACTCCTAAACCTTGTTATTTTAATTTAAATATATTTCAAGCACTATTAAATACAAATTATATGCATTTATTTTACACTATAACATGATCTTGGTTATAGGTTAGTCACCATCAAAGCACTCAAGTTAGGCACGCATAAAGATAAGGTGTGCATTTATTTCCTTAAAGTAAAAATTTAATTACTATAATAGAGCAGGGAATGTAGATGATATTTATGGATTATATAGAACCTTATTATTTTACACTTGGTAAAGTTACACCTTGGTTATTCTTCTTAGTTTTGGACTTTTGTTGCTTTCATAAGTGTCACATCTACTCTATCTTATACCCCTTTTCCTATATATCTTAGTCTAACTAGTCTTATGTTGATGACAAAAACCTTATTTATTGATAAAAATGCTTAAAATGTACTTATTTTCCACCTTTAAAAGTTTTGAACCTATACTTACATTGATGTTCCCTAGACACTAATAATTGAAACAAACACTAGTATTGATGTTAGTGTCCTAACCCACTACAAGTGTTCAATGCCCAAAATTTATCCAATTTTCAAATGAAACATATCCTAATGGTTGTCATAAGATAATTTATGTGAGTTATTAATCCAAATGGATTTATTTAAATACAATATCAAACCTTGTTCATTCTTAACCTACCTATATAACCTATAAAAAGACCAAAGAGACCAAAGTAACTTATAAAAAGCACTATATCAAAAATTAAATTGAACAAATCTTCCCTATTTCCATAATAGTAATAGGTAAAACACATCTATAGGTCTAAATTACTAAATGAGTATCCTAAAATCCTAATTTTCCAAGTTACAAATATGTCATTATTGTACTTGATTTGCATATATTATATGATTCACACACAAGACAACATGTAGCGGATAAATACATGAGTATAAGGACCTCCTATAGAGTATTGTCTATGTAAGAAGTACCCTCTAATAAAGGGTTTTTAGGGGTCAAATCTAAGTTTTGTACCTACTAATCCATTTTTACCTAAGGTCACTTTGAAGATAGAGAACTAAGGTTTTTCCATTTCATGAGTGATAGTCCATGACCTAGATCTGAATGCACCAAAGGAAAGGCGAAGTAAAACCTAGAAGCATATAAATATTCACATTATTTTATAATAGGTATGATCTACACAACACTTGAATCAAACCTAGATAATAGTTTTAGCACAACCATCCTAAGATGACATTAGTGTCATGAGCTCTATAAGTGTCAGATCTTCTAATGACTATTCTAGAACTATCTTCCAACCTTATGTTTTCCTATTATAGATCCATCAATGTGTCAAAATTATAACTAGATAAGTATATTAATTACTTGTCATTTCCATAAATATATTAGTTTCACTTCCCATATTAATCCTATACTCAGCATAATAGATTTAGTGTATGCTTACATACAAGTTTAACATTTAATTAGCCTGCTATAAATTTGATTATCACCCTTATGCCATTTCATTTTTATATTCCATTTAATAAAAACTAGGGTTAAAAATATTATCACCTATATCATTATAGGGTTAAATTGATATTAAATTATAGATATAATTTGAGGTGATTAAGATTAATGAAATTGATAATTACCCTGCATTGCTAGGTAAAACCTATTGTTATGCCAATAATGTAGACATGAACTTGACTTATCACTACATGAGATATTTGAGAATAGAATCAAGTACATGGTTATTCAAGTAATAATATATTAAGTTCCTCATTTTGTTTAATTTTTTGAATCGGTAGACAAATTCAAAAACATCAAAACTCATGACATGGATAAGTTAAATCCAAGTGGGTAATACATCATAATCTGGGATGACATATAGTCTACATTTGATACCATAATATTTTTTGTGATCTATAGATGAAAGAATCATATAAGGTCACCATAAGAAGGTTCAATGTAGTCTGCTTAAACCCTCTATTTGAATATGCATATAAGGTCATGTGTGCTAATGACAGACCTTATTACAATTTTTTTGGTCAAAAATGAGGCATGGTACCATCAAGACCCCATTTCATGTGTGTGTTAATATCCTTTCATGTTGGTATTAAGTAGTCTCCATGTATAAAGTAGTTTTGGATGTCACATTTTTATTCTAAAATGATGAAATCAATTAGGATAGAGATTATACTTATGATTAAATTCCTAGTCCCATAATTGTGTATTGCACACATGGGATGACCTAAGAAATCATAATCACCTATGGCATGCCTAGAGGTTGACATGAAACATGGTGAATGGCACATGAAAATTAGAAGAACGTAAGATGAGGTGTGGCATGATAGTCATATCAAGGGAAAGATCTTACTCTAAATAACCCCTACCCATGACATTTTTGGGGCTAGTGAGTAGAAGTGATAGACATTAAAACTAAAAATGTTCCATAAACATATTAATTATGAGTGACTCAAGTCATATCATTTTTATCATGATCGATCCATGATTATCATGTAATAAGGATTAGGCCAATTTCTTTCTACACTTTTTCTTTTACTATAATAGAGTAAGTTAGTTCTTATGGTGTGTTATATATAGTAGTAATATGTGTACACCTTGTAAATATATCTAAGTGATTCAAATTAGGGATTTATTTTTCAATCCTTATGCCAAAAATCTAAGTATATATGTGAGGTTTATTGCATTTTTATAAAAATTCCCCCTTGAATATGGTAAGAAGGAACTATGTGCTAATTAAAAATAATGGTGTTTGTATAGGAATGACCATAAGCACAAAAATATAAGGCTTAAATAAATTAGAGGAATAGAAAAAGAATAGTGTGAGATAGGGTTTCCCATAAGATAGAAATAATGGTGTGCATAGGTCATGTATATTACCCAATAAAATATGTGCATAGGAAGAAGACAATAGAGGGATATATGCATAATAAGGATAGCATGTAGGATTATTTGACATGAGTAAGAAGGCCAAAGGGAATATAATTCCATGTTATAAATAACAAGAACAAAAATAATACACTCTATAGGAAAGGTCGAAAGTATAGTGTTATTGTACAAGGTGATGGGCATGGGACTCAAGGACAAAAAATAACAAACAATCAACTTGCTAGTAATAAATTTAAAAAATAGAAAAAACTAACAAATACAGTGGATCTAAAATTATCTAAATTTATTTCTTTTTAGAATTTAAGGGCTTGAGGGATAACACAACCATGTGATTTAAGACAAGGCATTTGAAATGGATTTTAAAATTCCTAGAATGATAATTGATAACCTAAAAACTGAACCAATTTATAACATGTGCTCCTTTTACCTCTTTCAAAAAATATTTTCTTAAAATCATCAAAATATTTGTAATATTTTCCACTTCTTCACACTTATCATTCAATGTATTTAGTGTATCTTTTAATACATCTTTCACTAACATATAGTTTTTTATGTGGTCATGATGTTTGACCTTGTAGCCAAATTACCAAACCCCACCAAGTAATATGAGATAAACATCCTTATACATTGTGTCACACATAAATTCATCCTTATATATACCATTTTAAAGACTTATGTAACATTTTTCATTCACCAGAACCTATTTTTCCATTATAAACATGAAACCTTATATGGATTTGAATGCAAAATTCTACTCAAACTAAGATTATCTACCATTTATTTTTAAATAATATTATAAGTACTTCCACTATCAATAATAATATTGTAACACTTAAATCTATAGTTACAAATTTTTATGAAAAAATTATTTATCTACATAAGATAATTCTCCTATTTTTCAAGTTTTAGAAATACCCTCTTCATCATGATAGCTTCTCTAGTTTTAGGTTCATTTATGTCATGAATAGACACAATATTATCTCCATATTATTTTACAACATGTGGTCATGTCTCCTTTATGATACAACCTTTAATATGCACATGTGGACACTCAAATTCTCTATGTCTGGTCTCACCACATCTAAAGCATGTATCTTTAAAACCATTACCTCTACCTAATTTGTAGGATCCTCTACCTATAAACATTCCTCTACCTATTAAATCATTGAAATAATTTTTCTATAAATTAATTTCCTCATCTTCTTGCATTTATATAGAATAATTAGTTTGATCCCACATCCACATATAATTTCTATTTTCCTCATGTTTCTCTTTGTTGTATACATAATAGCTTATATGACTTAAACACAAACTTATGGGCTTATTTAATAGATCACAATCTAATCATACCAAATTCATTGTGAATTTCCCAATGTAATATGTTTGCATACCTTGAGTTCTTAGCAACATCATCTTCAGAATGACCTGCTTTGAAGGTAATTATATATTACTTCTCAGTGTAGTATTTCACACTCATCTCCATATGTTTTATGTTTTGAATATTTTAAAACAAAATCATGTCATAATCAATAGGAAAAAAATTATCTTTCAACTTCATAATAAATCCATTCCAAGTCATAATATTTTATTTTTCTTTGTCTAATCTTTTAGTTTGAACTTGATCCTACCATAAGTATGTCTGACCTTTCAAATTTACTTTGGTGAACTTAACTTTCTTGGGACCTTCTATAGATACTAAATATTAATTATATAAAATCTTATTATTTTATACTTATTAAGTAATTCTCATGGCTATACCCTTTAGTTCCTATACCTTCTTACTATTGAAAGGCTTGAATTCACTATATTTTGTGCCTATTTATTATCTCTTAGTTTGATTGTATGTTATTATAATGACTAGGCCTTATATAGTATGAAAATTTCTATAAGACTAATTATTATCATCCAATTCAAGTTTTTGACATATACCTATTTTTTAGTTTCCTATACACTTGATTCCTAGTTAGATGCCTACATCGATGCAAGTGTATTATGCGAAACTATGTGTAAAATGCCTTAAGGTCACTAAATTCACAATTTTAATGTGTCTTTATCATTGGCATAAGTTATTTAAGTGATATATTTCATGAAAGGATTTGTATATATGCATGATCAGTCCTCATTAATTCCTCACCTAACAAAGACATAACAACTCACAAGAAAAATTACCAAAAACACTCAATAGAAAATTTAAGTTATAATATATAACTTATTCATCCCTACTTCCATATCAATCATAAAATTATTTCTATAGATATGAAGTACTGAAGGAGCATTACATGATCCATATTTTCTAAGTTACAAGATAGGCCACTCTATGTACTCGATTATCACACATTGCATCCTTATATATAAAATACAACATAGGGTAGAAATACATAATCATGAGGACTTTTTTAGAGTATTATCTATGTAGGAAGCACCCATTGATAAAGGGTTCCTTGGGGTAGCTCAACATTGTGATCCCTCTAATCCATTTTCCCCACAATCACTATGAAGATAAAGAACTAAGTTTTATCATTTGACAAAGAAAAAAAAAACCTATGAGTGAGATTTAAACATATTATAATAAAGGAAATATAAAATATATAATGTTTTATGTGGTCACATCTAGATTCAATCACTATTCCATACTAGACACTTGTGTCTAACCTAAAAACTAGTGTTAATGCAATTCTTCGGATCCAATGCAATGCATTAAGGCCATAGAGTATAAAATTTATAGAATATAATGATTGATATATAATCCATATCCACTCTAATTCTATCATGTTATATATCTTATCATGTTCTATATCAGATTTTCATTCACACAATAAACTAGTTAAGTAATCTTTTTTATTTTCTTAATATTAGTCAATAGTTTTACTTTCCATTTTAGCATTTATTAGCATTGAAATTCAAAATATTTTTTACTGAGTTTGATATTTAGTTGGTCTACTATATTTTTTTTCACCCTTATTCTTACTCGTTTATGTATTATTAACCATATACTATATTGATCCATATCTATTGAGGGTTAAGCATTTGTTAAACCTATCTCTTTATGTAAACCCTATCATATCCTAGGGTTTTCATCCTTATGAGATTTTTCATTATTGTATTTTTCCATTTTTACTCTATCATTTATATGAAACCTAGGTGTATCCCTAGATTATTTTTTGTTTTTATATAACACTTATAACTTATTTCTTGTCCAAATAATATGGCTCAAAAAAGTAAATAAGAAAAATCCTTATACCTAATGAATATGTCAATAAGGAAATTGAACCACACAATGAAGAATTTATCATAGAAACTAATTATGTGTATGAAAATAATTAATCTAATGAAGATGATGAACATGAATAAATATACGAAGATCAAGTATAAAATCTTTATGTTTCAACACACTATCCAAAAAAATCCAGATGATCTTGATGAGATCCATAAAACCATATTATAAAAAAAAATGTAGGTGAGAAACTAAGTCCATATATTGATCATGTTAAGAGTTATGTGACATCCCTATATACTAATAATAATCCCTATGAGCACAACACCACTTCATACCTATAATGGGATCAAATTATATGTGTTTACACTTGTGTTCTTTGAAATTATTACTACTACATCTTACTATTATCATAAAAAATTTAACCCCTGAGGAGGTTTTTAAAGCCTCCTAACTTAAGTGATATCATAAAGACACCTATAATATATGGTTGGCCAAATCAGTGAGGTGAATCTATAGTTAGGGATATCTCCCTTAATCTTATCACTCTAAACTATTAATAGACCTATTACTTACAATAGAAAAGGGTAAGAGAAAGCAAAAGTAAACTAATATATGGAGGTTGTGTACCAAATTAACACCCTCCATTTGAACATCATGTATTAATAACATGAATTAGGATTGAATCTAATCACACTACTCAATAAGGACCTTCAAGCATAAGTGTTGCAACATGGAAAACATAGACAATGTATTAAATGAGAGGGATAATCAAGAGGTCTAAAAAAGACACTAATGAGTGAAATCCACTTCTAAATTATGAAAATCTACCTTAAACTCACCATGTGATCTTGAAGAATACAATCCATTTGAAAAGTTATAGGAGAAGACAAATGAGAGAGAGAGAGAGAATGAAATCACTAATACTAGCATTCGTCAATAATCACATAATTAAACTAGTTTAAAGCATATAATAAGGTAATAATAAAATTTATTCATCATTAAAATTCATAATACAAGTGTTTATATTAGTATGGATTCACTATACTCAACCAAAGGATCTATAGCTATCCATTCAAGGTTGAATTTATAGGAGAAAGTGAGAAGGGAGAGAGAGATTCATAATATATGGATAGACAAGTGTCATCTATTAAATTTAATTAAAAGGACAAATGAAAGAGGATAATAATAGTCTTGTCATCATATTTAACATGTTTTACTCATCTTGATGATGAACTTTTCCAAGTGATGTAGGGGCTCTTATTTGAAGAGTTACAATAAACTTTTTGAAGTAGTTACAATCTGGAAACTTAATACATGGTATGTTGGTTTCATAAAGAAACCTACACACCATATTAGGCCTCTCAACTCTTATTTCATCTCAAAATGACAACTTTTCTTCAATATTTTCAATGGTAGAGATTCTCCTTCAATATCCATATAAGATTTCTAATCCAGTGTCTTATTTGCTTAGTATTAGCCATTAGAATAGAAATAATATCTACATGAAAACTTATCACAAGGTTTATAGGCTTATATGATATCCAAATGCCATATTTTGATATGTCTTGTGGACCTAAAGTTATTCAACCATACTACACTATCTCTCTTAGGTGACCACATCACCCTTTTATAAGAATTTTTGCACTATCTCTGGGAATTAGACTTATAAGATCACCTTTAAAATTAGGATAATGTATTTTAATGTCTAAAAAGGTAAATGACACTTAAAACCAACCTCCCTAATTATTTTAACATATTAATATGTTTAAAAACCCTATTTTGATCCTAAAACCATACAAAAGTATAAAATTAAATACATCCATATAGGTGAAGGTACAATCTAATTACATGGTGAGAACCTTATTGGATTAAATAATGATTTTCATGGTTTAGGTAAAAACAATTAATTAAGAGCCATAAATATTGTCTTCTTCTCAATAAAGCTCTTACTAGGGTTTAAGTAGGGTTTTAGAGGTGATTAGGTTCTTAAAAATGATTCATAAACATGTGGGACTTAACTTGAGAAAAAGTGCTAGTAATTTCATGTATATAATCCCTTCCACATTTTACAATGAGATAAAAATATAATTCATCTTCTCTGTAGAGTTTAGAGCAAGAAAAGATGATCATTTTTTACTATCAAGCTTGCTTAAGAGCTCAAAGAGGTTGATTGTGCATAAAAAGGTGTAAATATGATTGGTTTTATCTTTAAATGCCTCCTTGGGGTATTTGTAAAATTTTATGATGTTATCAAGTGGTTCTCAACCCTATTCCATTAATCAAACATACTTCCACATTCACAAATTCATAACCAGGGTTTTAAGCTAGTTTAGTGTTGATGACCCTAATAGTCCCATATCTTGCATTTTTATTCACTCTAATGTGATTAAAATTAATGGGATATTATAAAAAAAAATTATTTAACCTTTTTTACCTCCTCAAATCTCCAAATTTATTCAACATTGAAGTTTTTCCTCATTCTTTACATACATGCATGTGTATGCTTACTAGGCAACATGACTATGAATTTAAAGGTATATTATTTGTATTGGTAGTTTGGTGTATTTCTAATTATATTAAAATGCTTAAAATACTAATATTTACCCTTTTAAACTCTTAGGTTCTCCATATAACCCAACTAAACTAGTCTTTTCTTCATTATGCCCATGATAGGCATGTAAGCTATAATCAAGACCTAAACCCTACTAAAGCTCAAAATACTTCAATATTGATTGTTTCCTTTATTACCAAGGAATAAAAACATATTAAACATATATAAAAATTATTTCACACCTAAAAATACTTAAAATAATCTAAACAAGCATATTTTATTCAACTTACTTATACATACCAGTACATACTATGGATTTATAATTGCAAGCCTAATGTATACTTTGGCTTTTTTGGAATTTTGATGGTCTTGTGATAATTTTGGAGATTAAATTAGTATTATTTATCACCTAATCAAAAACTTCCTAACTTTTTGATTCACACTACACATGGAAATTTTCCTCCTTTTACTTATTACAGACACATATAAAGTCAATTAGGCTTCTTGGCTACAATATGAGGGTATGCCTTATTAATTTGTTATATTCACACCTTAAGAGTGTAAAAATATATATTAAGGTGTTGATATGTTTTAATACTTCATAAAACTACTATATGTAATTCCCACCATCCATTTCACCTTTCAAATGTGGTATTTGGTGACACTACCTACATAGGTTGTAGGTGGTTATTTGAATTTGCTTGACTACAAATCACCAAATGTAAAGATATTAAAGATAGAAAACACATAAAGGTGTTTAAAAATATATGAATATTAATAAATATTTTTTTATAACCCTTAAATCCTCTTATAATATCAAACACTACTAACAACATGCCTCTTTTACTCTTTACTTCAGCAAGCAGTTAGCTAGGTCAAAACCCTTCATTTTCCTATGTTTATTCAATATTGAGAGTAACCTAAACAATTTTAGAATATGGAGTGTATTTTAACTTTTTTTATAAGTCTTAATGAGTCTCATAATGTGTCTAAGTCACTTTCAATATTCATTCATAGCTTAGTATTTATTTTGGACTTAAAAAGTCTTTCCTAGCCAACACAATCCTTTTGAGTATAAAATGGGTTAAAGTCTGAGTCCTCATAGATATTTTATGGATTTATAGTTTTTAATAATGAAAAAATATATTTATTGTGCATTAAAAAATTTCATATACACTCCCATGAGCAAATTTTTGGTGGCAATAGTGACCTATAGGTTTGTAGACCTGTAGGTTCATAAAACTTTCTTGAGAATTCGCTTGAAGAGAAGCCTTATGGACCGTGAATACTAAGATTTATACCTAAATATTTCATGATAATTATATTAAATTAATATATAATATGTTTTTTATCCTTAAATTTTTTTAAAATGATAATACATTTGCATTTGATTAGGGTTCTCTACCAAGGCAACTAGTTCAAACAGTTCACCTTGTACATGCATAGTTATATTATATTATATTGATGTTTATGCATCCAATTATGCCTTAAGTGGTTTTAATAATATTTATAAGGTTTAAATAGATACAAACCACATTATTTTTAACATTTCATGTAATAATATAACTTTAGACTCTTTGTAAATAGGGTTGTCATGCTCAAACTACCAAAATAAGGACATTTAACATCGCACCAACCATGAACATGAATATAATTGAGATGAAAAGATTTTAATGGGTAGAGGATTGTTCAAGTGACCCTATAAAAAAAAAATTATGCAATAATTTAAACTCAAAACCCTATACTTA
Organism: Torreya grandis; assembly: GCA_037957365.1. Lineage (NCBI taxonomy): Eukaryota > Viridiplantae > Streptophyta > Pinopsida > Cupressales > Taxaceae > Torreya > Torreya grandis. Next base: position 1,776,890 of record JARHVA010003067.1, read on the forward strand.
GATAAAATTGTCCCTAATGGAGTTTTACATCACTTTTATACACCCTTAAGTTGTTAACGATTGTTCACAAAGTTAAAAGGCTTAACCAAATAAACAATGCCAAAAAAATTAATATAATTATGGTACCATCATATTTATATTTTCTTGGAATCTCTCTCTCTCTCTCTCTCTCTCTCTCTCTCTCTCTCTCTCTCTCTCTCTCTCTCTCTCTCTCTCTCTCTCTCTCTCACCAAGTGAAAACCTATTGCCCTTTTCATGCTACCAAAAAGATTGATGGAGAGAGGAGTGGATTTTTGAATTATTTATTAGCTCCACTTTTTGCACGGATTTGGGTCTAAGGAGACCATGGGGACCTATAGGATATTTTTAACCTTAGTAAACATTAAAAAAAAACTATGTAAAAGACCACCAAAATCATGTTTTTATCAATATTATGACTATTCTACCCATTGAAACTATTAGAGATGATGAAATAAGTAAATTTTCATCTTCCCCTAACCTATAAAAATTTGGAATATATAAAAAAAATGACACACACCCTTTCTTACCTAAAATTATCTAAAAACTCTTCATTTATGCATTAGATAAATATAAATGATAGTTACAAAGAGAATTCCAAAGTTGAAAAGTAGTTATATGAGACTTTGGGGAATATGTATGGTCATTTACAAACATGATATAATCTTATAGGTGTTAGATGACTTAAAACCTTCTTTTTTCAAAGACTAAAATTTTGTATATGTTCTTGACTAGCAAGTATAATTTTCACATTGAGATGCACAGTAAGAATAAATTAATATAATGCTATAATCTTGTCAAAATTACCTTTAACTCTCTAAATGGCCTTATAAATAATGTTATACAATTATTATTTCTACTTCTTTGATCCATTTTTACCAGATTTAGGCCATGGTTAGTGTTTGTAGGGTTATCAACTTGTCTCCTTGGATATGCTTCCATATTAAATTGATTTCCCACTTAAATTAACTTTATAAAAATTTCATTAAACAATTATAAACACAAATTTAAGGCCATAAAAAATTACCAATTGATTAAAATACAACATGACTTGACCTAGATGCCAACTAGATCATCCTAAATGACCTTGTAAGACACCAAGGGAGACATATTACCTATCAACTTAGATCATTAATTAAAAATAAAATATAAATCCTTAATAATGTCTATCAAAAAGGTTAAGAATAATTAAATCAAATTTTCAAATGATCCTCATCCATGGTATCCAAATTTTGGCTAACAACTTTGGTGACCTCTTAGGATTGCATGTCTGTTATGCACTTTAGACTAGTTGACTAGTATATCTAGTGGGATATGGAGTCATCTTAGCTCAACATAAAACATAACTTGACCTTGAAAATTGAATAAAAACCCCTTTAAATAATTTAAAAATATATTTTACTTCACCAACATAAGATAAAATAAAACACCAAATCAAGACACACACAACAAATAACAAGACAAAACACATTATGCTACAAAGTACTTAGAGGGAAAATAAGAAAAGAACTACTGTATAAAACTAACTTATCAAAACTAATTTTCCTAGATCAAAAGGAAAAATCATTGAATCACCTTCATATGATGAGAAAGGGTGATGTATAAGCTACTAATTAGACTTTGCCATTACTTGACTAGTTCCTTTCTTGACCACCAACTTCTTTGGCTTGATCTCAAATTAATCTAAAGCAACAAACATATCTCCAACAAAGACAAAATCATTGTGATCTTCAATTCTCACCTCATACTATTTTTCATCTTTGGAAATGTTATAAACCTCCAAAGTTACCATGATTTAATCATAAAAATAACAACATTCTCATATTCATATTTTGTTGTCTCCTCAAATTTCATTTCATGTTTATCTTGTAGACTATTGTATTCATCATACCTTGCTACATCATGGATTTGAAATTCTTGGTGATGACTAGTAGGATTTTTTTGAGAGTTGGTAACTTTTGAATTCTCATCAAAAACCTTATATTATCTCTCTAGAGGTGTTATCCTACCAATCTATTCAGACTTTTTTAACATGTCCAAGTAGGACTACTATATGTCTTCAAGGCCTCCTTGAACTTGTCCATGATATTCAAAAAGGTCATTAAACATGGTGATATCCTTAATAAATTTATCATTCAAATTTTCATCATGATAAATATCCAATAAAATAATATTTTCACTCTCCTTATAGGTTATAGGTTCACTATCAAAACTAGAATAAAAATTCTAGCTCTTCCCAAAAGGTAGCTTCTTTTTGGTCACTTGAAAGCATGCCAAGTTAAGTTCCAATTTTTCAATTATATTGATGGATAATAGGATTGTAAAATTATTCAAAATATTTAATATACTAATGATATGGTTGCAAGTTGTCTTCTTCAAGTACTATCTTTTGTCCATGAGGTTCAACAAGGCTAAGAGCCAATGCATCTTCAAGAAGACTTACATCATGTTCAACTACAATTTGCTCAACTATTATATAATCACATTTGTCTTCATCAATACTAAATTCATGAGAACTATACTAATATTATTCTTCATACTTTAAAAAATCAAGCTCATCTACCCATTAAAGGTTCAATTAATTATGTCTCTCTTTTGAGAAAAATTATTTGTCCTCTTATAGAAGGCTTCAAACTTATGTAACTTCATGTTGGAGTTTATCTTCATACTATATATAGATCACATACATGATAATAAAGTCTATTTATTTCATGAAATTATGGTACAATGGCTAACATTATTAATAAATATCTTCTTCTTCACTCTTTTGAATGCAATCTCCATGATAATATAATTTTATCATGTTAGTTTACACTCTTCCATCAAGTCCATATTTCATACCATCCTTGAAAATTAATTTTTTTTCCTTATTGACAAATAAGACTATAAATAAGGATGTATTCATCATATACAATAAAAACACTGTCTTCATAGCCTTCTTGGCATTTACTTAGAAGATGATTGATTATTATTTTCAAGGAATGCCACCTCATCATCTAGTTTTAATGAGATCTCCTTCACATCTAAATTTCAATATTTTATGATCAATGTAATTGATTATCCTTCACAAAATGAAAGGATGGGAGGGAAAGATACTTTATTTACATTCTTGAAAGATAATAGAGTGTCCTTTCAACTTGGGACTTTAGGAGTATTGGGTTGATTATGATGTTCTTGAAGGGATGGATAAGAAAATTTACTCTAAGATGTTATATTATTTTGCTTCCACTCTTCAATAAATCTATAAAACATTTATGTATATTGGACATCATGGATTTATACAACTTGAAGATTATGTGGAGATATTGAATAGATTAAGAGGTATATTTAATTGACTTTCATACACTTATCCTTTTCTTGACTTTGGATAGGCATGGGAGAAGGTTAATTTTCAAGAGTAGGCATGACATAATCAGGGGTCTTGGTTTAAAAAGGTATTCAATATGTAATGGTATTAGGCTCTTGAGGAAGAGTAGATAAATATTTCAATTCCATAGACCTCTCTTGATGACATATTACAACTTAGGATGGGTTTGGAAAAAAAAGTTTATGTGGAGTAGGAGGAGACATACATACTAAACATATTACATTTGTTGTTTCTCTTCAAGTACAAATCTATTCTCAAGACATTGAATCAAACCTCTTATCTCCATCACATCATATATTGGAATTTGTTGTTTTTATTTCTCAATATTTACCCACCTAGTCTTAGGTGAATGCATAATATTCTTCATCTTTTTGATGTCTTAATTTTGAATGGAAGGGTTATAGGTAATTAGGCCAAGTTCCTTCTCTTTATCATTACCCCTCATTTTCATTTATAAATCTAATATGGTTTGTTTAAAGTCAAATAAATATGGAATAAAATCAAAAAGACTTTTAAAATGTTGACTAGAGGGATGAGTAGGCTACCAAAGAGGCTAAGTTGGATTCAAAGAAGATATAAAAGGCTATTGATAGCCTTGGTGAGGTTGAAATGTTGATGCTTGAGATCCACTTTGGGTGAATCCATGAATTCCATCAACATGATATTGATAATATGAAAGCATAAAATATGCATATTAACCAAAATAATGTTTAGGATAAATATAAATTTTCTAATTTTACACACCTAGGATAATTAAACTAGTTGAGATTCACTTGGATTTTCCATTGATGCTTGTGTTCTTAACTTAAAAGGCTGATGTTTTGAAGAGAAACATTAATAAATATTCAATGGGATATAATCTTAGTACCATCAAGTGTGCTAAAACTATAATCATCAAAATTTTCACCCTTGGGAAGTTATTCAATACTCCTCAGTTAAGTGATAGCATGGAGATAACTCTAGGCTATGGGTGGCCTAATCAGTGAGTGAATATCTTGATACAGCTACCTCCCTTGATGATATTACATTGAAATACTATTAGACCTAATTTTTGCAATTGAAAATGGTAAGATAAATTTAAAGTAAACTAATATAGGGAGGTGATGCAAAAAATTACCACCATCCACTTGACCATCATGCACTAAGAAGACAAATTAGGAATGAATTTGATTGCACTACTCAACAAGGACTTTCAATCATGAGTGTTTCAACATGGAGGTCATAAATAATTTATTGAATGAGTGGGATAATCAAGAGGTATAATAAAGACACTAATGATTGAAATACACTTCCAAACTATGCAAAGATATCTCAAAATCACCAGGTGACCAAAAATAATGCAATTCATTTGAAAAGTAGGAGAGGAAAAATGAGAGAGAGACTTAAAGCACTATTACTATCACTCATTGATAATCACAAAATTACTCTAGTTTCAAGTATATGAAAAGGTAATAATTAGCTTTATTAATCATTAAAAGGCATAATACAATTGTTTAGTTGAGTAGGGTTTTCCCATACTCATCCAAAGGATCCATAATAAGTCATTAAAGGTTGCATATATAGGATAAAGTGAGAATGAGGGGGAAAGAGAGGCATAAGAGAAGCATAGACAAGTGTCATATCTTAAATTTAGTTATAAATATAAATGGAAGAGTATAATAACAATGTTTTCATCCTATTTAACATTTATTACTCATCTTAATGATTAACTTCACTAAGTGGCATAAGGGATTTTATTTGAAGAGTTACAATGTACATCTTGAAGGAGTAGTTATAATTTGAAAACTTGACACATGGAATCTTGGATTCATGAAAAAAACTCCACACCATCCAAGGCATATTAATGATTCTTATATCTCCCATTGACACATTTTCTTCACTCTTTTAAATGGTAGAGATTCTCTTTCAATGGCCATATAGGCTTATTAGTCTATTAGGTTTGATTTTACTATTTTAGCCATTGGAATGGAAATAAAACCTCCATAATAACCTTTTTAAAGGTTTATAGGCATATATTAGATCCAAAATCCATATTTTGGTATGTCTTGTGCCTTAAAGTGATTTATCATTGTTGATATATCTCTCATAGGTGACCATATCACCCTTTCATAAGCATGTATGCATTTTATTTTGGAATTGGACTTGTAAGATCACCTTAAAAATAAATATAATGTATTTTTATGATTTAAAAGGTATAATACACTTCAAATCAATATACCAATGATTTTTCCCCATTTATATGTTCAAAAACCCTATTTTGAGCCTAAAACCCTATAAAATTCTAACATTAAATGCATTTATACATATGGAGGTATAGTTAAATTGTACGGTGAGGACCCTATAAAAGTTAAAAAAAAATTTCAATAATTTTTTAGGTCAAAACAATGCATTATGATCCATAAATCTTGTTTTCTTCTCAATCAAGCTCTTACTAGGGTATAAGCAGGGTTTTAGAGGTGCTTAGGTTCTTAATGATGATTCATAAAACTATGGGACTTAAACTATGAAAAAATAATATAATTTTCATGTAAAAAATCCCCATCCAAATTTTCCAATGAGATTAGAGTCCTGTGCATCTTCTTCATATAGTTTAGAGCAAGAAAAGATAACCATTTTTTGACTGTAAGGCTTACTTAAGAGCTTAAAGAGGTTTATTGTGCATAACAAGGTGTAAAAATGTTTGGTTTTGGATAAAAATAAATCCTTTGGTTATATGAAACTTTTTATTAATTTATAAAATGGTTCTCTACCCCATTCCATTCCTCAAACCTATTTCCACCTTCACAAGTTCATAGCTAGGGTTTTAAGGTAGTTTAGTGTTAATGACCCTAATAGTCTTGTATCTTACATTTTTATTCCCTCAAATGTGATTAAAATTCATGGAATGTTACAAAAAGTTATTATTCACATTTTTTACCTAATAATCTCTCTAAATAACTTCAAATTTTCAATTTTTTCTCACTTTTTACACATACGCCTATGTATACTTACTAGGTGGCATGATATGAATTTGATGGTACATTCTCTTTATTATTACTTTGGTGTCTATTTAATGATATTATCATGATTAAAATAATAATATTGACCATTTAAACCTCTTATGTTCTCCATCCAAACCCATTAAACTATTCTTTTCTCAATTATGCCCATGACAGGTGTGTAGGCTATTGTCAAGGCCTAAACCCTACTAAAGCTTAGAATACTTCAATATTGATTGATTCCTTTCTTCCCAAGGAATAAAAAATTATTCACCATCTCTAAAAAATTATCTAACACATAAAAGGCCTCAAACTCCTCTAAAAATTCATATTTTATTTATATTACCTAAAGAAACCTATAGGTACTCATGGCTTTATAACTACAAGTTTGAGGTAGACTTCTTTTAGATAATTTTTGCATTTTGATTCTCATGTACCAATTTTGGAGAATAAATTCCTATTCTTTATCACTTACCCAAAGACTTATTAACCTTTTTTTCACACTAAACATGTCAATTTTCATCCTTTTAAATGTTATAGGCCTATATGTAGTTAATTAGGCTTATTGGCTACAATATGAGGGTATGTCTTCTCAATTTTTTCTCAAGAGTATAAACATAGAATTAAAGGTTTTGATTAAAAAAATCACTCTTACTAAGACTAATAATAAACTTACCACCTTCCATTTCACCTTACACATCCTGCATTTGGTCACACTACTTATATAGGTTTTAGGCAGTTATTTAGATTTGCCTGACTGTAAGTCACCAAATGTAAATATATTAAAGCTAAACAAAACATATTGAGGTGTTTAAAAATATATTAAACTTCATTCATACTTGTTTCTAACTATTACATCATCTTAGACCCTTTAATATCATCTAAAAATGCCTCTTTTTCGCTTTGTTGCTAATAGGCCTATAGGCAGTCACCCAGGTCAAAACCTTTCATTTTCCTATGTTTAGTCTATCTTGACCCTAACTTTATAAATTTTATAGCATGGAGTAGAATGATTTTTTATGTCAATTTTATATACCCTTAAATTATTAATGATTTTTCATAGAGTTAATGATATTAACCAAACACATAATGCCATAAATTGGAAGATCATTAGGGTGCCCTCTTATGTCCAAGAGCTTAGAATCCAACTCCTCTCTTGAAAGTACCAAGTGAAAACATTTTTCCCTTTTATTATTACTAATAATATTTATGGAGAGATGGAGTGGGGTTTTACATTTTTTAGATATGCACCTCAACATTTTGTATGGATTTAGGTTTGAGAAAACCATGGGGACCTCTAGGAGAGTTTTCACCTTGTTAACCATAAAAAACATTCTATAAAAAACCACCAAGATAATTTTATATAAATAATTTTGTTGTTATACCATTTTAAAATACTATAGATGATGAACCAAGTGACTTTTCATCTTCCCCTAACTTGTACAGATGTAGAAGATATTTCCAAAATACCACACATCCTTTCTCACCTATAATTGTCTTAAAAATGCTTTATTTGTGCATTGGAAAATGATAAATGGTAGTTCCAAAGAGAATTATAATGTTTAAAATTAGCTATATGAGACTTTGTGGAGGATATATAGTTAGTTACAAGCATGATTTCATCATATAAGTGTTAGATGAGTTAAAACCTTCATTTTCTAAAGACAAAACCTTTGTATATGTTTTTGACTATCAAGTATCATTTTCACATTGAGATTCACAATAAGAATAAAGTAATATAATACCATAGTCTTTTCAAAATTAACTTAAAATCTCTTAAAAACAATGTGATCCATTTACTAGTTCTACTTATTTGACCCATTTTGACTTGATTTAGGCCTTGGTCACTCTTTGCAGGGATTACCACCTTCTCTCCTTTGGCATTCTTCTAAATTGACATTACTTCCCTCTTAATTTTATTAAAATTACCTTAAATGATTCTAAACCAAAAATGAAGACCATAAATAATGATCACTTGATTACAAGACAACATGACTTGACCTAGCTACCAACTAGACCATCCTAAATAACTTTATAATTTGATAAGAGAGACACATTATCTATCAACTTATATCATTAATAACCAATATAAAGCCTTAATAATTGATATAAACAAAGTTAATACTAAGTAAATCAACGTTTTAAAACATCCTCATCCATGGTAGCCAAATTTTGGATAATAATTACACTAGAAACATTAATACTTCAACCCAATTATTAGTTTCAATGCCTATATCAATTCAAAATATGGGTACACATCCTTTGGTTACTTCTCAAACATAAATACTTAATGATCAAGATGTGCAATATCTTTTCCAAAACATAAAAAAAATTCAAGATGACGTTATAATTATTTAATAGATTCTTATGAAATCACCTTATGTTATTGATTCACAAAAAGTGTTGCATAACCCTCTCACACTTCAAATATATTTTCACCCTACCAACTACGTTTGTTTCACCTAATTTCACATTTTATGATGGAAATGGTGATCTTGAATATCATCTTCCACATTTATATGTGTCATTCCTTCATTATGCCTCCAATGATTAAATTTTGACTAAACTATTTCTAAGGAGAATTAAGGAATATGATCTAAGGTTGTTCTATGACTTACCAATCCGATCAATAAAATCATTCAAACCTACTTCATATAATTTTTTCACACACTTATCATCAATATTACCAAAAATGTTTCTTATGCCCAAATTTCAAAGATGATAAAAGGAACCAATGAAACTATTAACGAATATTTCTTAAGATACAATAAAATGATTGATTAAATGGTAGATAAATAAATTTGGGACATATTAAATTAAAATTTTCTTTCCCAATTACATGAATCCATTGTTTAAATCTTTGGATGACTTATGCCATATTTTTTGAAATCATGAAATGAAACTGATATTATTGAAAAACCTTAAGTATTTAGAAAATACATCAAATACCAAGTTTACTATCAAACCAAGTTATAAGGTAAAACCCACAAAAAATTTAAAGGAAATAACTACTATGATTGATGAAGTGTCACAACAACCTAATTTTATTATCTTATCCAATTCACTAAAGAGACAATTTACATGATTACCTGAGTCTCCAACTTCATTACTTCCAAATCTTGTCTAGCATCACATCATATCTCTCCAACCTATAGAGATTGATATGAGTTGAACTCCACCAAAAGGATATGATTTAAATACATATTGCGACTATCACTAAGGCTTGGGGAATTCTACAAAGCAATTATTTACCTTTCAGCATAAGCTCCAAGACTTTATCTATGACTAAAAAATTAAATTTGGTGATCCTTCAAAGGATTCAAGTTCACAACTTGATAATCACTATAATAAGAAAATATATAAAAATCCTTTACAATACCATTATAAGAAGGAACCAAAAACACAAATGGAATATAATGGACATAATCCTTTATCACATTATGGGTACCCATTATATGGGATTTTTGGTAATTATACATGACGTACACCTCCCATCGTTTAAATTCCTTTTATTAATTTTGATGTCAATGAAATTGTGAATGATAACTCGGCTCTTCATTCCTTATTAATTTGAGCATACGTTGATCACCAAACTATGAACTTTTTTATAAATTAATAATGGTAAAAGAGAGAATGTTTTCACCATGACATTAACTACACACTTAGGTTATACAAATGATGATGTATATCCTTCAATTGAATTAATAAGAGTATTTCATGGGACCTCATAGCAGGTTATTAGTGTGATTGACTTACCTTTAAAGGTGGGTCCAACACTTGTGGTTAACACCTTCTATGTTATACCTTACATGAGTATATTTTATATGTTATACCCTACATGAGTGTCTTTTATATGTTAATGGGATGGCCTTGGATACATATAATATGCACCATAAATTTTATAGTGCATAGGTGTGTTAAATTCATTCATTCCAATAGGATAATTATAGTTTCTAGAATTCCATATAAGCATCCACTAGAAAAAAGATAAATTTATACCCATACATTTAATTATCAAACCTACTAAAGTTAATTATTCATGAAAGGGTAAGAGAAAATTAATACCCTTTCTTATCCATATAGTACTTGAGATACATTACATTAAATATACAAAGTGGATTCCATATAATATCGCATTCTCTTACCTACAAAAATAAAATATGTTCCTATTTTTTTCTAATTCAAAAATACTAGAGAACACTCACTGATGGGTTCTATGAACCCCTTTCTTTCTATTATTTCTTAAAAATAATAAAGTCTTATTATACATGCATAAATAATTATTATTCCTAAAGTTTTAGATATTAAGCCTATACATTCTCCTTGGCAGTACCACTAGTTTATTTCACTAGGTTCCAAATTGGTAGACACATATGAGAATCTTTTGTATGAGATCACAGGATAGTATTTTCTATTTTAAATATTTTAAAAATACCAAAAATATAGAAAAATATTTTAAGCATTTACATGTTATATTATCTCTTTAGCATCTATGTTTTTAATTCCATCTTGGTAGATAACATATCATCTATTGATATGCATGTGTTTCATGCATCTTTTGATTGTGATACATGCATACCCAAGAACTAATCTATGTAATATAAAATTTTGAGTCATCCTCTACTCATGTAATATGGATACTAGTTCATCCACTTTCTTTGACCATGATACACCCAAGTTGTATCATTATATTATCATTTCTCATTATCATGTTTGAGATTATATGATTACACATGTATTTATAAATTCTTATAAATTTATTAGTCTACTTTATATGATATGTAATTGAATTTTTTTCTAACACATATATCTAGGGAATATTAGGATAATTTTATGTTGATTACTTATGTTACATGATTTCTTTTTGTGTACTTATTTGAGTGTCTTGCCTTGCTTGTTATTGCTTTTCTTATCTAAGTATTTGAATATGTTCTAATTTTTTGTGGCCCCCATGCCTTTGTTCAGCTACTTTGACTTTTAAATATGTCATTTCTTATTTTATAGACATTTGAATATGTTATTTATTAACTTGTGGACATTTGACTAAGTTATGTCCCTTCGTTTGTGTAAAATTTGAACATGCCTCTTATTTGAGGTCTCCTTGGACCATTTTATTTTGATTTGATTTTGAGTGTTCTTGTGTGTGTGCTTCATTGATTATTTAGTTTGTCTTGTTACCATCTATATGTTTCCATTATTCAAATCATGAATCTTAGGATTTAATGTGATCACATACTATGTACTTCATTCTTATATCTACCTAGACCTGTTATTCTTATATTCTACATGATCCATACACATATTATACAATTATATCATCCTTTGAAGGAAAGGCAAATGTCATTTTATACTTATCCTCACCTCAAAAGGGAGGTCATATCAGTGGGGGCATGTCATAGAGGAATGACCTCCACATTGTTCATAGATTTAGAGTCATAGGGGGCATGTTTTTAGAAAAATGTTCTCACACTTATTTGATGCTTTGTATATTTAGATTACAGTGGGGAGATGTTATGGATACTTGTCCTTCACACTTATACCAATTCTTATATTTCCCTTATTTAGTGGGGGCATGTCATGGTAACATTTCTTCCATACTTGTATAAATTCCAAATTACCCAAATTTTAAAGTTATATGATTTAGATACACATTTTTGGCAGTGTTATATACATTGATACCATTGTTACACCCAAGTTTAACCTTGAGACATATATGAGGTGCATATTAGATGAAAATGGCACTTTAAATTGAAAAATTAATTTCAGATTTCAGATTTCAAATACTTCTATAGACTTTAACATACAAGTGGATAGACTTTTATGGGTTGTTATTGAGTCAATCTACTTCATTAGTTGGTTCAATTTTGGCAAGGTTGAGGTGATTAAATCACTTTATATTACCAATTTTATAGGTGGAGTTATTAAATAATCCATCCTCACTAAATGTATAGTGTGAGTTGAGTTGGACCACTCACACTCACTAGGTTATAACTATGATTAGGTTGCATAGTTGAGTTAAATTCAACTTTTAGGTGGTAATTCACCTTTTTTCCAAGGTTAAGGGAAATATTTATTACAATATATATATATATATATATATATACATGTACTTTAAATTTTTACATTTGTCCTAATATTAGTTTCAAAGTTTCATAATGAAATATATTTTCAAATCAAATTACCAAAAAAGGCAAGGTAGTTACGTTAATACATAGGTGTACACCTAACCTTATCCTCTTTACTTTCAAACATTTCAAATGATTTCAATTTTATTTTATATGCACTAATTATATACTCTAACGTGTTATTATTTTTAGGTCAGTCACTAGGAAAATCAATCACGTGGGACTCATTCAAAGATAAGTGTGTTATACACATTCAGGTACACATTTATTTCCTTTACACTAGAAATTTCATTACTAGATCAAAAGGGTAACAATGTAGATAATAAATTTTAATTATATATCACCTCAAACATATATACTTGGCAAGTACTACTCATGGTTGTACCCTTTAGTTCTTATACTTTCTTTCTATCGAAAGGTTCAAATTTGCTATTGCTTGTGCTTATTGCTTATCACTTAGTCTAACCATATGTTATTTAATGACCAAGACTTATATATTATGCAAAATGCTGTAAACCTAATTATTATCGCCCTCTACAATTTTTGGTCCTATACCTATTTTATATTTTCCCTAGCACTTCCACCCCATACGAATACCTACATTGATGTGTCATATGCCCAACTAAGTGTTTGGTGCCCTAAAGTCATCAAATTTACAATTGTAACATGTCCTTATGGTTAACCTAAGTGATTTAATGTGAAATATTTCCCTAAAGCATTGATATATATGCATGATAAATATTAATTTATTCCTCGCCTAGAAAATACATAAAAACTTGCAAAGCAACTTACTAGAATTACTAAATCAAATATTCAATTGAGAAAATATACCATACTCATCCATATTTCCATATCAGGGATAAGATTAGATTCATATAGATCTAGATTATTGAAGGAACATCCCATGAGCCATGCTTTCCAAGTTACACGATAGGTCACTCTATGTACCTATTTATCACACCTTGCATCTTTATGCACACATAATCAAACACATAGGGGAGAACTACAAAAGCCTAAATCCCTCTTAAAAGAATTGGCTATTTAGGGAGTGCCTATTGATAGGAGGGTCTTTTGGTCAAAATGACACCATGAGCCCACTAACCCATTTTTTCCATAGTCACTATGAAAGTAAATAACTAGGGTTTGATCATTTGATAAGGAATAATAACCTATGAGTGATATTTGAGCATATCATAAGAAAGGTGATAGAAAATATAGAAGGTTCTAGATGGTCACATCCAAACTGAATAATTATTCTATAATAGATACCTATGCCTAACTTAGACACTAGCATTGGCACAACTATTTATATCTAACACCAGCATTAGCACAACTATTTATATCTAACAGAAGCATTTCAGGCCATGAGTGTAAATTTCCATAATCTGATGATTGATCTAAAATCTAGATCTAGTCTAATTATAGCATGTTCTATATCATATATACATGCACCTAATAAACCAACTATGTACTCTTATTTATTATTTATTTTAATATGAATCAATATTTATAATTTTTATTTTTAGCATATCTCAACATTTAAATTTAGAATATTGTTTATACAATTTTAAAAATTGATTGGACTACTTTAGATATTTTTATAATGATTGTGTGTATTCATTTTGATATTCTCAACCCTCTATTATATTTATTCATATCAATTTATGGTTAAACACCTTACACACTATCATTTCAAAATACTTCTCTAACTTAGTTATCCATCGAATGATCTCTTTAGGAATCAAAATTCCAAAGTAACTTCTACGGTCCAGTTTTAGTTTACTATTCATTCTTACAAAAACACACCAAAATAAATATTTAGGTTCATTAATCTCTTATTCTACATCCTAGTCCTCATATGCTTTCTCAATGACTTCATCATCTATTTCTATAATTTATTATCTCCATAGCCTTTACTCAAGCTTTCATGTATATCATCAATTCAACCAATCCTATAAGTCCTTTCAATCTAGCCCATTATGGCCTTATGGCATTCAAACCACCTCTCTATTCCATCTCCTTAGAAAATAAATATTGATGATCCTAAGAAATGGCTCATTATATCTATGAAATAACATCCCTTTTACTTATATAAGAAGTGGATCTAAATGTAATTTCTGAACATATAGTTTATTTAGAATAAAATAGAAAGTATATATCATGGTTATTTTTCTAGAATTCATTATTATCATGATAAATATGTCAATATGTGCATATGCAGTCCATACTAAGTTAGAAAAGATGGATTATGAAGAGTATCCATTTCAAAAATAATGTTCGAGTAGTTTTAGTGTCTTCTATAATAGTTCCTAAACAATCTATCATTTTGGCAATGCTACAGACTAGCTTTAGACTCACCAAATATATATCTACAAACTAGATTCAAACTCACCTAGTCTACAATTATAGTCTAGCTTTAGACTCAACTATGGACTAGCTTCAGACTCACACAGTCTATAGCTATGGAATAGATATATAGATACTATATATGGACTCACCTATTCTATAGCTATGGACTTCCATAAGCAAACTATACATTTCCATAGGCATTCTATGGACTTCTATAGGTGAGATATAGACTTGCTATGAACTATGACAAAACCACCATAGACTCATATGGAAAGAATTTTAAATAATTTTAATTATTTTTGGTCTATTTTAAGATGACTAAGATAATTTATAACTATCATAAGAATGTTTTCCATTTATATTCTTTCTATATATAAACTTTCCATTGATAGATTATATCTAAATATAGATTTGTATACATTTATTTCAATAAATAGATATCTCCGTATTTTTTTGAGATTGAGATTATGTTATAATATTATAATAAATATCTCTCTCCATATTTTGTGGAGATTTAGATATGCTATAATATATACATTGTTACTCCTAAATTAGGTGTTGATTGGAAGCATGACATTATAAATGCAACCTCCCACATTTGAATGTAAGAAATCATTATACTTTTCTCCATCATTTTGAGTAATATATTCTAAATATACTATTTGAATAAATCCTCTTCCAAGGAGTGATCTGGCCACTCAATCCAAGGAGGATGGATCAATGTATTTTTATTTCTTTATCTTGTAATTATTTTTTTATTGTAAATTGTTAATTTTTTTATGTATGTAACTATTCTTTTTTATAGTTTGTTATGAGAGTATAGGTGTTTTATTTATTTATAATCTCTTTTAAATTCATTAATTTAATTTCTTTAATGTGTGTTTTAATTTCATGCATGTGTGATTTAATATATGCAATAGTGATTTTCAATATTTTTAAGTGTGGAGTGTGGTAGAAGGGATTGTTTACCGGATATCTATTTCTATTATTGCATATTGCCTTTGAATACCAACCCTGGATCGATATTATTAAATGAAGAGGATTGATGAGTCTCATCAAATATCAATAAATCCACACATTATACCCAAAAATCTTGATAAAATAATAATGTATAAAATTTTTACCCGAACTCACAAAATGTGAAAAGAAAAATTGACCAATGAGTACACTCATCCTTGATATGATGAAAAAATATGCATCCACAATTATATGTCTAAATTAATATTTCCTTATACCATAAAATTATTATAATACATATTATTATATGTAATGAAATGAATCAACGTATATTAGATACTTATTTTATTTCAACATAGGAATTATAATAGGTGCACACAAAAATAACATACTAATTATCTATCTCAAATGGCATGCATTACAACACTATATCCCTATATTTATTTTTGATAACTTAAAACATTTGTAAGTAATACATCTCAAAACAAATACCATGATATATCCTCAATCTCACTATCTAGTTGGCTCAAGAATAATGGCATACTTATAAAGGTATAAGACCCACTTACATTTAATGCTCATAAACTAACTAACATCATTTAATTTTGGTGACCCATGATATACCACCATAAATATTAAATATATAATATGATTCTATGAAATTTTAGCATCTCATAGTTTAACACATCAAGTAATACTACATAATATGAAATATTAAATAAATACATAACATATTGTCATGACTCTAAGAATTAAATTCCAAATGGTTAGTAATGGATCCTTCCCATAACACATCATAATAATAAATATTCCCAAACCAAGATACACAAAATATAATTATCATTAAATTTGTAAGACTTCACAACCAAAAAAATGTGTTAAACCCTCTTGTGACATTATTTTCGTATCTATCAAGAACCTTACCTCTCATTACTTCAAACTCTCTAAATGACATGTAAATCATCATAGCATTAAATAAATAAATCTTATAATAATTCTCATAAACCCTATTATTTATATAAAAAATAATTAATTTATGCAATGACCAAAAATAAATATCTGATGTTCTAGAATATTTCATAAACTTATTAAATTTACTTGTATATATTCATTATATTGTACTTGCATAAACTACTAACATTATTTTGTGTGTCTGTCTTTGTAAGCTTATTCATAGGAATAAAAAATATAACTATGTTCAATATTAAACTTATGGAATGCTATAAATAATAAATGCGTGTACCCAATGGTTGTGAAAAACTACAAAAAATGGTGTGTAGTCAAAAGTGGTTCAAAACAACATAATGCAGATTTCACATAAATTAGGACATGGTAATACTTACAAATAAAGACATACACATAATAAGACACTTGTGTGAAAAAACACTTAGTCAAGTTTATTAACTAAATTAATTTTTATGGATGCAAGATTAAATGTGAACTTGTATATTATAACATCATTAAGTATTCATTATAAAAAAAAATTGTTCTAGCAAGACTAAATATTGTAAAACTATTTTGTGTATTTTTATTAGTTGGTAATGCCTAAAGGGTTACATCCTTGTTTACAAAATTGGTTAATAGTGTAGCTTAGAAACACTCAAATTATAAACTCTTATTACTTACACTATATTTGGATTGGTTTTGATAATTATATGCATGTTCCGAAGTGTCCCATGAATACCTCTTACATGTTTAAGTACATAACACAATAAATAAGAAGGTTTGAGTTAGTTCCCTAAGAATTACAAATTGGCTTATTGACCCATCTCATAGAGAACACTTCTCAAAATATAGCTCATAATTATTATTTTAAAACACTTCCATACACATGATATATGTGGGTTAGTATATATGTGCATCTTATCATGGTAACTTGAATCCATATTGAGGAAGGATTTATGTTCCATTGTATATTCTCATAAGAATATTTTATTTAAACATAGATTTTTTTTAAAGTTGTTAGTGGATGATAATAGGTATTGGAATAAATTTACATCCTTATATAAAAAGGTGATAACATGTTTTTAAATATGAATTAATTTTCATCTAACCCAAGAGGTGTGAGGGTTTGACCTATAAATAATCAAACCATCGCATTCCTTGCTTATAGTGATATGTAGATTATGAAAAAATATGAATCCTTTTATGCATCTTTACTCAAAACTCTAAACATTACACATTTTGGAATGACAAGCATTAGGACTTAATGGTAATTTGTATCATTTAGAATTGATGAGACCATGTTGCCTTGTTTGGGTGTGGTTGGACCTTTTGAAGTGAATTGTCTTAACTAGTTCTAAGAATGGTCTTAAGCTTAAATGGAATATTGAATGAGGAACACATTACACACTTAAATTTGAGTGAACATATCTATTTTATAATAAATATTCATTTGTGCATTATTATTTGAATTTTAAAAGTAGAATGCCATGATTAAATGATTAAAAAGTCATCCATGTGGGGTTTGTAAGTGAATTAGGCTTGCGAGAAACAATTTGACCAAGTCCTAATTTTAAAATTTTTGGTTTCACTCCTTAGCCTTATAAACAATATTATTTAATGTTATATATTTACAATAGTTTAGGCAATGATCAAATTCTACCCTCATTTAACAATAATGTGATATATTCCCTTAGACTATGTAGTAGTATTCCTTGAGATAAAAAGGTTGTGTTTCTATCTTGAAACCCATATAATGCATATCATAACCAAGTATAAAGTACTATGATTGTTGATTTCATTGAAATCAAGAGGTGTAGATAATGGTTTGAATATTATAATAATTCTAATCATCTTCTTAGATCTATACAGTGTATGGATATTATTTTTGGTTAAATAATATATGACTTGTCACTTATAGTAAGAGGATTTACCTCAAATAGTAGGATTAATTAGAACATGGTCCTAACTATAGAGATTATTCATAATGAAGTGTGTTTAGTTTTATAATTACACCTAATATATCCATATATATTAGGGTATGTATGAGTACAAACTCTATGAATCTTTCCCAATGAGTTAAATATATTTGACCTCATTGACATGAGTAAAATTGGTTGACTACATTATGGTAATGGGTTGGAACTATGTAGATCATATCATGTTAAATCCAAACCATCAAGTTAGTTATCAAATATTTACAATTAGATCAATTTTTTCATCCCTATAGCATCTAAGGATGAAAATTAACTTAACTAGTTAAAGTATGTGAAACTATACCCTTCATTAGTTCTTACAACTAGAGTTTTTATAACACAAATTATTCATTTTACAAAAAAATTGGTTAAGGTTTTTGATGATATGAAAATGATAGCTATAGGATATGGTTTGGTGAAATTATTAGAAATATTCCTCATTAATATCACCTTTATATCATTTTCCCTTATCAGTTCATTATCATTAGGCTTTTTTAAGATGTCAAAGCCTTATCCTTGAAATCATTTCTTGATTTAAAATGAAACTTTATTTTTTATTTTTTAAGATGAATCAATAGAAAAAGAGTGTATCCTTAATTTATTCAACCTTGATTCATGTATTTTTACATTGTGTAATCTATTATTAAACTTGACAATCATGATTTATCTATCATACACATATTTATTTTACCAAATAAGTTCCAAAAACTATGTTTCATACTCAAAACAGAGATATTATTCTACTATAATAGATATAACTTATCATGTTTCCACTCTCAATGGTTGGCTAAAATATACCTTATTTTTTAATGTTTCTCAAACTTCTCTAGGATAAGTATTTTATTTTCGTAACCTTTCATTTTAGAGATATGAATCCACCATTATAGTGCATCACCTTATAAATGGTAGGTGGAAAACATACCTAAATGTTAGAGATAATGTGTATCCAAAAAACCTATTGGAGATTAAATTTAATCCATAGAATTTCTAGTATTCATCTCTCCCCTTTAACCTTAGAATAGTAATATTATTCAAATTACTTAATGAAGAGGTGCATTCCTTTATCCTTGGGGTTTTTAAAATCTAATTTATCTATCTCTTATTATTTTTTACCCTTTAAATAGGGATATTATTACTAAAAATTCTATATTTGAGTTACTCATGTTATTCAATATTGGTTTGGAGAGTTATCAATAATCTTAGTATGCCTATTAAGACAACAGTATTATACACATGTGGGAATGGAATAATATTCACTTGTTTATTTTTATTTTCTTTATGATTATGAATTATCTTTATTGTAATGTGTTCATTGCTGTCATGTTTTTTCATTGATTTCTTAGGTTGACTTAGTTCCTTGATGGATTAATGGCAAAGAGGCTAGTTTGATGGTGATGAGAAGCTATGACATGAATGTAGTACTATGATGTGTTAGATAATGATTTTAGCATTTTATAGATGTTTATTAAAGATGTTGAAGCATATGAGTGTGGTAAAAAGTAAATCTATAGTGGAAACAAGGTTACGTTTGAGATCTAGTCTTGGCATGATAGACCTAACATGAAGGCACAAGCTTGGTAGCTTTTTAAGGTAAGAAGTATGTGACATATGTGAACATAAATAAAAACTTGAGAGAATTGAATGAGTCAATTTGATATGTGTATGAGGTTTTGAGATGATATATAGTGGTGATAATACCATCCTCTAGGACCTAAAGTGAATTGCAACTAAAAGCCTAATGTGCTACGACACCTAGTGAGGCCAAATGGAGGATGAGGAGTAGATTCTAGCATAAGGGTGCTTGAATGAGCATGGTATGAAGGTATTTGACATTTTAATTATATATTGACATCAAAATAATAAGTTTCTAATTGATTTCAATATCTAAATATGACTTATGTTTGTAGACCTAACTTGCATAGAGACCTAATATGGTCCTAATGAAGGGTCCATATGAGTTTTCAAGATGTTTAAGCACATATGAGAATGGATAATTTTTTTTAAAACACATGGATTATGTATAAGGTCATGAATTTAGGGTGAAGGAAAGAAATCACATTGAAAGGTCTCTTATGCATGTAAATTGAAGCTTTTCAAGCTTGAGAAGGATATTTTGATGTTAATTAGCACCTATGACTTGTGCATCGGAAGCTAAGACTTTAGAGATAGATGGAATATGGTCCTAATAATGTTTTCCAAGAATTTTTAATTGGTTTTAGGTAAATATATTTATGAACATTTTTTGTGAATGCAAATTGGTATTAAACCCTCATATTGACTTGATGATGAAGATATTACTATAAAGTGCTTATAATTGATTACAAAGTCAATATTGATGATTATATCATGTATAAGACTCTTTTAGGCATCCTTAAGTGGTATTATTTTATTATAATAGTGATTATAAGGTATTGTTTCATGTAAATTTTCACTTTAAGTTTTGAAGGAGAGATAAAAGAAACTTGATATGGATGTGGTTGGAAAACCTATTTGGTTGTGTGCATGTTGAATTAGAAGATTATAAAAATCTCCTCTTTGGATTGGGAGGAGGAATTGTAGATAAGAAATAAATAAAGTAATCTTGTTCATTAGATAAATATTTGGGTGGATTTCCTAGTGATATCTAGATCCTAGAAGTGAGATCTTAATTAAGGGCTATCAATCCACACATTTTAAACAATTAATTTTAGAAAACTAGAAATAATGTGCTTGCATCAATTAAAGAATATTATTGAAACTAAACACAAGAATGATTGCTAATAAAATAGACTAAAAATAATTAAATTATTGATTAAGTAGTTGATACTAATTATAATTGGTTTTGGTATGCCTAAAAAATCTAAAAGGGGTCTGTAAGTGGTTAGAAACACAAAAAAATAGGTTTGGTTAGGGGTAGGTGGGTGAAAAAACCTTGCTAGTTTTTACTACCATACATGGCCATCAATGGTTTGGGTGACCATTTATGGTTAAGGTGATTATCATAAGTTAGATTGACCATTAGTAGTTGGATAGACCATCAATGGTTGAGTCAGTCATCAATGGTTACTATGTAAGTTTTAGGTTTGATAAATAACTAAATAATGAGATCTGATAGATGGATTATAGGAGTTAGGCAAGGGCTAGATCGATTGAAAAATGAAAATAAAGTATGTGAATATTGATAAACAAGTCCTTGTCTTACCAAAATTTTATTGGGTGGGTGGTTGATGTAATTATCCTATTGGTGGAATCTAGTTTCATTCTGATAGAGTAACAGTACTTGAGATCTTGGTTGAGAGGTGACAGTAAGTCAACTCTCAATAAGAAGGTTGATGATGATTGATAATGTTGATGATGCTAATTGACCTACAAAATAAAACTCTTGAATACTTGAGCTCCTGATAATTATTATAGATGGATTTGACCTCCCAGGCCTCTCTCTCTTATAGGCATATGCAAGAGGTGGAAGTAAAGCTACAAATAGGCCATATAAATATAATTCATCCATGCAAAGGCTTGCAACAAGAATTATATGAGTTTATATTTATAATAGGTTAGTAAAGCTTGCATGTTTTTTGGTGAAGAGGTGGATCTTGACCATTGATGGTTAGGTGCTCCCATAGTTGACCATCAATGGCCACCTTGACCATCGATGGTTAGTGTCCAAAGAAAAAAGGTCCTAAAGGTCAAATTGAGTTAGTTTGAGTGAAACTAGCTATGGACAAGTTTGGTGAGGCCAAATTGGTGTAGGTTTGTCCCAAGGGGGTCATAATTAGGTCTAAGATAATTTTTAACATTTATAAATGTAGGTGTGTATATTTTTGGTGTCTACATTTTCCCCCTTTTTATTGTACAAATTATGTGAATGAGATACAAAAAATAGAGTATGGGTTAAGGGTTTGGTTTCCCTGAGAATAGGAGGACGTGTTCCCCCGCAAACTAGGAGTCAATGAGGTGAAAATGAACTAGGTATGAGTTTGATAAGTACTATATGGTTAATCATGAGGTGGTGATATAAGGTTTGAAATTTGAATCATAAACATGTGCACAAAATATGACCAAAAAGGTGTGATAGCCAAGATCACACAAAGACTAAAATTTCTAATGTTGGTAAAAATTTAGGGTCAGTACTAAGTAGGATAAGTGACAAGTGAATCACATGACTACTTGTAGGCATGATGGTTAGGAACACTTGTAAATACAAGTCTCCTAAGTGGTTTTTGTGTCTCTAGTGGGTATCTAAGGTAGTAAGTTCTCCTAGGGAAAACACAAATGGGTCAAGTGTCATAGGTATCTAAGGTAGGAAGTGCTCTTGGTAAGACACAAGTGGGTTGTTATGGATGAGGTGTCACAAAATCTAAAAGGTTAATATGGCAATGTTGTCACTGTAGTCAAAGGAATAGGCAAAAAGTGTCACAAAATTGCATGCTAGATGGGTGAAAAGAGACCAAAGGTGAGGTGACAAAGTGAGTGGGTGGGTGGGAGGACATCTCTAAAAGTAGGAAAAACATTTTATACTTATGATAGGAATGGGTAGTTTGAGGTGAAAAGTGGAAAGTGGGGTTTTTTGATCATTGATGGTCAGGGTACCCAAAAGGTGACCATTGATGGTCACCCTAACTATTGGCAGTTAGGGGAAACCCCAAAAATTTATAATAGTCAAAAGTTAAAAAAACTCACCTTTACTCATTATTACTTTTCATGCTTTGGTTGACTAAGCTCTAATAATTTTAGTGTATAGTGGGGAAGGTGATTACTGAGGTGGTTCTTGATTACTAGTTGGAGGTGTGTGAGTTGATTACATGGGCCTAAGATGAAGGGAGAAAAAAGACATGGTTGAGTAGCTTCATAGACTCTAAACATGATGGAGGTCAAGGAATGAGGTAGGGGGTACTTTGAGTTTTGTAGCTAGGTTTGATTTATGTAATTTCAATGTGGTTGGGTAGTCTAGACTGGGTTGGGATTATTCTATTTGGGTTGTATTCCCTAGGTGGGGTTGTAAGTATTTTGGGCGAATTTGTAGGTAAAATCATAAATTGATAGGTGGAGGGGTGATTTGGGTGGGGTAGGTTATAGGCTAGGTGTTTAGGTATGTGTTTTGGTTATTGTTTATGCTTACGAGGGTTTGGGTGTTCTAGCCATGGAATGCCCATAGTGAATGTTGATAGTTAGGTATGATAATTAATGATCAATAGCCTAAGATATAAGGGTCCATGACCATTGACAATCAGCATGACCATTGACGGTTGGGTAAGATACGTTAGGGTTTTGTTGGTTTTTAGGGATAAGGGAATTTTTAGGGTTATGGTGAGTTTTCAGGGTTAGGGTAAATGGGTTAGATGATGGTTTAGGGTAAGGGTAATGGTAATGGTCTAGTCAAGATAAGATTACGGTTAGTGTCTAGTTGAAGTTTCAAAGTGTGTTAGAGAGCCATGGGCTGATAAGCTAATTATGGATGTTAGTAGGCAATGTAGTAGGGAGGAGATAAGGGAATAGGTTAGGTGTCAATAAATTAGGGTAGATAAGACTAGTGTCAGTAATTAAGCCAAATGTTTGATATGATGTAAGTTAGGGAGTAGATTTATATGCATAACCATGTGTTGCACAACTTCCCTAAGCTTCATGAGGGGATGACCATAGAGGATTGGGTGAATATGGAGGAGGTAGGGTTAGGGGTGATTATGTACTACTATCATGTGCTTAGAGATGCATCCATGATCATAAAACTCATCTAGATATGGGATCTTGATATGAACACCTTCTTACTACCAAATGGGGAGATGATTATTCCCCTTGAGGATATACATAATATCACTTGAATCCTATTGCATGGTGAGGTGATATATCAGATTGAGTAAGAGGAGTGAAATGTATTTATCAAGTATTTGTGTGGGGATGATAGTGATCATGTTTGATGGCACAATGGGGGATTCAATTACTTAGTGTTGTATGAGTGAGATCTAGAGGAGAGGAGACTTATGATGATTCTCATGATTGTAGTGATGTGCTTTAGGTTCCTAGATTCAAGTAGCAGGGGTTTTTAGATGTGTTAGTAGGTATACTAGTGGAGTTACTACTTGGGAGGATAATGTTTAGTTGGGTCTCAATTTTTCTTGTAAATATCTATAGAGAGTTATGGGGGTTTATGCACCATAAGACATATGGCATCAGCATTGGCCTAGTTCTTCATTTCTAGGCTTATGAGTATATTTAGGTGTTGATACCCTTGGGATTGCCATGGGAAGGGTACACTAGATTAAGTTCTCCATTAGTTTTATGAGATGGAGGAATGATGTGGTTGCATTAGGTGAAAGAGGTGGTGACTATGATGTTGAGCTATTTAGGGGTGCACTAAGTACATTAGTGGCTGGAGACATCATCTTGAGGCCATAAATATAGTTTTTGATATGGCTAAATTCTAGGAGGTAGACCCTTACCCATTAGAGTTATAGGTGGATAGTGGGAAAATGAGAGGGTGAAGTTGAGTTGATTCCATTTGATAAGGTACACCAGTAGCTTGGATTGATATAGGGTGTCCCAAGTCCATTTCCCTAGTATAGGAGGTAGGATTTAGAGGTTTAGTTTTTGATGCCCCAGCTTAATCTAATAATTTTAGATGGTGGTTTTGAGGAGCTTCCTATTAGGGACCTTATAGATGATGTTGGGTATGTAGATGGTTACATGGTTTGGTACTAGCTGATATATGTGGCTATAGATGTTAATGGGATGATGGAGGCATGATGTTGATGGCTATAAATCCTATAGGCCATGATGGATAGGTAGGGGTGGAATTGGCTATAGCCTAGGCATAAGTATAAGTATTATAGGGATAGGTGGTGACACTATAGGATCAACTCACCATACTACAAGGTCAACTTACCACCATTATAAGTGAGAGGCCCTATTGAGATACAAGGTAGGAGTAGTTATAGTAGCATTAAGAGGGCCACCATACATAATGCCATGGGCATGCTACCTAGTCACTATGGATGAGCTCTAATATTATGAGGTAATGGTCTTAGATCAATTACCTCAGGCTATGTGATATGTAGATTATAGAGCTAGTTTGGTTGCTAGGATGTCAATAGCCACTCTAAGATAGTGGGCTACTATAGCTGGTTAGGCATGGGTACCAAGGGGACCACCACTAGGTATATGTGTAAGTACAGGTATAGGTGGGGCCAGTGGTAGTGGTGCCTCATGACCATGTCCAGATATGCATGGATAGATGTATATTATTTTGATAATAGCCTACGTGTCGATGCAATGAGATGTATATGTTTTTAAGAGACAGTGGATACATTGTTATATGCATTATTTATGATGACCCAATTTGTATGGTGTATGGATTATGATGTTAAATATTATGTGTGCTTATGGTTCATGATGTTTATGTTTTATGGTTGATGATCTATGACCTCTTGCATATGCATTATGAGATGTTTGACCTAGGAATGTAGGCATGTGATGCTAGAAAAATTATTATGATGCTCTACTTTTGTGCATATATGTGATAAGATGCGTTATTGATGGATGCATGTCATATGATAATGTAATGGCTTTGTTTTTGGTTATGTGATGTGTTTGGCATGAATTGATGTTAGAAGATGAATTGTGCTAATGTTATGGTATATGGATAGACTGGTATATGATATGGTTCATGATGGTTTGCTCATTGATTTTGTTTGTGTTTATGATGATGAGTGGTGTAAGTAGTGTTATTTATTGCATGATATATGCTTACATGATGTTATGATTTTTAATGGATATGATTATGCTAATGATATGTTGTGATATATTTTCATTGTGTTTTAATCATAGGTAGAAAGATGGTGTAGTTTTTAGACATAGTTCATGATGTTTATGCTATTAATGTGATGTTTGTTGTTTATGATCATGAGACAAAAATATAAGTATGGGAGTAGGTGTAATGAAAATACACAAAGTAAGTGGATAACAAACTAAATGTTTAGGAGAGTGATAAGAATAATGAGAGATATGTCTACATGGACTAATAAAAGATAAGAAAAGGAACATGATTCCTCTTCATTAATAAGGACCAAAACAAAAACCAAAATTAGATTGGCTTAGTGAAAATAATCCTTTCAAATACTTCACACTAGCATGCTTAGGTTGATAAATAGGCATCTTGATCACATTATGTCAAGCAAGCTCATAGTCATGTGCATATGATATATGGAGGGAGAATGGGTGAAATTGGAACCTTTTATGAGACTATCTTACCTCTTAATTAGTCTTCCAAAGAGGTAGTATAAACATGTCTATGCTCATATATAAAGTTTAGATTGATCAATGTGGGAAGTCTACTAGGGAAAGTTGATTGTATCCTTCCAAAATTATTGATTTTATGAGAGATGATTACAGATTTATCATTACTTTTGATTTTTCTTAGGGGTTTTTTCCTATTTTTGAATTTGATTTGGGATTGTGTAAGTTAATCAATGTGGGAAGCTTCCAATATATTACTAGATTTGACAAATGCTTCACTCAACGATCCTTTAAGGGAGTGGTGTGAGTTTATATGATTAGTCTAAATGATTTTGATAGTTGTCCTTCAAGGGAGTAGTCTATGAATGTTAGTAATGACCCATGTTATGATTTTGACTATTTTGATATTGCTTTTTGCCTTTGATTTAATTTTTATTGACATAGACTAGCTTATATATGCTTAAGAGATTACCTTTATGAAGGTAAGACTAAGTTGACATGAAGGTTCCATAGGTGAAAACAGGTTTAGGTTATAATGACCATGGGAGTCTATCCTGAAGAGGGATAGAAATCACCATGAGAATCATGCCATGGGTAGAGACATGGTACCCATAGTTCAATATTAGGCTATTATTATGATAGATAATCACATGATTCATTTATAGTTGGTTACTCCTAAAAATAGGTAAATGAATGTGGGTGTAGGGGATGAGCTCAAGTTAGACAAATGATGAGTGTAATCCCTATTTAACAATAGAAAGGATGCAGATGTGAAGCATTAAAAGGCTTAAGATCTACTTTTCCATTGAGAAAGGATAAATCATAAGCTTATGATCCATACTTATAGGTTATGATATAGGGTCCAAGCCAATTCAAAGAAAATTTTCCCCTTTTGCTTTTCTCCAGATTAGTCACATGTTAGTTTTCCTTGAGAACAAGATCTCCATTATTAAATTCTTAGAATTTTAGGTGTTTGTTATAGGTACACATTATTCATTCTTGATAGACACAGAGATGGGAAAGAGAAGCCAAATAATGCTTGTCAAGTAGCTCAAATTGGGCTAAATGTTCTTGATGATAATCATCTTCCAAAATAAGGTTGTATAAAGATATAAAAATAGAATATATTTGGATTTCAAGAGGAAATACAACATTCACTCCAAATATAATATAAAAAGGTGTAGCACCTATAGGGGTTCTATTGCTAGTATGATATGCCCATAAGGCAAAAAGGATGTGCAAGTTCCAATTCTGACCTGAGGCATTGACCATTTTGGTAAGCATGTTGTTAAGGGTTTTGTTAGAAGCTTCTACTTGTCCATTTTATTGTGGGTGATAATGTGATGAGAAGATAATTTTAATATGACATACATCACAAATGCCCTAAACTTGTTTATTTTTGAAGGATTTTTCATTATCTGTAATGATCTTTGGGGAACACCAAAATAATAGATGATGTGATGGGTGATAAATTTGATAATTTTAATAGATTTTGTGGAGATAAGAGGAATGGCCTCCACCCATTTGGTGAAATATTTGGTCGTAGTGATGATAGAGTGATGTAACTATGAAGAGTGGGGGCTAATATCACCAATAAGGTCTAGAACCCACTGTGAAAAAGGCCAAAAATTAGTATAAAGTTTAAGGTTATGGTTGGGTATGTGATGAAAATTATCATGTTATTGAAACTAAAACACTTATTCACATAATCACAATAGTCTTGGTTAAGGGTAGGTTAATAATAGCCTAGGTAGAGGATGTACTTAGCCATAATGAATCCACTAAAATGACCCCCATAGATATCATCATGCATCTCCTTGATAGCATGAGAGGCTTCTAGACCATGGAGGTAATGGAATAGGAGGCCATCGAGACCACTTTTATAGAGGATGCCTCCTAGAATGGTATAACAAGAGGTGTTATGAATAAACACTCAATGGGCATTCCTAGAGAGGCTAGATGGAACTATGCCAAGGTTAAGGTAGTCAAAGGTTTGTTGATTCCAAAGGTTAGGTTAGATCTCCTCCACATTAAGAATGGTTAGAGCATCTAAATTGACATATTAATGTTTGGTGAGGTGATAGATAATGACTAATAGCTTTAATTTAAAGGGTGTTGATGGGATTTGGGAAGAAATAAAAGCCATGGTGTCAAAACAATTATTGGTAGATTATGGGGTAGTTTGAATGTGATAGTGTTAAAATGATGTCAAGAGTTATATGAATAACTATCTATATAGCTATAAAATATCATTCTTACACTATTATATTCCATTGATTTGATTGACCACAAATTGGGAGTCACCAAAGATGTTGATTGTTATGACTCCTAAGGTTAAAGCAATTTGGAGACCTATTATGAGGGCTTCATATTCGACCACATTTTTGTTATATTCAAAGTCAAATTTGAAACATAAAAGAAGTGGTTCATTGATAGGGAGGATAAATATGATACTTTCTCCCCCACCATACTGACATTTATAACCATCAACGAATATGGTTACATGATTGGTGAAATCCACTTGGAATAGGTTTGCGATGAACTCATCTAGAAATTCAGGAGGAGGAGGTTGGTTTCTTGATAGGGGTGCATCAACCAACTAGTCAGCAATGACTTATCCCTTAATTGACTTTTTCAATATGAACTCAAGGTCAAACTCAACTAAAAGCATGATCCACTTAGCCATACATTGGTTTTGGTATGGTTTGGAGTGCATGTAATTTAGTGTGTTGGTATTAGTTATGACAAATTTTTTGTGGTTAAGAAGGTAGTGGTGAATTTTGGTGGCCATAAAGACTAAGGTCCAGTAGAGTTTCTCTATGTGAGTATACCAAGTTTCATATTCTACAAAGGTGTGGCTTATGTAATAGACAACTTATTCTTTGTGTTGTTCATCCTAATGGGTAAGCATTGCCCCTAGGGAATGGTCCATGGTAGAGATATAAAGGTAAAAATGTTGGTCATCCCTAGGAGGTATGAGGATAGGTGGAGATAGAAGGTAATCTTTGAGTGCTTCAAAGGCCTTTTGAAAATTGACATTCCAATTGAAAGAGATGTCCCATTTCAAGAGGTGATGGAAGGGATGACATCTATCTAAGAGCTAAGAGATAAAGCAACAAATGGATTGGAGCTTCCCCTATAAAATTTAAAGTTGTTTAAGATTATCTAGGGGGATCATCTAAAGGATGGTTTTGATTTTGGCTAGATCAACCTTGATTCCTTGAATAAAAATGACAAATCTAAGGATTTTTATTGATAAGACTCCAAAAATACATTTTTTGGGATTGAGGCAAACATGATAATAGATAAATCTCTCAAAGATAATCTTGAGAATGGCTAATTGGTCCTTGTAAAGTTTGGATTTTTTGAGGAGGTCATCTATGTAGTCTTTGATGATTGTATGGATAAGATCATGGAAGATTTAGTTCATAAAAAATTGGTAGGTTACACCAGCATTCTTAATACTGAAGGCCATGCCCCTATAATAAAAGTTCCCCCATGGGATGATAAAGGAAATTTTGTGTTGATCTTCAAGGGAAATCAAGATTTGATTATAACCTAAGAAACTATCCATGAGAGATAACATCTTGTGGTCTTCTGTAAGATTAAAAATTTGGTCAATGTTAGGTAGAGGAAAGTCATCCTTTGGGTAGGTGAGGTTGAGATCATAAAAGTCTATAAAAATACATAGTCCCCCTATGGATTTTGTGATAGGCACAACGTTTGAAAACCATTGGGGATAATCAAAGGGTTTATTGAAGTCAATAGAGAGGAGGCATTGAAGCTCATATTTGAAACAAAGGGCTATGTGAGGATGCATTCATCAAATTTTCTATTAGATAGGCTTGGTGTCATGATTGGTTACAATGCTATGGGTAGTAATGGTCAGGTCAATGCCAAGCATATCAGCATATGACCAAGCAAATGCAATATTGTCATCCTAGAGGAAGGTAGAAAAGTACTAAAGTTCCTTAAGAGTGAGAAATTGGCCTAATTTTATGATATGAGGGTTACCTAAAGTGCCTATGTCAATATCCATAGTGGATTAATTTAACATGGTTGAGATTTCAAGAGGTAAGGATTTATGTATGGAGGAATTAGGTTTACTAAGGTAGGTGAGAATAGAATCATAATCCTAGCACTAAACCATGTTAATGGTAGGAGAGTCCTCTACCACCAGGTCAAGATGGATCAAACGGATAGATATAGGTACCCCATCCTTTTGATAAGTCAAGGGGTTGAAGGTAATCATGTTGATAACAAAATTTTAGGTGGGATGATGTCCTCATCTTCACACTTAGGTGGAGGTGGTGTTGGTGAGGAAGGGGTTTCTTCTTCAACAATGGTAATAGTAGGTTGTTTGGATTTATTCTTATTGGGTATAATGAAGCCAAGGTCATGCTTCTTACGAGGCTTTTATGTCTTGATTGATATAAATGTGTGTGGTCCATGTTTATATCATCCTATGTCAAATCCTTTCTAGGCACACCTATGGAGGTATACTTTGGTGATGTTTGGGTTGTCCAAGTAAGAGAAGGTGGAGGTGAATAGTTGAGGTGAAGAGGGGATGTAAACAATGCTAAGGGGATTATCAATTCCCCCATAGATAAAGTGGGTTTGAAAACTTTGAGGCCCTAAGAGGGTAATGGATCTAATGTTGGGATCATAAACTAGTTGATGGTTAACTTTCCCATACTCTTGGGGAGTAGGGAAAGCATTGAGGGTAAGGAGATGGTATTATCCAAGGGTAAGGCATTTGAAGGTGGATTCTAAGGGATCAATGGTGGGTATTTGGTCTATAAGAATAGATGAACTGGTAGATGCCTCCATAAAAGGAGAAGTAATGGAATCATTTTGCATTGTTGAAGGCTTGGTAATGTATGCTTGGGTTGGTGTGGTCAGAGGTAGGAGGACATCATTATGTTGATAGGTCATGTTTCATGCTATAAAAGGTATCAGGTTAGCTTGTATGGTAATAACCTTACCTTAATGTTCAAATTTTACACAATGGTGGAGGGTAGAAGGTACACAACCCATAGCTCAGATCTAAGGTCTCCCTAAAAAAAATTATACTAAAATTCACCTTCAACCACATAGAAAAGTTCAAGGAGCATGAGTGGTTCAAGCCAAATGAGGAGGATAATTGTTCCCAAGGTAGTGGTCATTGTGTCATTAAAGGAGTGAATCACAACTAATGTTTGGGACATGACATTATCTGGTAATTTGAGTTGGTTATAGGAAAGAGAGGAGATGATGTTGATGATGTCTCCCCCATAAATCATAACCTACTTGATGTAGGTTTGGTTGATGTGGGTAGTAACAAAGAGAGGAGGATCTAGCTCCTTAGGGTGGATAGAGAGTATCTCTGAGTCTTTGAAAGTAATCAAGCCCTACACAGCTCCACAAAGCACAGTCCATTCCAAGTATACATCAAGAATCAAATTAAGACACAACTACCACACTTGATGAGGAATATTAATGTAATAGGGACCATTTATTCTTGAGGGAGGAACGATCTAGGCACCAATTCAGGTGACAATTTGAGTGATGGTTCTACCCCAATTGATGATGAAATTTTTTGGAGCCATAACTTTTGCACCGTACCTCCAATTGACTTATCATTTGAACCATTGGAAAGATAAGAATGAGGAGAACATGATGAGATGACATTGAACTCTATTCAATGGATTTTGACACTCAAAAACCTAATGGAAGTACCCCAAATTTCAATTTTAGTAGTGTAGTCTAAAAATAGCAATTCCTCAAATTCTATATTATTGTAAATCATGGAAGTCAAACTACTTAATCTCCCTCAAGATTGATGACCTTCCACATCCTCCTCCTACCTTCAAAACATATATAAATGAAGATGTAACCTGAAATCAAAATTAGACATCTCTTCTCAGAGATAGGCATATGTTTGGGTCTACAAATTTAATGAATAAAACATCTCTTCTTAGAGATAACATTATTGTTTTTGTGTTGTTCTTATTTATTGAATTATATTTCAACAAATTTTTTTGAGTTTTGGGTTAGTGGTATCATAGTGGTTTGTCTTTAGAGTGTATGATCTTGAGGATGAGGTTAGATTAAAGGAATCTTGAGTGGAAAATAGAACCAGTAGACTATCCACCTATTCACTCCAAACAAATTCAAATGGTAAACAATACCAAGACATCTGATCCTTTCAAGGAAATGGTGAATGAAGCCATCCAACAATAACAAGTGTATATGATACAACAATTCACCTGAATTCTCCAACAAATTTTATGCGAAATTCTAGCTCCTCATATTCAACCCCACATCCTTTCAGTGACTCAACACCCTTCAAAGTTTAGGTGAATTTTTATATCCCTACATTTGAAGGCAAAATCAATGTTGATGTAGTAAAAAATTGGTTGGATCAATTTTCATCTTATTTTTCTATAAATAAATTCACTAATAAAGAGAAGATCACTTTGCTCTTTTGAAAGCATCATTGCCTATCAAAAATTGATGTGAAATGTACAAAAAGAGATTCGATATAGATGATATTGGACTTGAGGTAGAACCTACCTATACTGATTTCATAGAAGTTGTAAACGAAGAATACAACCCCATTGGAGTATATGATGATCTGTATATAGAGTGGCAACAACTTTTCAAGGTAAGGAATAATCTATTCAAGATTTCACTGATATTTTTTATTGTCTATCTATGAGATTGGGTATCCAAGAAAGCGAGAAACACAAAGTTCTCAAATATCATGGTAGACTATAATGGTACATACGTGGATAAATGGAATTTGTCAATTTAGAAACCTTTGGTGAGGTATATAAGTTCACAGTGAAGATTGAGTAGAACTATGGAAGAATGAATATGAAGAGTCAGCCTTCAAAATGGAAAATTGATAAAGAAGGTCAAACATGAGGCCAAAATTAGAAGCAAAAGGAAGGAAAGACTGGGAAGTGGTGTGATTATCACAAATTTAGAACTCACTCCAAAGAAGAATGTTGAGCCATCAAGTCCCTACTTTTTGAGTCATAATCCTCAACATCTACTACTCTACCTCATACACAACCTCTAATTAAAGATGATGAAGAAGGGATTGTAGATGCTAATCCTAATGCCATAGTTAATTCATCATAGAACCATGAGGAAAGGCCAGATGACAAGGAAATGTTGTTTCATTCTAGGTTATGGGTGAAAGGTAAGCCTTGCATTTCATACCTGATAGTGGGAGTCAAAAAAAATTAATCTTTACTAATGTTGTGAAAAGCCTAAATTTGTACATGAAGCCTCACCCAAATCCATACAATATTGGATGGTTGAGTCTAAGGATAAACTTCCATCTCACCCACCAATGTCTTCTCTCATATGCAATTAAACCTTTCCAAGATGAGGTCTTATGTGACGTGGTCAATCTAGATGTTCTGATGTACTCTTTGGTCAGCTATTCATGTATGATCAACATGGAATTTATAAATCAAGAACTTGAATGATCACTCTCACTCTCGGAATGCAATTCTATAGGGTACTAGAGGTACCACCCTCTACATCTATCTCCCTGATTAGTGCCAATAAATTTATTCTCATGGTGGTCAAGCCACAAGAATCCAAAAGGGTTAATGTTATAGCCTTGACTACATAAACAACAAAAAGATAGAAGTAAATAGATAATAAGCTAAATAAAGTCATGGCCTTCCATCCATAGATTAATGTTCAGACAAAAATGGTGAAAAATTAGGCCCTACATAGCTCCACAAAACACAATCCATTCCAAGTATGCATCAAGAATAAAATTAAGACACAACTACCACACCTGATGAGGAATATTTATGTAATGGGGACCATTCCTTCTCAAGGAGGGATGAATGATCTGGGCAATAATTAAATTGACAATTTGGGTGATGGTTACACCCCAATTGATGATAGAACTTCTAGGAGCCATAACATTCACACCGTAGCTCCAATTGACTCACCATTTAAATCGTTGGAAATATAAGAATGAGGAAAACATGGTGAGATGTAATGGAGCTTTGATCAATATATTTTTACCCCTAAAAACCCAATGGAATTTCCCCAAATTTAAATTTTAGTAATGCAATCTAAAAATAGTAAGTTTCTAAAAATAATAATTCCTCGAATTCTATATTGTTGTAAATCATTGAAGTCAAACCACTTAATCTCCTTCAAGATTGGTGACCTTCGCCATCCTTCTCCTACCTTAAAAAAATTTATAAATTAATATCTAATCTAAAATGGAAATAATACACCTCTTCTTAAAAATAGACATATGTTTGGGTCTGTAAATTTAATGAATAAAACATCTCTTCTTAGAGATAGTTTTATTATTTTGTGTTGTTCCTTTTTCTTGAGTTATATTTCAACCAAATATTTTAAGTTTTTGATCAGTGGTATCAAATATATTTTTCTTTAGAGTGTATGATCCTAAGGATGAGGTTAGATTATAAGAAGCTTGGGTGGAAAATAGAACCAACAAACTATCCACCTATTCATTCCAAATGACTTCAAATGGTAGATAACATAGAGACATCTGATCATTTTAAGGAAATGGTGAATGAATCCCTCTAACAATAATAAGTGTAGATGCTACAATAATTCTCCCAAATTATCCATAAAATTTTGATGGGAAATTTTGGCTCCTCATCTACAACTCCACATCCTTTTAGTGCCTTAATACCCTTTAAAGTTTAGGTGAATTTTGATATCCCTACATTTGAAGGAAAAATCAATGATGATGTAGTAAAAAATTGGTTGGATCAATTGTCATCTTATTTTTCTATAAGTAAATTCAAAAATAAAGAGAAGATAACTTTTTTTCTTTTGAAAGCATCATTGCCTATTGAAAATTGGTGGGAAGTCTACAAAAAGAGATTCAGTATAGATGATATTGGCATTTAGGTATAACCTACCTAGAATTATTTCATAGAAGTAGTAAAAGAAGAATACTAGCCCATTAGAGCATATGAAGATCTATATATAGAGTGGAAACAACTTTTCCAAGGTAAGGAATAATCTATTCAAGATTACATTGAAAATTTTCATTCTCTATTTGCAAGACTAGGCATCTAAGAAAGTGAGAAACATAAGGTTCTCAAATATCATGGCAAACTATAATGGTACATACAGGGATAAATGGAACTCTTCAATTTAGAATCCCTCAGTGAGGAATATAATATTATAGTGAAAATTAAACAAAAGTAATGAAAAATTAATATGAAGAGTCATCCTTAAAAATGGAAAAGTGATAAAGAAGGTTGAACACGAGGCCAAAATTGGAAGCAAAAGGAAGGAAAGACTGGAAAGTAGTGTCATTATCACAAATCTAGAACTCACTCCAAAGAAGAATGACAAGCCATCAAGTCCCTAATTTTTGAGTCACAATTCTCAACATCTACTACTCTACCTCAAACACAACATGTAGTTGAAGAGGATGAAGAAGAGATTATAGATTATAATCCTGATGCCATCATTGCTTCATCATAGACCCATGAGGAGAGGCCATATGAAAAGGAAAGGTTGTTTCATTCTAATCTATGGGTCAGAGGTAAGCCTTTACATTTAATTATTGATAGTGGGATTGAAAAGAATTTAATCTCTACTAATGTTGTGAAAAGTCTAAATTTTTCCATGAAGCCTCACCCAAATCCATACAGTATTGGATGGTTGAGTCCAGGGAGAAACCTCTGTGTCACCCACCAATGTCTTCTCTCATATGCAATAAAACCTTTCCATTATGAGGTCTCATATGATGTGGTCAATATTTATGTTTATGATGTAATATTTGGTAAGCCATAATGTATGATTGACATTTCATATATGAATCAAGAACTTGAAGGATCACTCTCACTCTTGTAACATAGCACTACAGGGTACCAGAGGTACCACCTTCTACATCTATCTCCCTGATTAGTGCCAAGAAATCTGTTCTCATGGTGATCAAGCCACATAAATCTAAAAGGGCTGATTTTTTGGCCTTGAATACACAAAAAACAAAATAATAGAATTCAATAGATAATAAGCTAAATAAGTTCATGGCCTTCAATCCATAGATTAATGGTCAAACAGAATGGTGAAAAATTAGGCCGTACATAGCTCCACAAAACACAGTCCATTCCAAGTATACATCAGGAATAAAATTAAGACACAAATTCCACACCTCAATAGGAATATTGATGTAATGGGGACCATTGCTTCTCAATAATGGAGGAATGATCTAGGCAACAATTCAGGTGACAATTTGGGTGATGGTTCTATCTTAATTAATGATGGAACTTCTGAGAGCCATAACTTTTGCACTATAGCTCCAATTGACTCACCGTTTAAATAATTAGAAAGATAAGAATGAGGATAAAATGGTGAGATGTAATGGAGATCCAATAAATGTATTTATACCCCAAAAAACCCAATGGAAGTGACACAAAATTCAATTTTAGTAGTACAATCTAAAAATAGTAAGTTTCTAAAAATAGTAATTCCTCAAATTCTATATTGTTGTAGATCATGGAAGTCAAACCAATTAATAAATATTGATATTGGAGACCTTAAACATCCTTGTCCTACCTTTAAAACATGTATAAATTAATATGTAACCTAAAATGGAAATCAGACGTCTCTTCTCAGAGATAGGCATATGTTTGGGTCTGAAAATTTAATGAATAAAACATCTCTTCTTGGAGATAGCATTATTGATTTTGTGTTGTTGTTATTTATTGAATTATATTTCAACCAAAGCTTTTGATTTTTGGATCATTGGTATTAGAGTGGTTTGTATTTAGAGTGTATGATACCAAGGATGAGGTTAGACTACATGAAGCTTGGGTGGAAAATAGAACCATTAAACTATCAAAATATTCACTCTAAATGAATTCAAATGGTAGACAACACCAAGGCATCTAATACTTTCAAGGAAATGGTAAATGAATTCCTCCAAAAATAACAAGTGTAGATGCAACAAAAATTCACCCAAATTATCCAACAAATTTGGATGGGAAATTTTGGCTCCTCATCTACAACCCCACATCCTTTCAGTGCTTCAACACCTTTCAAAGTTTAGGGGAATTTTGATATCCCTAGATTTTAAGGCAAAATAAATGTTGATGTAGTAGAAAATTGATTAGATCAATTGTCATCTTATGTTTATATAAATAAATTCACTAATAAAGAGAAGAGATTCAATATGGATGATATTAGACTTGAGGTAGAACTTACCTAGGATGATTTCATAGAAGTAGTAAAAGAACAATACTACCCCATTAGAGCATATGATGATCTGTATATAGAGTGGCAACAACTTCACCAAAGTAAGGAACAATGTGTTTAAGATTACACTGATATTTTTCATTCTCTATCTATGAGATAGGGAATCTAAGAGAGTGAGAAACACAAGGTTCTCAAATATCATTGTGGACTACAATGGTACATATGGGGAAAAATGGAACTCTTTAATTTGGAAACCCTCAGTAAGGATATAAGTTCCTAGTGAAGATTGTGTAGAAGCATGGAAGAATGAATATGAAGAGTCAGCCTTTAAAATGGAAAAGTGACAAAGAATGTCAAACATGAGGCCAAAATTGGAAACAAAAGGAAGGAAAGACTAAGTAGTGGTGTGATTATCACAAATTTGGAACTCACTCCAAAGAATAATGTTGAGCCATAAAGTCCCTATTTTTTGAGTCACAATTCTTAACATCTACTACTCTACCTTATACATAGCCTATAGCTGAAGAGGACAAAGAAGAGAATGTAGATGTTGATCTCAATGCCATCATTGCTTCTTCATAGAACTAGGAAGAGAGGCTAGATGACAAGGAAAAGTTGTTTCATTCTAAGTTATGCGTGAAAGGTAAGCCTTTGCATTTCATTCTTGATTATGGGAGTCAAAAGAATTTAGTCTCTACTAGTGTTGTGAAAAGCCTAAATTTGTCAATGAAGCCTCACCCAAAGCCATACAGTATTGAATGGTTGAGTCTAGGGAGAAACCTCCATG
The DNA here is from genome assembly GCA_037957365.1 of Torreya grandis. Lineage (NCBI taxonomy): Eukaryota > Viridiplantae > Streptophyta > Pinopsida > Cupressales > Taxaceae > Torreya > Torreya grandis. The sequence continues at coordinate 1,815,802 of JARHVA010003067.1, forward strand.
TCACCCACCAATGTCTTCTCTCATATGGAATAAAACCTTTCCAAGATGATGTCTTATGTGATGCAGTCAATCTAGATGTTTATGATGTACTCTTTGGTTAGCCATTCATGTATGATAAACATGGCATTTATGAATCAAGAACTTGAAGGATCACTCTCACTCTTGGAACACAATGTTATAGGGTACCAGAGTTACCACCTTTTACATCTATCTCCCTAATTAGTGCCAATAAATTTATTCTCATGGTGGTCAAGCCACAAGAATATAAAAGGGTTGATGTTGCAGCCTTCACTACACAAAAAACACAATAATAAAAGTAAATAGTTAATAAGATAAATAAATTCATGGCCTTACATCCATAAATTAATGTTTAGACAAAAATAGTGAGAGATTAGGCCCTACACAGCTCCACAAAGCACAGTCCATTCTAAATATGCATCAAGAATCAAATTAAGACACAACTACCACACCTAATGAGGAATATTGATGTAGTGGGGACCATTACTTCTCAAGGAGGGAGGAATAATCCAGGCAATAATTCAGGTGACAATTCAGGTGATGGTTCTACCCCAATTGATGATGGAATTTCTAGGAGCCATAAATTTTGCATCGTATCTCCAATTGACTCACCATTTGAACTATTGGAAAGCTAAGAATAAGTCAAACACTATGCGATGGCATAGAGATCTGATCAATGGATTTTGACCACTAAAAACAAAATGAAAGTGCCCTAATTTTTGTCTTAGTAGTTCAATTTAAAAATAGTATGTTTCTAAAAATAATAATTCCTCAAATTCAATATTATTATAAATCATAAAAGTCAAACCGATTAATCTCCCTTGAAATTGGTGACCTTCCACATCCTCCTCCTACCTTAAAAACATGTATAAATTAAGATGTAACCCAAAATACAAATCAGACATCTCTTCTCAAAGATAGGCATATGTTTGGGTCTATAAATTTAATGAATAAAACATCTCTTCTTAGAGATAACATTATTGTTTTTATGTTGTTATTAATTCTTGACTTATATTTCAACCAAAGCTTTTGAGTTTTAGATTAGTGGTATCAGAGTAGTTTGTCTTTAATGTCTATGATCTTGATGATGAGGTCAGATTATAGGAAGCTTGGGTGGAAAATAGAACCAACAGACTATCCACCTATTCACTCCAAATGACTTCAAACGGTAGACAAAACTAAGACATCTGATCCTTTCAAGGAAATGGTGAATGAAGCTCTCTAGTAACAATAAGTTTAGATGCTACAAAAATTCACCCAAATTCTCCAAAAAATTTGATGGGAAAATTTGGCTCCTCATCTGCAACCCCACATCCTTTTAGTGCCTCAACACCCTTCAAAGTTTAGGTGAATTTTGATATCCCTACATTTTAAGGGTAAATCAATGTTGATATAGTATAAAATTAGATGGATCAATTGACATCTTATTTTTTCTAAATAAATTAACTAATAAAGAGAAGATCACTTTATTCTTTTGAAAGCATCATTTCCTCTCAAAAATTGGTGAGAAGTGTTTAAAAATAAATTCATTATAGATGATATTGTCCTTGAAGTAGAAATTACCTAGGATGATTTCATAGAAGCAATAAAAAAAGAATATTACCCCATTAGAGCATAGAATGATCTATATATAGAGTGGAAACAACTTCACCAAGGTAAAGAACAATTTATTCAAGATTAAATTGATATTTTTTATTCTTTATCTATGAGATTGGACATCCAAGAAAGTGAGAAACACAAGGTTCTTAAATATCATGGTGGACTACAATGGTACATATGGGGAGAAATGAAACTGTTTAATTTGGAAACCCTCAGTGAGGAATACAAGTTCATAGTGAAGATTGAGAAAAAGCATGGAAGAATGAATATGAAGAGTCAGCCTTCAAAATAGAAAAGAGACAAAGAAGGTCAAACATGAGGAAAGAATTGGAAGAAAAAGGAAAGAAATACTGAAAAGTGGTGTAATTATCACAAATATGGAACACACTTCAAAGAAGAATGTCAAGCCATTAAGTCCCTACTTTTTGAGTCACAATTCTCAATATCTATTGTACTACCTCATACATAGCCTATAGTTGAATATGATGAAGAAGAGATTGTAGATGTTGATCCTAATGTCATTATTACTTCATCATAGACCCATGAGGAGAGGCCAAATGAGAATGAAAGGTTGTTTTATTCTAAGTTATGGGTGAAAGGTAAGCCTTTGTATTTCATTCTTGATAGTGGGAGTCAAAATAATTTAATCTCTACTAATGTTTTGAAAATCATAAATTTATACATGAAGCCTCACCCAAAGCCATATAGTATTGGATGGTTGAGTTCAGGGAGAAACCTCAGTGTCACCCACCAATATCTTCTCTCTTATGCAATAAAACTTTTTCAAGATGAGGTCTTATGTGATGTGGTAATTCTAGATGTCTATCATGTACTCTTTAGTTATTCATTTATGTATGTTCAACATGGCATCTATGAATCAAGAACTATAAGGATCACTCTCACTCTTGGAATACGGTGTTATAGGGTACTAGAGGTACCACCTTCTACATCTACCCCCCTAATTAGTGCTAAGAAATTTGTTCTCATGGTGGTCAAGCCATAGGAATCCAAAAGGGCTAATGTTTTAGCCTTGACTACATAAATAACACAATAATAGAAGTCAATATATAAGAAGGTAAAGAAGTTAATGGCCTTCCATCAACAAATTAATGGTCAGATAGAAATGGTGAAAAATTAGGCCCTACACAGATCCACAAAGCACATTCCATTCTAAGTTTACATTAGGAATAAAATTAAGACATAAATACCACACCTAATGAGGAATATTTGCTGTAATAGGGCCCACTACTTCTCAAGGAGGGATAAATGATCTAGGCAACAATTTAGGTGATGGTTCTATCCCAATTGATGATGGAACTTTTGTGAGCCATAACATTTGCATTGTAGCTCCAATTGACTCACCATTTGAACCATTGGAAAGATATAACAAGGGAAACATAGTAAGATGGTATGGATATTAACTCAATGGATTTTGATCCCCCAAAAACCCAATAGAGGTACCCTAAATTTCAATTTTAGTAGTGCAGTCTAAAAATAGTAAGTTTTTGAAAATAGTAATTCCTTGAATTTTATATTGTTGTAAATCATGGAAATTGAACCACTTAATCTCCCTCAATATTAGTGACCTTCCACATCCTCCTCCTCCCTTCAAAAAATGTATAAATGAAGATGTAACCTAAAATAGAAATCAGACATCTCTTCTCAGAGATAGGCATATGTTTGGATCTACAAATTTAATGAATAAAACATCTCTTCTCAGAGATAACATTATTGTTTTTGTGTTGTTCTTATTTATTTAATTATATTTCAACTAAATATTTTGATTTTGAAATTAGTGGTATCATAGTGGTTTGTCTTTAGAGTGTATGATCTTGAGGATGAGGTTAGATTATAGGAAGCTTGGGTGGAAAATAGAACAAGTAGACTATCCACCTATTAACTCTAAATGACTTCAAATGGTTGACAATACTAATACATTCGATACATTTAAGGAAATGGTGAATGAATCCATCTAATAACAATAAGTGTAGATGATAAAACAATTTGCCCAAATTCTTCAATAAATTTTGATGGGAAATTTTGGCTCCTCATCTCCAACCCCACATCCTTTCAGTGCCTTAACACCCTTCAAAGTATAGGTGAATTTTGATATCCCTACATTTAAAGATAAAATCAATGCTGATGTAGTATAAAATTGGTTGGATCAATTGTCATCTTATTTTTCTATAAATAAATTCACCAATAAAGAGAAGATCACTTTTGCTCTTCTGAAAGCATCATTACCCATCAAAAATTAGTGGAAAGTGTACAAAACAAGATTTAGTATGGATGATATTAGACTTGAGGTAGAACTAACATAGGATGATTTCATAGAAGTTATAAAAGAAGAGTACTACCCCATTAGAGCATATGATGATCTGTATATAGAATGGCAATAACTTTGCCAAGGTAAGGAACAATCTGTTCAAGATTAAACTAATATTTTTCATTCTCTATCTATGAGATTGGGCATCTAAGAAAGTGAGAAACACAAGGTTATCAAATATTATGGCCAACTACAATGGTACATATAGGGAGAAATAAAACTCTTCAATTTCAAAACCCTCAGTGAGGCATACAACTTTGTAGTGAAGATTGAGTAGAAGCATGGAAGAATAAATATGAAGAGTCATCCTTACAAATGGAAAAGTGATAACTAAGGTCAAACATGAGGCAAAAATTGGAAAAAAAAGAAGGAAAGACTGGGAAATGGTGTGATTATCACAAATCTAGAACTCACTCCAAAGAAGAATGTCAAGCCATCAAGTCTCTATTTTTCTAGTCACAATCCTCAACATCTACTGCTCTACCTCATACACAACCTACAGTTGAAGAGGATGAAGAAGAGATTATAGATGTTGATCTCAATGTCATCCTTGTTTCATCACAGACCCATGAGGAGAGGCTAGATGACAAGGAAAGGTTGTTTCATTCTAAGTTATGGGTGAAAGGTAAGCATTTGCATTTCATTCTTGATAATGAAAGTCAAAATAATTTAATCTTTGCTAATGTTATGAAAAGCCTAAATTTTTCCATGAATCCTTACCCAAATCCATACAGTATTGGATGGTTAAGTCTAGGGAGAAACCTCTATGTCACCCACCAATGTCTTCTCTCATATGCAATAAAACCTTTCCAAGATGAGGTCTTATGTGATGTGGTCAATCTAGATGTTTTTGATGTACTCTTTGTCCAACCATTCATGTATAATCAACATCGAATCTTTAAATATAGAACTTAAAGGATGACTCTCACTCTTGGAACATGATGTTATAGGGTACCAAAGGTACCAGCTTCTACATCTATCTCCCTGATTAGTGCTATGAAATTTATTCTCATGGTGGTCAAGCCACAAGAATTCAAAAGGGCTGATGTTACATTATTGACTAAACAAACAACACAATAATAGAATTTTATAGATAATAAGCTAAATAAGTTCATTTCCTTCCATCCATAGACTAATGGTTAGATAGAAATGGTGAAAACTTAGGCCCTACATAAATCCATAAAGCACAGTCCATTCCAAGTATGCATTAGGAATCAAATTAAGACACAACTACCACACCTGATGAGGAATATTGATGCAATGGGGACCATTACTTCTCAAGGAGGGAGGAATGATTTGGGCAACAATTCAAGTGACAATTTGGGTGATGGTAATACCCCAATTGATGATGGAACTTTTGAGAGCCATAAATTTTGCACCATATCTCCAACTTAATCATCACTTGAACCATTGGAAAGATAAGAATAAGGAGAAAATAGTGAGATGGCCTAGAGATATACTCAAGGATTTTGACCCCTAAAAACCTAATAGAAGTGCCCCAAATTTTAATTTTAGTAATGCAGTCTAAAAATAGTAATTCTTTGAATTTTATATTATTTTAAATCATGGAAGTCAAACCACTTAATCTCCCTCGAGATTAGTGACCTTCCAAATCCTCCTCCTACATTAAAAACATGTATAAATAAAGATGTAACCCAAAATGGAATCAAACTTCTCTTCTCAGAGATAGGCATATGTTTGGGTCTACAAATTTAATTAATATAACATCTCTTCTTAGAGATAAAATTATTGTTTTTGTATTGTTCTTTTTTCTTGAATTATCATTCAACCAAATCTTTTGAGTTTAGGATTAGTGGTATCAATGTGGTTTGTCTTTAGAGTGTATGATCTTAAGGATGAGGCTAGATTATAAAAATCTGGGGTGCAACATAGAACCAACATATTATCCACCTATTCACTCCAAATGACTTCAAATGGTGGACAACACCAAGACATCCAATCCTTTTAAGGAAATTATTAATGAATCCCTCTAGCAATAACAAATGTAGATGCTACAACAAATTAGACAAATTCTCCAACAAATTCTAATGGGAAATTTTGGCTCATTATCTATAACCCCACATCCTTTCAGTCCCACAACACCCTTCAAAGTTTAGGTGAATTTTTATATCCCTAAATTTAAAGAAAAAATCAATGTTGATATAGTAGAAAATTGGTTGGATCAATTGTCATCTTATTTTTCTATAAATAAATTCACTAATAAAGAGAAGATCACTTTTTCTCTTTTGAAAGTATTATTGCCTATCAAAAATTGGTGAGAAGTCTATAAAAAGAGATTTGGTATGGATGATATTAGCCTTGAGGTAAAACCTACCTATTATGATTTTATAGAAGTTGTAAAACAAGAATACTACCCCATTAGAGCATATGATGATCTGTATGTAGAGTGGAAATAACATCACCAAGGCAAGGAACAATATATTCAAGATTACACTGATATTTTTAATTCTCTATCTACGAGATTGGGCATATAAGAAATTGAGAAACATAAGGTTCTAAAATATCATGGTGGACTAAAATGGTATATATGAGGAGAAATGGAACTCTTCAATTTGGAAACCCTCAATGAGGCATACAAGTTTGCAGTGAATATTGAGTAGAAGCATGGAAGAATGCATATGAAGAGACACCCTTCAAAATTGAAAAGTGACAAAGAAGGTCAAACATGAGGCAAAAATTAGAATAAAAAGGAAGGAAATACTAGGAAGTGGTGTGATTATCATAAATCTAGAACTCACTCCAAAGAAGAATGTTGAGCTATCAAGTCCTTGATTTTGAAGTCAGAATCTTCAAAATCTACTTCTATACCTCATACATAGCCTAAAATTAAAGAGGATTAAGAAGAGTTTGTAGATGTTGATTCTAATGCCATCATTACTTCTTCATAGACCCATGAAGAGAGGCTAGATGATAAGGAAAGGTTATTTTATTCTAAGTTATGGGTGAAAGGTAAGCCTTTGCATTTCATTATTGGTAGTCGAATTTACAAGAATTTTATCTCTACTAATACTTTGAAAAACCTAAATTTTTCCATGAAGCCTCACCCAAAGCCATATAGTATTAAATGGTTGAGTCCAAGGAGAAACCTCCATGTCACCCACCAATGTCTTCTATCATATGCAATAAAACCTTTCCAAGATGAAGTCTTATATGATGTGGTCAATCTAGTTGTTTATGATGTACACTTTGGTTAGTTATTCATGTATGATCAACATGGCATCTATGAATCAAGAACTCAAAGTATCACTCTCACTCTTGGAACATGGCACTATAGGGTACCAGATGTACCACCTTCTACATATTTCTCTTTGATTAATGCCAAGAAATTTATTCTCATGGTTGTCAAGAAATAAGAATACAAAAGGGATGATGTTGTAGCCTTGACAACACAAACAACATAACATAAGTCAATAGATAACAAGCTAAATAAGTTCACAACCATCCATCCATAGATTAGTGGTCAGATAGAAATGGTGAAAAATTACGCCCTACATAGCTTCATAAAGCATAGTCCATTCCAAGTATGCATCAAGAATAAAATTAAGACGCAACTACCACACCTAATGAGGAATATTGATGAAATGGGGACCATTGTTTATTAAGGATAAAGGAATGATCCAGGTAATAATTCAAGTGATAATTTGGGTGACAGTTCTCCCCTAATTGATAGTAGAACCTATAGGAGCCATAAATTTTGCACCATAGCTCCAATTGACTCATCATTTTAACCATTCAAAAGATAAGGATGAGGAGAATACGATGAGATGACATGGATATTATTTTGATGGATTTTGACCCCTAAAAACCAAATGGAAGTGCCCCAAATTTCAATTTTAGTAGTGTAGTCTAAAAATAGTAAGTTTCTAAAAATAGTAATTCCTCAAATTTTGTATTATTGTAAATCATGGAAGTCAAACCACTTAATCCCCCTCAATATTGGTGACCTTCCACATCCTCCTCCTACCTTCAAAATGTGTATAAATGAAGGTGTAATGCAAAATGGAAATAAGATATCTCTTCGCAAAGATAGGCATATGTTTGGGTCTAAAAATTTAATGAATAAAACATCTCTTCTTAGAGATAGAATTATTATTTTTATGTTTTTCTTGTTTTTTTAATTACCTTTCAATCAAATCTTTTATGTTTTGGATTAGTGGTATCAAAGCAGCTTGTCTTTAGAGTGTATTATCCTAAGGATGAGGTCATATTACAAGAAGCTTGGGTGGAAAATAAAACCAACAGACTATCCACCTATTCACTCCAAATAACTTCAAATGGTAGACAACATCAAGAAATCCCATCATTTCAATGAAATGGTGAACGAATCCCTCAAGAAACAAGTAAAAATGATACAACAATTCCCCCAAATTCTCTAAAAAAATCAAATGGGAAATTATGGCTCTTTATCTGCAACCCCACATCCTTTCAGTGCCTCAACACCCTCCAAAGTTTAGTTGATTTTTCATATCCCTACATTTAAAGGAAAAATCAATGTTGATGTAGTAGAAAATTGGTTGGATCAATTGTCATCTTAAATTTTTTGTAAATAAGTTCACTGATAAAGAGAAGATCATTTTTTATCTTTTCAAAGCATTATTGCCTATCAGAAATTGGTGGGAAGTGTACAAAAAGAGATTCAGTACAAATGATATTGGCCTTGAAGCAAAACCTACCTATGATGATTTCATATAATTTATACAAGAATAATACTACCCCATTGGAGCATATGATGATCTGTATATAGAGTGGTAACAACTTTACCATGGTAAAGAACAATCTATTCAAGATTAAAATGATATTTTTCATTCTCTAGCTATGAGATTGGGCATCTAAGAAAGTTAGAAACATAAGGTTATCAAATATTGTGGTGGATTACAATGGTACATATGGGAAGAAATGAAACTCTTCAATTTAGAAACCCTCAGTGAGGCATACAAGTTTTTAGTGAAAATTGAGTATAAGCATGGAAGAATGAATATGAAGAGTTAGATTTCAAAATAGAAACGTGACAAATAAGGTCAATCATGAGGCCAAATTTGGAAGCAAAAGGAAGGAAAGACTGGGAAGTGGTGTGATTATCACAAATCTAGAACTCACTAAAAAGAAGAATGTTGAGCCATCAAGTCCCTACTTTTAAAGTCACAATCATCAACATCTACTGCTCTACCTCATACATAGCCTATAGTTGAAGAGGATGAAGGAGAGATTGTAGATAATGATCCTGATACCATCATTGCTTCATCATAGACCCATGAGGAAAGGGTAGATAACAAGGAAAGGTTATTTCATTCTAAGTTATGGGTGAAAGGTAAGCCTTTGTATTTCATTCTTGATAGTGGGAGTCAAAAGAATTTAATCTCTACTAATATTTTGAAAATCCTAAATTTGTCCATGAAGCCTCACCCAAATCCATACGGTATTGGATGGTTGAGTTTAGGGAGAAACCTCTGTGTCACCCACCAATGTCTTCTCTCATATGAAATAAAACCTTTCCAAGATGAGGTCTTATGTGATATGGTCAATATAGATGTTTATGATGTACTCTTTGGTTAGACATTCATGTATGATTGACATGACATCTATAAATCAACAACTTGAAGGATCATTATCACTATTTGAAGATGGTGCTACAGGGTACTAGAGGTACCACCTTCTACATTTATCTCCCTGATTAATGCAAAGAAATTTTTTCTCATGGTGGTCAAGCCATAGGAATCTAAAATGGATGATGTTACAACATTGACTACATAAACAACACAATAATAGAAGTCAATAGATAACAAGCTAAAGAAGTTCATGGCCTTTCATCTATAGACTAATGGTTAGACAAAAATGGTGAAAATCAAGCCCTATAAAGCTCCATAAAGCACAGTTTATTCCAAATATGCATCAAGAATCAAATTAAGACAAAAATGCCACACCTAATGAGTAATATTGATGTAATGGGGACCATTGATTCTCAAAGAGGAAGGAATGATCTAGGAAATAATTCAGGTGATGGTTCTACCCCAATTGATGACAAAAATTTTGGGAGCCATAAATTTTGCACTATAGCTCCAGTTGACTCATTGCTTGAACCGTTGGAAAGATAAGAATGAGGAAAACATAGTGAGATGGCATGGAACTCCACTTAATGGATTTTCACCGATAAAAACCCAATAGAAGTGCCCAAAATTTAAATTTTAGTAGTGCAGTCTAAAAATAGTAAGTTTTTAAAAATAATATTTCCTTGAATTATATATTGTTGTAAATCATGGAAGTCAAACCACTTAATCTCCTGAGAGATTGGTGACCTTCCACATCCTCCTCCTACCTTCAAAACAAGTATAAATGAAGATGTAACCCAAAATGGAAATTAGACATCTCTTTTTAGAGATAGGCATATGTTTGGGTGTACACATTTAATGAATAAAACATCTCTTCTCAAAAATAACATTATTATTTTTGTGTTATTCTTGATCATGAATTATCTTTCAACTAAATCTTTTGATTTTTGGATCAGTGATATCAGAATGGTTTGTCTTTAGAGTGTATGATCCTAAGGATGAGGTCAGATTACAAGAAGCTTAGGTGAAAAATAGAACCAATAGACTATCCACCTATTTGCTCCAAATGACTTCAAATGGTGGACAACACCAAGACATATTATCCTTTCAAGGAAATGGTGAATGAAGCCCTCTAAAAACAAAAATTGTAGATGCTATAACAAATCACACAAATTCTCCAACAAATTTTGATGACAAATTTTGGCTCCTCATCTACAATCTCGCATCTTTTTAGTACCTCAACACCATTCAAAATTTAGGTGAATTTTGATATCCCTACATTTGAATGCAAAATTAATACTAATGGAGTAGAAAATTGGTTGGATTAATTGTCATCTTATTTTTCTGTAAATAAATTCATCGATAAAGACAAGATCACTTTTACTATTTTGAAAGCATCATTGCCTATCAAAAATTGGTTTGAAGTGTGTAAAAAGAGATTTAGTATGGATGATATTGGCCTTGAGGTAGAAACTACCTATGATAATTTGATAGAAGTTATAAAAGAATAATACTACCCCATTAGATCATATAACAATCTGTATATAGAGTGGCAACAACTTTGCCAAGGTAAGAAATAATCTGTTCAAGATTACACTAATATTCTTCATTCTCTATCTACGAGATTGGGCATCCAAAAAAGTGTGAAACACAAGGTTCTAAAATATCATGGTGGACTAAAATGGTACATATGGGGATAAATGGAACTCTTCAATTTAGAAACCCTTGGTGAGGCATACAAGTTTGTAGTGAAGATTGAGCATAAGCATGGAAGAATGAATATGAAGCGTCAACCTTCAAAGTAGAAAAGTGAAAAAGAATGTCAAACACGAGGCCAAAATTGGAGGCAAAAATAAGGAAAGATTGAGAAGTGGTGTGATTATCACAAATATGGAACTCACTCCAAAGAATAATAGTGAGCCACCAAGTCCATACTTTTTGAGTCACAATCCTCAACATCTACTGCTCTAACTCATACACAACCTATAGTTAAAGAGGATGAAGAAGAGATTATAGGTGCTGATCATAATGCCATTGTTGCTTCATCATAGACCCATGAAGAGATACCAAATGACAAGGAAAGTTTGTTTCATTATATGGTATGGGTGAAAGGTAAGCCTTTCCATTTCATTCTTGATAGTGGGAGTCAAAAGAATTTAATCTCTGCTAATGTTGTGACAAGCCTAAATTTTTCTATGAAGAATCACCCAAAGCCATATAGTATTGGATGGTTGAGTCTAGGGAGAAACCTCTATGTCCCTCACCAATGTCTTCTCTCATATGCAATAAAGCCTTTTCAAGATGAGGTCTTATGTGATGTGGTCAATCTAGATGTTTATGATGTACTCTTTGGTCAGCCATTCATGTATGATCAACATGGCATCTATGAATCAAGAACTTGAAGGATCACTTTGACTCTTGAAACATAGTTTATAGGGTACCAGAGGTACCACATTCTACATCTCTCTCCTTGATTAGTGCCAAGAATTTTTTTCTCATGGTAGTCAAGCCATTGGAATCCAAAAGGTCTAATGTTGTAGCCTTGACTGCATAAATAACAAAACAATAAAATTCAATACAAAACAAGCTAAATAAGTTCATGGCATTATATCCATAGATTAATGGTCAGAAAAAAATGGTGAAAAATTAGGCCCTACACAACTCCACAATGCACAATCCATTCCAAGTATGCATCAGGAATCAAAATAAGACACAACTACCACACCTAATGAGAAATATTAATAAAATGGGGACCATTACTTCTCAAGGAGGGAGGAATGATTTGTGTAATAATTCAAGTGACAATTTGGGTGATAGTTCTATTGTAATTGATGATGGAACTTTCAAGAGCCATAACTTTTGCACCATAGCTCTAATTGACTCACCATTTAAACTATTAAAAAAGCTAAGAATGAGGAGAACATGGAGAAATAACATGGATCTTCACTAAATGGATTTTGACACCCAAAAACCCAATGGAAGTTCCCCAAATTTCTATTTTAGTAGTACAATCTAAAAATATTAAGTTTCTAAAAATAATAATTTCTTGAATTATGTATTGTTGTAAATCATGGAAGTCAAACCACTTAATCTCCCTTGAGATTGGTGACCTTCCACATCCTCCTCCTACCTTAAAAATATGTAAAAATGAAGATGTAACCCAAAATAGAAATTAGACATCTCTTCTTAGAGATAGGCATATGTTTGGGTCTGCAAATTTAATGAATAAAACATCTCTTCTCAAAGAGAATTATTGTTTTTATGTTGTTCTTATTTTTTGAATTATCTTTCAACCAAAGCTTTTGAGTTTTGGATTAGTGGTATCAGAGTGGTTTGTCTTTAGAGTGAATGATATCAAGGATGAGGCCAAATTATAAGAAGCTTGGGTAGAAAATAAAACTAGCACACTATCCACCTATTCGATCTAAATAACTTCAAGTGGAAGACAACACTGAGACATCTAATCCTTTCAAGGAAATGGTGAATGAATCCCTCTAGTAATAAAAAGTGTAGATGATATAACAATTCAACCAAATTTTCCAACAAATTTTGATGGGAAATTTTGGCTCCTAATCTACAACCCCACATCCTTTAAGTGCCTCAAAACCCTTCAAACTTTAGGTAAATTTTGATATCCCTAAATTTGAAAGAAAAATAAATTTTGATGTAGTATAAAATTGGTTGGATCAATTATCATCTTTTTTTTCTATAAATATATTCACTAATAAAGAGAAGATCACTTTTGCTCTTTTTAAAGCATCATTGCCTATCAAAAATTGGTGGGAAGTGTACAAAAAGAGATTCAGTATGAATGATATTGGCCTTGAGGTAGAACCTACCTAAGATGATTTCATAAAATCTATAAAAGAAGAATACTACCCCATTGGAGCATATGATGATTTATATATAGAGTGATAACAACTTTACCAAGGTAGAGATTAATCTATTGAAGATTACACTGATATTTTTCATTCTCTATCTATGAGATTAGGCATCTAAGAAAGTGAGAAACATAAGATTCTCAAATATCATGGTGGACTACAATGGTACATATTATGATAAATGGAACTCTTCAATTTGGAAACCCTTGATGAAGCATACAAGTTTGTAGTGAATATTGAGTAGAAACATGGAAGAATGAATATTAAGAGTCAACCTTAAAAATGGAAAAGTGACAAAGAAGGTCAAACATGAGGCAAAAATTAGAAGTGAAAGGAAGGAAAGACTAGGAAGTGGTGTGATTATCAGAAATCTAGAACTCACTCCAAAGAAGAATGTCGAGCCATCAAGTCCCTACTTTTTGAGTCACAATCCTCAACATCTACTACTCTACCTCATACATAGTCTACAATTGAAGAGGATGAGGAAGAGGTTGTAGATGATGATCTAGATGCCATCATTGCTTCATCACAGATTCATGAGGAGAGGCCGGATGTCAAGGAAAGGTTGTTTCATTCTAAGTTATGGGTGAAAGGTAAGCCTTTGCATTTAATTATTGATAGTGGGAGTCAAAAGAATTTAATTTCTACTAATCTTGTGAAAATACTAAATTTGTCCATGAAGCCTCACTAAAATCCATATAGTATTAGATGGTTGAGTCTAGGGATAAGCCTCTATGTCACCCACTAATGTCTTCTCTCATATGCAATAAAACCTTTCTAAGATGAGGTCTTATGTGATGTGCTCAATCTAGATATTTGTGATGTAATTTTTGGTTAGCCATTCATGTATGATTGATATGGCATATGTGAACTAAGAACTTAAAGGATCACTCTCACTATTAGAACATGGCACTATAGGGTACCAGAGGTACCACCTTCTACATCTATCTCCCTGATTAGTGCCAAGAAATTTTTTCTCATGGTGGTCAAGCCACAAGAATCCAAAATGGCATATGTTACAACCTTGACTAGACAAACAACACAACATAAGTAAATAGATAATAAGCTAAAGAATTTCATGGCCTTCTATCCATAGATTAATGGTTAGATAGAATGGTGAAAAATTAGGCCCTACACAGCTCCACAAAGCACAGTCCATTCCAATTATGCATCAGGAATCAAATTAAGACACAACTACCACACCTAATGAGGAATATTAATGTAATGGGGACCATTACTTCTCAATGAGGGAGGAATAATCTAAGAAACAATTTAGGTGATGGTTCTACCCAAATTGATGATGGAGCTTCTAAGAGCCATAACTTTTGCAACATAGCTCCAATTGACTCACCATTTGAACCGTTGGAAAGATAACAACAAGGGGAACATGGTGAGATGACATGAATATTTGATCAGTGGATTTTTATCCCTGAAATCCTAATGAAAGTTCCCCAACTTTCAATTTTAGTAGTGTAGTCTAAAAATAGTAAGTTTATAAAAAAAGTAATTTCTCTAATTTTGTATTATTGTAAATCATGGAAGTTGAACCATTTAATCTCCCTCAAGATTAGTGACCTTCCACATCCTCCTCATACCTTAAAAACATGTATAAATGAAGATGTAAACCAAAATGGAAATCAAACATCTCTTCACAGAGATAGGCATATGTTTGGGTCTACAAATTTAATGAATAAAACATCTCTTCTCAAAGATAACATTATTATTTTTGTGTCGTTATTTTTTTTGAATTATCTTTCAACTAAAGATTTTGAGTTTTGGATCAGTGGTATCAGAGTGGTTTGTCTTTAGAGTGTATGATCCTAAGGATAAAGTCAAATTATAGGAAGCTTGGGTAGAAAATAGAACCAAAAGACTATCCACCTATTTGCTCCAAATAAATTCAAATGGAAAGCAACACTGAGACATCTGATCCTTTTAAGGAAATGGTGAATGAAGTCCTTCAGTAACAACAAGTCTAGATGCTATAACAATTCACCCAGATTTTCCAACAAATTTTGATGGGAAATTCTAGCTCCTCATTTGTAACCCCACATCCTTTTAGTGCCTCAATAACCATCAAAGTTCAAGTGAATTTTGATATCCCTACATTTGAAGGAAAAATCAATGTTGATGTAGTAGAAAATTGGTTGGATCAATTGTCATCTTATTTTTATGTTAATAAATTCACCGATAAAGAGAAGATCACTTTTGCTCTTTTGAAACCATCATTGCCTATCAAAAACTGGTGGGAAGTGTACAAAAAGAGATTTAGTATGTATCTTATTGGCCTTAAGGAAGAACCTACCTAGGGTGATTTCATTGAATCTATAAAATAAGTATACTACCCCAGTAGAGCATATGATAATCGGTATATAGAGTGGCAACAACTTCACCAAAGTAAAGAATAATTTGTTCAATATTACACTGATATTTTTCATTCTTGATCTATGAAATCGGGCATCCAAGAAAGTGAGAAACACAAGGTTCACAAATATCATGGCAGACTACAATGGTACATATAGGGAGAAATGGAACTCTTCAATTTGGAAACCCTCGGTAAGGCATACAATTTTATAGTGAAGATTGAGTAGAAACATGGGAGAATGAATATGAAGAGTCCTTCAAAATGGAATAGTGACAAAGAAGGTAAAAAACAAGGCCAAAATTAGAAGTAAAAGGAAGGAAAGACTGGGAAGTGGTGTGATTATCACAAACTTGGAACTCACTCCAAAGAAGAATGTCGATTCATCAAATCCTCACTTTTTAAGCCACAATCCTCAACATCTACTACTCCACCTCATACAAAGCTTGTAGTTGAAGAATATGAAGAAGAGATTGTAGATGTTGATCATGATGCCATCATTGATTCATCATAGACCCACAAGGAGAGGACATATGATAATGAAAGGTTGTTTCATTCTAAGTTATGGGTGAAAGGTAAGCCTTTGCATTTCATTCTTGATAATGGGAGTCAAAAGAATAAAATCTCTACTAGTGTTGTGAAAATCCAAAATTTATTTATGAATCCTCACCCAAATCCATATAGTATTAGATGGTTGAGTCTAGGGAGAAACCTCTATGCCACCCACCAATGTCTTCTCTCATATGCAATAAAACCATTGCAAGATGGGGTCTTATGTGATGTGGTGAATCTAGATGTTTGTGGTGTACTCTTTGGTTAGCCATTCATGTATAATCAACATGTAATTTATGAATTAGGAACTCAAAAGATCACTCTCACTCTTGGAACATGGTGCTAAAGGCTGCCAAAGGTATTACCTTCTACATTTATCTCCTTAATTAGTGCCAAAAAATTTATTCTCATGGTTTTAGGCCAAAATAATCCAAAAGGGCTGATGTTGAATCCTTGACTACATAAAAAACATGATAATAGAACTCAATAGATAACAAGCTAAAGAATTTCATGGCCTTCCGTCTATAGATTAATGGTCAGATAGAAATTGTGAAAAATTAGGCCCCTACATAGCTCCACAAAGCATAGTCCATTCCAGGTTTGCATCAGGAATCAAGTTAAGACACAACTACCACACCTAATGAGGAATATTGATGAAATGGGGACCATTTATTCTCAAGAAGGAAGGAATTATTTGGGCAATAATTCAGGTGACAATTTGGGTGATGTTTCTACCTCAATTGATGATAGAACTTTTGGAAGCCATAACTTTTGCACCGTAGCTCTAATCAACTCACCGTTTAAACCATTGGAAAGATAAGAATGAGGAAAACACAGTGAGATGGCACGGATATATTCTATATGTATTTTTACCCATGAAACCCAATTGAAGTGACCTAAATTTAAATTGTATTAGTGTAGTATAAAAATAGTGTCTAAAAATAATAATTCCTCAAATTTTGTATTGTTGTAAATCATGAAAGTCAAACCACTTGATCTCTTGAGAGATTAGAAACCTTACACATCCTCCTCATACCTTAAAAACATGTATAAATAAATATGTAACCCAAAATGGAAATTAGACATCTCTTCTCAGAGATAGGCATATGTTTGGGTCTACAAATTTAATGGATAAAACATCTCTTCTCAGAGATAACATTATTGTTTTTTGTTGTTCGTGTTTCTTGATTTATCTATCAAACAAAGCTTTTGAGTTTTGGATAACTGGTATTAGAGTGGTTTATATTTAGAGTGATGATCCTAAAGATGATGCTAGATTACAAAAATCTTGGGTGGAAAATAGAACTAGCAGACTATCCACTTGTTCACTCCAAATGAATTCAAATGGTAGATAACACTGAGACATTTAATCCTTTTAATGAAATGGTGAATGAAGCCCTCAAGCAAAAACAAGTGTAGATGCTACAACAATTTTCCCAAAAAAATTTAACAAATTCTATTGGAAAATTTTGTCTCCTCATCTACAACCCCACATCTTTTTAGTGCCTCAACACCCTTCAAAGTTTAGGTGAATTTTTATATCCCTATATTTGAAGGCAAAATAAATGTTGATGTAGTAGAAAATTGGTTGGATAAATTTTCATCTTAATTTTATGTAAATAAATTCACTAATAAAGAGAAGATCACTTTTGCTCTTTTAAAAGCATCATTGCCTATCAAAAATTGGTGGGAAGTATACAAAAAGAGATTTAGTATGGATGATATTGGCCTTGAGGAAAAACCTACATAGGATGATTTCATAGAAGCTGTAAAATCAGAATACTACCCCATTAAAGCATATGACAATCTCTATATAGAGTGGCAACAAATTCACCAAGGTAAGGAGCAATCTATTTAAGATTGCACTGATATTTTTCATTCTCTATCTATGAGATTGGGCATCCAAAAAAGTGAGAAACACAAGGTTTTTGAATATCATGGTGGACTACAATGGTACATACAAGGAGAAATGGAACTCTTCAATTTAGAAACCCTTAATGAGGCATACAATTTCATAGTGAAGATTGAGTAGAAGCATGGAAGAATGAATATAAATAATTATCCTTCAAAATGGAAAAGTGACAAAAAGGTCAAACATGAAGCCAAAATTGGAAGAAAAAAGAAGGAAAGACTAGGAACTGGTGTGATTATATGAAATCTAAGATTCATGCTAAAGAAGAATGTCAATCCATCAAGCCCCTACTTTTTGAGTCACAATCCTTAACATCTACTACCCTACCTCATACATAACCTATAGTTGAAAAGGATGAAGAAGAGATTATAGATGGTGATCTCGATGCCATCATTACTTCATCATAGCCCCAAGAGGAGAGGACAAATGACAATGAAATGTTGTTTCATTCTAAGTTATGGGTGAAAGGTAAGCCTTTGCATTTCATTCCTGAGAGTGGGAGTCAAAATAATTTAATCCATGCTAATGTTGTGAAAATCCTAAATTTGTCCATGAAGCCCCAACCAAAGCCATATAGTAACAAATGGTTGAGTTGAGGGAGAAACCTCTGTGTCATCCACCAATGTCTTCTCTCATATGAAATAAAACCTCTCCAAGATGAGGTATTTTGTGATGTGGTCAATCTAGATGTTTGTGATGTACTCTTTCATCACCCATTCATGTATGATTGACATGGCCTCTATGAATTAAGAACTTGAAGGATCACTCTCACTGGTGGAACATGGTGTTATAGGGTAATAGAGGTACCACCTTCTACATCTATCTCCCTGATTAGTGCCAAGAAATTTGTTCTCATGGTGTTCAAGCCACAGGAATCCAAAAGGGATGATGTTACAGCCTTGACTACATAAATAACATAATGACAAAATTCAATAGATAACAATATAAATAATTTCATGGCCTTCCATCCATAGATTAATGGCTAGATAGAAATGGTGAAAAATCAAGCCCTACATAGCTCTAAAAAGTATAGTCCATTCCAAGTATGCATTAAGAATCAAATTAAGATACAACTATCACACCTGATGAAGAAATTTGATGCAATGGGGACCATTAATTCTCAATGAGGGAGGAATGATATTGTCAACAATTCAGGTGATGGTTCTACCCCAATTGATGATGGAACTTTTGGAAGCCATAACTTTTGCAGCATAGTTCTAATTGACTCACTGTTTGAACTATTCGAAAGCTAAGATTGAGGAAAACACAATGAGATGGCATGGAGATCTGATTGATAGATTTTGACCCCCAAAAACTCAATGGAAGTGGCCCAAATTTCAATTTTATTAGTTTAGTCTAAAAATATTAAGTTTCTAAAAATAGTAATTCCTCAAATTCTGTATTATTGTAAATTGTGGAAGTCAAACCACTTAATCTACCTCAAGATTGGTGACCTTCCACATCTTCCTCCTACCTTCAAGACATGTATAAATGAAGATGTAACCTAAAATGGAAATCAAACATCTCTTCTCAGAGATAGGCATATGTTTAGGTTTGCAAATTTAATGAATAAAACATCTCTTCTCAAAGATAACATTATTTTTTTGTGTTGTTCTTATTTCTTGAATTATCCTTCAACCAAAGATTTTGAGTTTGAGATCAAATTTGAGTTGTTTATAGGCAATAGAGGAGATGATCTTGATGATATCTCCCCCATCAATCATAGCATGCTTGATGCAAGTTTGTTTGATGTGGGTAGTAACAAGGAAAGGAGTATCTAGATCCTTAGGGTGGATAGAGGGTATCTCTGAGTCTTTGAAAGTAACTAGGGTGGAGAGTTAGAGCACACTTATGAAGGCCTCTATAGGTGGGGAGTCACTTGTTCTAACTTTAATTGCTTGTATAACCTAGATCATGGCCTGATGATGGTGAGGTGATGTTGAAATGATCTTATAGAATCTCATCTTAGTTGGAGTTTGGTAAAGTTACTTAAGGATGAACCTTTTAATGGATTCATAGGGGTTATCCTTAGATGTGCCTAAGATGGTAACTTTTGGATTAATTGAGGATGTAGATGTTTAGATTAGGTTTGGTTTAAGATGAGTCGGTGGGTATGTCTATGGGATGGACACTTTGGCCTTACCTTTACCCTTTTTTTCTGAT
This sequence comes from Torreya grandis, assembly GCA_037957365.1. NCBI lineage: Eukaryota > Viridiplantae > Streptophyta > Pinopsida > Cupressales > Taxaceae > Torreya > Torreya grandis. The sequence continues at coordinate 1,836,182 of JARHVA010003067.1, forward strand.
CATGTGACTACATTAATGGTATGGATAGAGGGGGAAGGTGTGATTAGAGGTTGGGTAGATTATCTATCACTCAGAGATGAGAGTGGAGGATGAAGAAGGTGTTGGTAAATGATGGTTGGGTGCATTGGTATAGGAATTGATGGAAGTTTATCTAGTAAAAGATCATCCTTATCATAGAGCTAATGGATAATGTCCTAGAGAGATTTATAATTCTCCATGTCATGCGTAGGTGTCCTATGATAAGAGTAGATTTGATAGTCATTGTACTAGGCCATCTTTGAACTAAGAGGATTGAAAGATATGATAGGAGGTAATGTGAGGTATGAGGTCTACAATAATTTTTGAAGGATGGTGTTATAGGATTCTACTAGAGGTGGGGAAGGTCTAAGGATTATGGTTTTGGTTAGTAATATGGGCATGTTGGTGGTATTAGGTTTGGTGAGAGATGGTTTGGGTAAGGTGGTTTATCTAGTCAATGGTTTTGGTTTGGGTATGCTAGTAGTTGGGGTGTTTGAGGTTGACAGTATAGATACTAGTAATTAGGGAAAGATTGATGCATCAAATAGTACGTGGGATAGTGTAATCAATAGAAGTAGATGACATATGTTAAAATGAGCTTATTTTTTAGGCAAAGTTGAGGGGTGAGGACTTAAGATAGATGGCAAAGTAGAGAGAGGTAGAATCCTAACCATGTAGATTTTCAATGGTTTCACCCCTTTGGTTGGTTTGGGTTGAGGCTTGGGTATAGGTTTGGATGGGTTAATTCCAATTTCAAATATGGGTAGACCAAACTTAATGTAGGGAAGGTACCAAGATTTTTAGAAGTTTTGGTTGGTGGTATGGTCGTTAGAGAGGCATCTATTTTGGTTAACTAAGAAGGTGAGAGGTTGGTAAATTTTTTGATTGGTTTGAGAGGTGGTGGAAAAATGATGGGTTGGTTGGTTAGGGGCATGATAGAAGGTTTAGGTTTTTTTATGTAAGGAAGCCCTAACTATTGCCAGAAAGTTTCTTGATCCATGTCTAGTATTGTGAACATACCTAACTTTTGAACAAGTTTAGAAAAAGGTCAATCTATTGGTTTGGTCCCCTAGGTAGTAGATGTTGATGAGGAGGGTTGATATCCTTATTTGTATCCTCAAGAAAGGGAGGTAAGCTTGGGCTAGGTGTATATGCTATGAGGTGTGTTTATGAAAGAGTTATTTCCCTAAGCATGATGCCTATAGTTATGGTTTGATTTGTGGTTAGGGGAGATGGTGGGTTAAGAATGGTTTTTTTATTTACGTAAGCTATCTAAATGGGTGTTTGATGACTCCAAATCCTCTATGAATGAAGCTAAGAAAAAATGAAGCTTCTCAATTGGGGCCACTAAAGGAAGGGAAAGTGACTCCACTACCTTGGTAGGCAAAGTGGGGGGAAAATAGGTAGATTGGATGGTAGGGTCCTCATTGAAAAATATATCAAGGACCATATTAACTATGTGGGAATCATGAGAACATCCATATTTTGTGTCCTTATTTTTGATAGGGGCATGGTTTGGAAAAGGCTTCTTAAAGATGTCAAGAGTGTGATTTTGAGGGGCATTGGGATTATCCAACATGAGTTCCCCTTTGTTGATAAGGCTCTAAACAACATTCTTGAAAGTATCACATCGACTAATGTTGTGTCCAATTACCCTATAAAAATCACAAAGATCATTCTCATTATACCAAGTAGGTACTAAATGAGAAGACTCAAATTACTGAGAAGGTTTGATAGGGGGAAGTTGTATGAGGTTAGCTTTTAGTAGTTTCTCTAGAACTGAGGCATAAGATTCTCCAAGTGGAGTGAACTATTTTTGGTTGCTTCAGTTTGGGTTCTTTGTGCTTTGGTTGAAGATAATGGGAGAATTTTTCTAATTGACATTGGGTGGAGGGGTGGTTTTAAGGATAACTACATTCATAGTTCCCTTGCTCTTGGTTCCAATGTTAGCTTAGTTTCTTGGCTTAGAGGAAGAGGTTTCATTAGTCCTAAAGTTAGATTTTTTATTTTGTATCTTTAATTTTCCCTCATATATGGCCTATTTTTCTAGCTTACACACCATGGTAAATTCTTCATCAAAGGTTTTGAAGCTTTGGACATGTAGTGTAAAAGATATATGTTTGGCATAGGCTCAAATAAAAAGCTCTATGAGTTTAGGTTGAGGTAAGGAAAATGAAAGTTGATTAATCAAGATTCTCTAATGAGTGATCAAGTCAACAATGGATTCATCATCAAATTGCTTGATATAATAGAGGTTAGTGATAGAGACCTTTTTGGAAATTTTAATGGAAAAGTGATCTAAGAAGACCTATGTTAGTTGGGTGAAAGAAAAGATTGAATGCTTGGTGATGGTACTATACCAGTCATGTGTCGAGCTAGATAAAGACATGGGGAAGGTTTGAATAAGGGAATCATTGTAATCAATCATGTAACATTCATGCTTGAAATCCCCAAGGTGTTACTAGGGGTCTTCTTTGCTATCAAATCTAGTAAATTTTAGAATCTCTAATTAAGGATGGTAAGGTTTGATAGGGATAGAAGGTTGAATAGGTTCATTACATAGATAATCATAGGATATGATGTTATGAGCCCTTGAAATGGATGACTCTATGTTTGTCATCTTGTCCATCAACATCTTAATTAGGTTGGTTTGAGGTGGTGGGCCAAAAGGATTGTAAGTTTGATATTATGGGGGAGGTTGGGTAACATATTGTAGTTATTTAGTAGTTGAGAGGTTGTCACATTTTGAAATGTGGATTTTCAAGGTTGGGTAGGTGCTATGTAAGGATAGGTAGATGACGGTGGTTGGGTAGTGGGTAAATACCCTTATGGGTTGGGGAGGTAACCTAGGTTGGATACGATGGATACCTATTAAGGGATTCCTATGGGTTGGGTATGGGTGGTAGTTGGGTTTATGACAAAAGGTGAGGTAGTAACCTTTGTGATAATGGGTGGTAAAGTAGAAGGATAGATACCCCTAATCTTGGCAAAGGGGTATTAACCAATGGGATAGGTTTGATAGAGGTAAGGTTGGTAGTTTTGGTGGTAGATTATCCAATAATAAGTGGATAATGATAGGTTAATGGTAAGGTTTCTACTAAGGTGGAGGAGTCATTGGTAGGGTTAGATGGCTTAAGGGTACTGATTGGTTGGGTAAGTTAGTTTTCAACTATGGTGTCAAGGGGGGTAGTAGACAAAGATTCTTAGGTAGTTGGAGGTTGGGTGGTGATCATGACAATAGGGATACCCTTTATAATGTGGGATGGCATGACATAAGGAGGATCTTGAGGTGTATTTGAAACTAGGACATGGTGAGGGGAGGTGTTGAAGTAGTGCTAGAAGGAAACTGGGTTGTTATCCAAAAAATAGGTAAAGTCCATTTCTCATTAGAAAACATCTAAGGAAAATTAGGGATTCCTAATGGATAAGGTGAATCTTCTACCTTAGTGAAATAATCTATACGTGATTAGTTAGAAGAGGCCGATTTAACTAATGGGTTCTACACTACTAGGTCTTTTCACTACTAGTGAGTGAGAACCATATAAAAAAGGGGGAGAGAAGAAAAGAACAAACTCACCACTCAAAAAAAAATAATATAATAAAATGATCAAGGCAATAAAGACACATAATGGAAATTATGTTAATCCTAGAGGTTAGTTTTAATCTCACTTTTGGCTTATGCCTTAGTTTGTGAAAATGTGTGATAGAAGTTGGCTTATAGATCAGGTACCATAAAATTAGTATACGATTGGCTTCAAGTCATTTAGGTGCTCAAAATAATCTATATTAGAGTCAATATGTGGCTTAGTATTGGGGCCTACCCCCTCACTTCATGATCCCACAATGATAAGAGTGTTAGGTGCTTAGCCAATATATATTGATATCCAGAGTTTATACTCAACCAAAGAGTTGAGTTGGTTCTCCTCTTGGTAATGGCCTCCAAGTAGGATATCTCAAAAGGTTAAGGTGACCAATAGGTGATGAAATCCCAGTTAGGCCTTGTCTCAAATTATTTTGATGTTTGATTGATGAAATTGGTTTAGCTAGTGTGTGTAACAAAAGTGGTGATATGATAATATTAGTATGCTTTAATACAAATTTAACTCAATTTTAAAATAAAGTAATGGATGAAGTTGATTTTTAAGGCCAAAATATATTTTAATTTCAATTATGAGCATAGATAGATAGGATTATACAAATGCAAAGTAAATGTGAGTAGATATTCTAGGTCCCACTGGGCATGTCAAAATGTTTCATGTAAATTTTTATTTTAAGTTATGAAGGAGAGAGAAAATAAAATTTATATAGGTGTGGTTTAAAAACCTATTTGGTTATGCATGTGTTGAATTAGAATATTATAAAGAGATCCCCTTTAGCTTGGGAGGAAGACCTATAGATAAGAAAGCACTAAAGAAAACTTGTTTGTTAGACAAATAGTTGGGTGGATTTCCTAGTGATAGTTATATCATATAAGTGAGAGCTTCTTTAGGGGATGTAAATAAACATATTTTAAACAATTAAGTTCACAAAACTAAAATTAATGGACTTGCATCAATTTAAAAAAATTACTAAAAATGAACACAATAATGCGTGCTAAGAAAATAGACTACAAATGAACAAATTAGTGATAAAATAATTAATACTAGTGATAATGGGTTGGGGTATGCCTCAGAATTTTTGAAAGGGGTCTTTGAGTGGTTAAAAACATAAAAAAATTAGATTTGGTTGGGGGGAAGTGGGTGAAAACAACTTGTTGGTTTTTACTACCATAGGTGACCATCAATGGTTGGGGTGACCATTGATGATTAAGGTGACCATTGGTGGTTAGGTTGACCATCATTGGTTGGGTAGACCATTAATAGTTTTGAATACTGTGTAAGTTTTGGGTTTGATAAATAGATAATTAATGGGATTCGATAGATGGATTACAAGAGATGGGAAAGGGCTAGATTGATTGTGAAATGGAAATAAAGTACATTCATATTGAAAAATAGGTACTTTTCTTACTATAACTTGATTAGGTGGGTGTTTGATGTAGTTATCCTATTGGTGGAATCTAGTTTGATTCTGATAGAGTAATGGTACCTATGAGCTTGGTTGAGAGGTTGCGGTAAGTTAGGTCTAGATAAAAAGGTTGATGATGCTTGATAATAATGATGATGTTGATTGACCTAAAAAATAAAAATATTAAATGCTTGAGCTCTTGATAATTATTGAATATATATTTGACCTCCTAGTCCTCTCTCTCTTATAGGCATAAGCAAGAGGTGGAAGTGAAGGTGAAACTAGGGCATCTAAATATAATTCATCCATGCAAAGGATTTTAATTATAATTAGACAAGTTTATATTTAAAATAGGTCAGTGAAGCTTGTATGATTTTTGGTGAAGAGGTGGATCCTGATTATTGATGGTTAGGTGATCCCATGGCTAATCGTTGATGGTCACCCTGATCGTCGATGGTCAAGGTCTAGAGGAAAAAGGTCATAAAGGTCAAGTTGAGTTAGTTTTGGTGAAACTAGCTATGGATGGGTTTGGTGAGGTTATAATGGTGTAGGTTTGTCCCAAGGGCATCCTAATTAGGTCCAGGGGGATTTTTGACATTCAAAAATGTAGGTGTATAGATTTTTAGTGTCTATAGGTACATAAAAAGGCTTGTTTCTAAATATTTTGATGCTATAAGAAGGGTTGAAAAAGTCAATGAATGAAATTAGATGGAGGTTGAAGGACAATAATTTTTATTATGGTCCATGAATTTATTTTGATGATTTACAACATTTGTGTCAATCATTTTGGTCATGGAATATGACCTATCATTAAACTGCTAAACAATGAAGATAGTGAAAGAATCCATGCATAAGTGAAATTTTTTTTATGGATGAGTTGTATATATTTAAGAATTAATAAAATTTATTTAGGTGATTATTCAATACATATAACTCATGTTAACTTGGTAAGTGTTGATGGTGATCATAGACAAGTTATAAGGTGCTCATAAAGTGACTTGTCTATGTAAGTTAAGAAAGTGAAGGTGTATGTCTCATAGAATGATCTATATGTTCATTATTTGTTATTAAAAAACCATAAATTTATGATTAGAGTTGATTTTAAAGTGTATAAGTATATTATGACTTATTTTTAATTTTAAGGAAGTATTTGCTCGGGTCTTAAGAGTCATGTTCACTATGACTTTGTTTTTAGCCAAGATGATTACTTTAGGTATGCTAAGTGAGGAGAAGGGTTGGAGAATCTATGAAAATATAAATATCATATAATTATTATTTTTTTCATATCTAATTTACATATTAATGTTTTTTTTTAATTTGGATAGATAGGTTAAGTGGTTGAATCATGAAATCCAAAAAGGCTTGTCTAGTTGTGTTGAGACTGTGAGAGAATGGCTTGAGAGATTGGTCTGTAATACCAATGGTTGTCACTATATATTGATATATATCCATTTTTTAATGAAATAAAATACTAAAATAAACCATTAATGATAAGTATATGGCATGAAAATGTCCTTTCAAGTTAAAAGATGAACCTCTATATGACTATGGTTTTATGTTACAGGCAGGTTCTGAGTGGTCATCTTAAAGAGAACAATTTGAAGTATTTTTTTTAGATATGATGAATAAATTGTTTATTAATATGTAATATAGGTATCTAGGTTAAATTTAAATTTATTCTTTTCATGATAAGTCCCTATGCAACTATTGATGGTAAAAAATGTTTGATTGTGCTTTTGAGCTCTATGGCAGAACTAAGTGAGACTGTTGTAGAGGTGTCTTTTGGTGGTTGGAGACTATGTGGTATTTAATAATGGACATGGATATATTTTTTAAGTCATTAATGATCTATTTATGTTTTTTTTTAGTTATTTTTTTTATAAAATCAATTATATGCTTAATTTTCATTAGATAGACTTTTCTATGTTTTAAGGTCTAATGATGATTAGGCTAAATGTCTTGGTTCAAGAGGTGAGTTAGACTTAAAGGATGTATTGAACTATTTAGGAGTGAGAAATGCTATATTTTATATTTATTATATGTGTTTCAATAATTTTTAAAATTTCAAGTTGGTCTAAATAGTTCAAGTGTAACATGTGCCTTGAAGAAGACCAATTTGCTTTAGGTCTCAACTAGGCCTATTGGAGGATTTGGGTCTTAAGGGAAATGACCAACCAAAGTGATGGTTTTTTAATATATCAAAAAAAAAATTTAACCTATTCCAATTATAATCAAATTATGTTAAATATATTGTCTCACCAAGATGGGTAAGACTAAGAGTGTGGTATAAAGCCAAGGCCTAATTGGCCTATATGAGCTAGTTGAGAGAAGTGGATACAAGCGAAGGAGAGAGCATTTGAAAAAGAAAGAGAAATTAATTAAGGAATATTATAGGAGAATATAATTTTTCATGCATATATTACCAACTTTATTTATGTTTATACATAGGTAATTGGATATAATGATCCTAGAAGAGGCATGATTGAGTGAGTAAGCACAAGAAACTATTTGAGTGAGAGTAAAGAGGAAAGAGTGAAAAAAAGAGGTCATAATCAGTTTAATATTAGATATATGTGTTACAATATGATAATATTTCAAGGTATTTTTTTTTAGTTACATAGGAGGTTGGATCCCCCTTGCAAAATATAACTTGTAGAAGACTAGTTGAGTGGGTGCTTAACTAGGTAGGGGTTGGATCTCCATCTGAAGTTGGTGTTTCACTAAAATTTGGATCTTGACATTATATGAAATTATCACAAGTGCATGGTTTAGTGTATTTTTTTCCCTAAGAGGTTTTTCCACATATCTCTTGAATTATCTTATATGCTTGTGTAGTTGCTTGCTTATGTATTGATCTTGTATGTGTATGAATGATTCTTTGAATGGTAAAAAAAAATTAATATACATTTTTATGTATCTAATTCACCACCCCATCTTAGTATATAATTACAAAAATTGGTATCAAATTTGGATCTTTGGAGGATGCTTAATATCCTACAAGTGACCCTAAGTATTATAAAGTATGATGAGGACAATGTTCATCTTGTTTGTAGTGATGGTATTTGCAAAGTGGTCTAAAGAGAAGAAGTATGTAAAGATAAGTCTTGATAAACACCTAAACCAAATTAATTCATGTGTTGTTGAAGGACATCATTCAAATCTAAAAAAAATCAAAGGAACATGTTATCACTCAAACCATTCAACGACTAAGTTGGAAGAATTAGTTCAGTGAGAGAATGGGAACATCTCCAAGGTTGTGGGACCCTTGCACTCCTTTGGATGAACCTCCAAAGTAAGCCAAATTCATTTTATTATAAGTGCACTATTTTAAGAGTAGTGTATAGTCCTAAAAATCAAAAAGGTAAATCTAACACTAATCTAAACCTAAGTTTTTGAGAGAAAAGGGAGGGAGAAGGTATGACAGTGCTAAAATAAATAAAGGGCGATGCACCAAGAATAGATCAAGTGATTTTTTTTTCTTGATTAACCACCTAATTTTTTTTAGAAAAGTACAATATCACATAGACTCCACTAAGGATACTCTAAATGCATAGATTTTTTATGGAGGCATGGGAACATAGTGTAATGTTGAGAGGGACAAAGGTTATCCATAGATAATGCCTATACAAACATGAGTGCACATAAAATACAACCTATTAGTGAGTTAAAAGTTTTACATAGAGGTGATGAGAATGGAAAACAATGATAGGGATGAACATTACCCATACACAAAGATCAACAAACATAAATCACACATAGAATACAAGAATAATGAAGGGAGGTGAACTCAATTTTCATTAAAGTGTAAGGTTCAACCAATAAAGGTGATTTCATAAGGAAAATTTTTGAAATATTTCTATGCTCAAAAAATCCTTTACAATTATAAATCTACCTAATTATATAGACAATTGGATATCTGATGGACATTGTTGGCCAAATATGGCTTACCTACCAAAATTTACCTAATCTAGAATAAGAAGATGAGTAGGGTCTTGATTAAAGAGTGATCCAATGTCACAAGGAGCATGTGGAATTAAATAAGATATCACATATCATTTTAAAGATTTTTGACACACTTTTAAGTAAGCTTAAAAGTATAAATTTGGAAATATTAAGGGACCATATTGTCATGGCACCTCATGTAGGAATGAGTGGAATAAGTTGGTCATGCATTTAATATATTGACTTAGAAATCCTCTCAATCCAAAGGATTACATGGACATGATTTATTTCATGCCTAGATCATCTGATGCAAATTTCATATCTTGATGTCTTTTATATCTAAAGATATAAATCTTCAAAGTTAAACTAGCAATCCAAGACGTGTATGTAGATGTCAAATATGGGCCTCATGAAATATCCATTTAAATTCAAATGTTTGAAGGTTGAATTAAAATCTAAAAAGTGTCTAAATCATATAATATATTGTCAATATTTGATGATTAATGGGTAACTAATGATGGCAATGGGTCTAGAAGATCTAACGGAGTGCATTTGATCATGCACCTAAAATCTAATGGTGAGCATCAAGTCCAAAGGTAAATGAACCTAGGGTTAATGTAAGGATATTAAGTGGCAAGATCTTGGGTAACCATATGAATATCTAATGGTGTGTGGTGATTGACAAAGTTAGTGGTTACAAGCTAATCAATGGTGGTTGATCCATCGTACCAAAGCATATTAATGATGAGCAAAAGGTCAACTAGTCATTAAATCCCAAGAAAAATTGAGAAGCTACCAAGTGTCATGATCATGGAAACTATCAGGTAAATAAATGGTATGTATTTGAGCCATGTAATGGGAGATTAATTGTGCACATAAGGTTAATAAGTCAATGAGCTCAAGATGAATGTGAGACCACCACATGTCACAAGTATAGGGGAAAATGAAGCTAATAGTTAAATCATGAGAATGAATTAAGAGCTACCAAGTGGGACATTTTTAGAAACCTAGATCATGATCAATGGCCTATATTAAAATTTGAAATCCAAAAGACTTAAATAGAGAGAAAATGTGATTGAGGTCTAACTAGAGAAAATATTTCAAAGGGAGGTCATAAAGGTAGACACATCAATTTTTATAGGTTCATTTTCAAAGCTAAAAGCATGATTATAACCCTTTTCTCCATTCTTACATGAAAAATATGAACCAGTAGGGAGAAATATACATTGAAACAAGATCACAATAGATTGATCCAACTATTATAACTTCTTTGATGCTAGAATTTAGCTTGAAAATGACTTGATCCCACCATTTTAATTATAAAGAGCATTAATATAGCCTAAAAATAGATTGAAAGGGATTGATATGGTTGTTATGGACACCTTCCAAAAGTGATCTTAGGCATTATGGTCTTTTCTAAGGGCATCAATGATGGAATGATTGGAAACCTTGGTCATTATTCTCCCTTTTTGATCCTTCTACAAATGATCCCCATATTTCTTATCCTATTGTATTATAAATATAGGATTTTAAGCCTTGAAAATTATCCCTCTCTTTATAATGATTAGACTCTACCAAGATTTGTAATGTAACACCTTTTTGATGCAATAAAAGATTGAAATCCTTCATTTACAAACTGAGTTGAAGTGTGTGTAATGACTTTGTCAATGTGATTAAGTTAATGTATGTTTTCCTTCCCTTTATCTAAGTTTTATCACCTTCATGAAATGTTTTGGTAGTTCTCAGAGGTCATTCTAAGTGCATATAGAGTATGTTGGTCAGTTTAGAAGTGGATAATTGCCCTGCCATGATAGGTCAATAGCTAGTCCATGCCTTTCTATGAAATACTTATGTGGAATCTGATCAAAGACTAATTAGAGTGATGTTATATATTATTTAATGCATCTTATAGTGTGTCTTATGCAAGTATATGGATCAAAACATTTGGTGTATCACCCCCCTTTCACATAATTCCATAGATTATTGTTAATCTCTCTCCCCTTTTCCTAGCAAGAAGTTAGTTTGGGTTTAGTATAGGTGATAAACCCAAAATGAATATGGCATTCTCTAGAGGTTTGACCCAATATTAGGTGACCCACATCCTAGGGTCATTCCCATGTTGGACAAGGTTTGAGAAAGAGGACCTAAACAATCCCCTTCTTATCTAGGGTACAACCTAAGATGCCTAATAGTTTTGGCATGCCTAGTGGGACCCATTCTCTTTAGCATAGCTAAATTTTTGATTTGAGAAGAATTATTTTTAGAAGACAGAGGAATCCATTTTTAGAGTTCATAGCACCATATATACAACATTATCATTGAAAAGGTTACTACAAGGTCAACTAGTAAAGGTATTCCCCTTAAATTCATTGATCTAAATTCTATTTCATATAAGAGAGAAAGATTTAATAGGACAAGACCTTATCCTTGATATTAATATTCATTTCTTGGTCATTATATTATTTTAAGTGGTATAATCCCGACAACCCAAATGGCCATTAAGAATCAAGTGTTCATCTAATTCAGTAGTGGTAGTCTACTAAATTTGGCCCATTTTTATGGAATTATTATGTCTTCCCTTAAGAGTATTAAATTATTCTAAGGAAAAGTTCAAATAATTGCTATTGAGTACATCTAAGATGTTTCCAACCTTTGTTCTATTAACAATGTTGTTCACGATAATGTGGCTATCAGATTGCTTATTTCCACCTTCAAATGAAAAGAATTATAGTGGTATATAAATATTATTTTGAATTCCATTTCTACCTAGGATGAGTTAGGTGCAGTATTAGTCATGTAATTTGAACATAAATCTGATCACTTATCTTTAGTTGAATAACTAACAAACATAAATAGAGCTCCTCATGAGTTCATGTCTGATTTCAACCTTAGACTCTAAAAGATATGGACTATAATACCTACATTGATTAGAACATCCCCTGAATATGCCTTATTATATTATTTAAGATCCCTAAATTCTAATATTATTATAATGATATAGTCTATTAGTGGTAATGCCTTGTCAGATGCTTATGAGGTTATAATAAGAGAAAAGAAAAACTTGATACAAGATAGTAAGATTTCTCCAAGGCCTCCAGTGCCTATATTCCTAGAGTTTCAATCTATTCCACTACATAAAGTTCCTTAGTTTCCATTATTATCTCCTATTCCACCTCCTCAAGCTCTTGTATCCCCTTCTAATCAAGCTAATGAGCTTGGTAACCTAAAAGGTTTACTTCAATCTTTTGTAAATGGAATAATATAAATCAAAAATAAATAGTATAAAACTAATAGACCATATCAACAACAAAATTAGACTAATTATTAGTCTTTCGGATATCAAAGGCCTCCTTATCAAGGTTTTAGAGAAAATAGACCACCTTACCAATCACAAGGAGCCATAACCCAATCTAAACCACATACAACTCTTAATCCTAATGTACAAACAAGTTCAAGATATATTTTTCCCACACCTCCTCAAAACAACTTGATTCAAGATCTAGGTTGGCATCCACTTAATCTGAATGATACTCAAAACTAAGCCTTGGTATCATAAAACATTACTATGTCACAAATGACACAAAAAGAGTTTTCTCTTCAAGGTGGTTAGTATCAAGAGAAAATTTTGGTACCCAAAGGAGAGGGTATAAACTTTTAAATTTATCCTAATGTCATTAATGTAAACTAGCAAATGGATGATTATGTTGTGTAGACACCGAAATCGTGTCAACTCCCCTGGTCATCCCCCGTCTTATTCTTCTTTGCCTATTTAACCCTTGTCGATCACTTGTTCCACCAACCTTGACCCTGGCAGCATGTATAAATGAGCACAGATCTAAAGCTAGACTCTATCCCCATTGTGCATCTGCCGACGACGGTCTTTACCCAGCCGATGTCGCCGACGTCGGTAACTTATCGGCTGACGTCGGCGATCCTGCCGACGTCGGTCACCATGCCATTATCCGTTATCAGTTACCATTCGGTTCCCGATCGGTTTCTCAAGATGATTATCGAACCGTCTCTCGAACTGTCCCTCACCTTCATCAGCATCCGCTAATCAATCCCGAAGGCTAATCAACCATTTTTCAAACAAACATGAAGAACTCAATCATTCAATCGATCTCCGAATTCTGATATCCACAGACTCTTGCAACCTCGCAATCAACTGACTCCAGCATCTACTAACTCCAGCATTCGTTTCACTCCGGCACTGCACAGACAACTTCAACTATGGCTTTCATCACGGCTTCTGACAGGTAAGTATTTTTGTTTATTTTTATTTCTTCTTGATTATTCTTCGTTCACTATTTCTGTCATCCCGAAGCTTCAAACCCCCAGACTCGACCAAAAACCCGACCTTACTCTATCTAAACATTATCTTAATTCTATCAGACCCTGTCCCGACTCTGTCTAAACCTTATCTTAATTCTATCAGACCCTGTCCCGACTCTGTCTAAACCTTGTCCCGAACTTGTCAAGACCCTGTCCCGAGTTTCCCAAACCTTCTGCAACTCGCCCAGACTCTGTCCAGAACCTGCCCCGACTGACGCCGGTCACTACCCCGACCGACGACGGCACCTCAACTGATGTCGGCACCTTCCTTAACCGATGCCAGCACCACAGAGACCGATGCCGGTGACTGTGCAGAATAGTGCTGCTTATCAGGTATGCATTTTATTTTCTATCATCTATTTCTATCATTTTATCTTTCATTATCTACTTTCGTCCAATATTCTGCTTTTTTATCAGTGGGTTGATATCCTTCTAGGGAGTCTTTGTACTTTTGGGATTGGGCGTTCGCCTGACAGCCCACCATATCTTTGACTAACATTTTTCTGTGTTTTAGTCTCTTTTCTTCGTAGGTGTCATTCCTCCACAGCCAAAGAGGAGAATATTCCAACGTCTAATTTTGGTGCGCATAACTTTATCAGGTACTTCTAGCCTTAAACATTTATTTTAGTTTCTTATTTCTTCTTTGAATGTAGAAAGCAATTTTGCATAGAAACATTATGGCATGCTCGGTGGGACCCTAGGTTCCTCCTGGGTTCCTTTTCTTCTTCATTCATTTAGGAGCATTAGGTTCTTACCTTTTCTCCTCCTTCTTTTCTTCTCAATGACATTATAAGCAGGACTAAAATGAACATTTCTTTCTTGCACTCTTAGACTAGCTAAAACTCATATTCTTCGACTCTTTCTCCATTCGTCTTCATACGAACAAACATTTCAACTTGGACATTAAAACACTTTGCATTCATTTCTATTTTCCTGCATCTTTTAGACCACACATAGTAATTAAACCGCATATTGAATTAATCTAGATCACTTGATGTTACACGACCAAACCACCTGCACAAAATAAACATTTTAACTTACCTGAGACAAGGCCCGACTGGGATTTCATCCCCCAGCGGATACCTTACCCGTCCTGGCAATCTCACTTGGATTTCATCACCAAGGGGGAAGCCCACTCCGTTCTCTTGCAGAGTATAATCTCTAGGCGAGGTATATTTTGGCTAAGCAAAACCAGCTAACCACTGGAATCGTGAAGTGAGGGGAGCTTGCTCCTTAGCACCAGGCCACATACCGGACCTAACACAGACTTCTTGAGCACCATAACAAAACCCGAAACCATCCATAGACTTCTTCTAGGACCCGACTCACAAAGCCAACCTCCCCAAACACACATTCTAAGGCATAAGCCACTATAATCCTAAAAATTTTACTTCTAGAGTTTTAGGATCTGCTTGTGTCTTCATCTTTTTAGTTCTTATCTGCTTGTTTGAGCGTGTAACGACGTTCTCTCTTGCCTTTTATGGTTTTGACACGCAGTCAAACCAAGGCCCTTTTTGACCACTCTGGCCGTCAACTACTTTCGTCTACCCCATCTCTAACCCGTCCTATCATGGAGTTCCACTCAGAGATTGAAAGAACTCCTACAGGACCAACCCTGACCCCGACTCAACTTCCCATCATCTCTGAAGGGGACCAGGATTTCAAAAAATTCTTGGACCTCAATACCATAGCCCTCCATAACTATCTCGTGAGAAATCCAACGCGAGACCTTTTGGGTGACATGGCGACGACATCGACACCATTCGTCATCCAACCCCTTTTTAACTCAGCCTTTCACCTCAACCATTAACCCGACCATGGCCAATACGCAAAGTTTGACCTCCCCATCTATTTTTAGACCAACCTCCATCGGGGTTTCGTTACCCCCTCAATCACCTGCAAATCAACCAAGTTCTACATCGTATCAGAACTTGATTGTCTCAACCCCTTACACTCTTGCGCCCACAAATGTAGGAGTGCCAACCTATCCCTCTACCAGTGCCGCTATTCAACCACCTTTGGTGGTGCCTAGTCAACTTATACCTTTGACCTTCATGACGCAACCACCCTTAACCTCTACTTCTGTCCCTGCGACTAGTCATCCATACGTTGCATCCTTATTGGTACAACTGACTACGTCGTATACCTCCTCTAGCCTCTTTCAAGTGCCTTACAACCTTGGGGGCGCTCCATCCACCAATCTGTCAGCAGACGTCATCAAGATTAAAAAATGTCCAGTCTCGAAGCTTCTATCTCCGATTCAAATAATATCTCTTCATATGACCAGATTTATAACGAGCCCATTCATCCTTCTGTCCCTATCCGACCATACCCCAACCATTGGGAGCTTCCTAAATTTACTCACTTTCAGAGTAAGGAAGACCCACAACAACATCTACGGGCATTCAGACATGCCTGCTACCTTATTGCCCACGATGATGCGTTATTATTACGCACATTTCCTATGTCTCTTTCTGGCCCTGCCCTTGACTGGTATAGCTCCCTTGCCAGACATTCTATCTTTTCATTCATTCAACTCGCTCAATTATTCGTTGACCATTTCTCAATCAATATCACTAAACAAGTCTCGATCACAGACCTTTACTCCATTAGGCAATTTGATGACGAATCAGTAGTTGATTTTGTCACCCATTAGAGAGGCCTGATTAACCAGCTCTCCTTCTCCTTGCCTCAACCCGAGCTCATTGAACTCTTTTCCCGAGCATGTGTCAGTCACATCTCATCCACCTTGCGGGTTCAAACATTCCACACTTTCAACGAGGCCTTCACCATGGCCCGAAAGCTTGAACTCTGCGCTATTGAAGAAGATAAGGTCAAATTGTGTAACACTAACACAAGAACCAATAAGCATTCTTCTTCCAGACCTTCTTCTGCCCACTCTCAATCTAAGAGGTTGGCAAACACTGTCATCTTTAGACCATCATCTTCAACAATAACTAACCGACCAACATCTTCAACATTAGACTACATCAATAAACATTTTCAACGTCAATCCATACAGCGTCAATTCACTCTAATTGGAGAGTCATATGCCTCTATCTTGGATAAACTCATCAAGTAGGGGGTCCTCAATCTCCCTTCAATCCGACCACATCAATTCAACTCCTCAACACCTATCCCTGCATGGTACAGGGAGAACCACTCTTGTAACTATCACCGTGTCAAAGGCCATGATACGGATCATTGTCAAACTTTTAAAAACCTCGTCCAGGACATGCTAGACAAGGGCGATCTTATCTTGGATAAACCGAATGCACCGCCCAACCAAAACCTCAACATCTTCCAAAAACCTTTTCCTAATCACCCACCTACTCAAGACAACATCCAAACCATGATCAATGACCCTCAAGACCATATACACACGTCAACACTATCTTACCTCTTGTCCCTAACCAACCTTCTTCACAGGATGAAAGACTCTCTTTTCCTATTAGTCCTCCATCGACCTCTCTCATACTGGAGGATGCCTTGACCACACTTACGCCATTAGCCCTACCTTCATCCAAAGACCTTACCTCTCCTACTCCTCAAGCACATGTAGAAGGCATGATCATCCCTACCATCTGCCCACTTGAGGAGCCACACTCTCCTATTTCTTCTCCACCAAGAGAAGACCCTATCTCTTCACCTATTTCGATTGAGGAAGACCCAGTCACGGTTTCCTCTTGCCCTTTGCCTGAGATTGTTACATCTCACTCACCTCCGTCCACATCTAAACCCAAACCCGTATCTAACCTCGCCTCGCACAATAGTGGCCCTCGACTCAAACCCACGAAGACCACTAGACCACACCGGAGGACTCCTCCCCCACCTTCGTCATTACCTTCAATCCTAGGCCCACATCCATCCACTTTAATTGGAGTGCTTCCTACTCCCATCCTTCATAGAGGCACGTCACCTCCATTACTCTATCAACCTGTCAAACATATATCTTCTCTAAACCATCGACCAACATCTCTTACACCTCTCAAACCAACGTCATCAACCCTCACTGCAATAAAATATCCAGACCTGTTAGCAGGTTCTTATACCTTACTGTTACGGCACTTGTTGCAGTCATCTCGCCTCAACCTTCCGCCTCTCAAACCATATCATTCTCTCGGACCTAAACCACCTTGGTTCGACGACACTTGCATTTGCGCATATCATCGCACACCTGGACACGACACAGAACATTGTTGTGCCCTCAAAGTCACCATTCACCAATGTCTGGGGAATGACACCTCTCTTCTTAACCACGTTATCAAGCCCTCAACACTGCCCCTCTCATCAACTCTCAGATCAAGACCCTCTTGGTTTGACAACTCTAAATACTGTCACTATCATCATACTCTGGGACATGACACTGAGCGTTGTTGTGCTCTTAAAGCTGTCATTCATCACCAACGGAGAAAGGATTCCCTTCTCATCAAGGATCCTCTAGACCTTCCCTCCCACAAATCATCAACACCAACTCATACCTCTCTAACCTCATCACCTAAATCGGGATCTCCACGCCAGGTTCTGGTTCCTTTGTCACCTTTAACCCCCTTATTCAACATCAACACAGTCCATCTGACCACTAAACCTCAATCTACCTTAACCAATCCATCAAATATTCTCCCTAGCTGCTGGGGGAATTCAACCTTCATCCAAACCTCGACCAATTTTTCAACATAGTCTCGACCACATATCAATCACTCTTTCAACTTAGCCTCAACCAGACTAGCAACCAAACATTTAACCCTACCTCAACCAAACATTCGACCCAACCAAATACCAAATACCAACCAATCAACCCTCAACCAACCATTGACCAACCATCAAATGACCAAATCTCAACCAAACATTGACCAACCTTTTTATCCACACATTCAACTAGTCTCGATCAATCAATGACCATATCAGTCAACTTCACATCCACTCATCAATCAACACGTGACCAATATGGAGCAAAGTAAATGAGGCAAGTTTGCTCCTAATTGGCTCGGACCTTTTATTATCACGCACAAGTATGGATCAGGGACTTATCGTCTGTCTTCTCTTGATGGACGCCCAGAACCTGAGCCTCTTAATGCGTTGCATCTGCGACCATTCTACTGCTAGTCGAGTACTCATTCACTTGACACTTAACTTGAGCTCATCCCTTGAGAAATCCCCATCCTCTTAATCCTACTTCCTTTCAACCCTATTCCTCTTAACAATTCCTATAACCCTTTTATGCTGTATGGATGCTTTGTCCTCATAAAAGGGAGCCCTTGACCTTCTATAATCTTGTCCATGACTCACATTTCTGTCAAAACAAATCAAGATGTCACAATATCCATGGTCACTATATCAATATCAAAATAAAAAAAAATAGACTGCTCCCTTGAAGGACAGCTGTACTATCATTGCTATAATTAATAGACTGCTCTCTCGAAGGACAGCTATTCAAAAGCCCTTTTATTAAACAAAAATCTAGACCACTCCCTTGAAGGATGGCTATGACTAATCTAGCAATAAACAACACTATTTTAGAAGCTTCCCGCATTGATCAGCTTCACAACCTGACCACCAAGCAAACGACATCTCTATGCAGGCTTCCCGCATTGATCAGTCTGCGCTAAAAAAAAAAAAAAAGTCATGGACTTGACTTATAGTTGTCTCAGGGTCTCCTATAAAAAGGGGCAAAGTTATCTCTGCTCTTAAAATGGGTTACCCTTCTTCCTCCTCCTATCACCCGCTCAAGGGACTTCAAGCTCACTTTAATGTCGAAGTGATTCGATTACCGCTCTAACATAACCACGGCCAACGACGTCACGCATGAATGGGGCTCTTGGTTCTCATAACCCCTATCTATGCTATCTTTTTGGTCCTTGTCAATGAAAGAGCAATCTGCTTTTCACTTCTTCTACACTTTGGTCACATTCACCTTCATCACTTGTCAATCACCTCAACTCAACTCTCTTTTCAGACCATCAACATGACCTAGCCTATTCACCCTAGTTTCTATGGATACCAATACACATGGAAACTATCGACCCGCCACAATTTATGTTCAGCATAAACCAATACTTGCTGAAGCATAAATAAACCTCAATTCATTTTTAGCATACATCCATCACGAATATGGAATATTGCTAGGGATGAAAAACCCCTCAACCAATGTTGCAGAATACACCATTTGGAAAAGGCTGCAACATCTTTTTTTTTTCTCATCATTTCATCATAACCACGACCAATCTATCAACCATTTTAACCACATGTCTACCACTTGGACCCTTTGTCTGAACTACATTGGTCTGAGGCCCTATCACCAGGGCTATGTAGGCAGCACTCAATTGACATGGGGTCTTCTGAGGTTAGCTCGACCATTCTCATTTGTTCATCTCTCTGATGGACAAACCTTCTTTCCTTCTTTTAACCATAACCTTGTCCTTGACCATGACCCATTTTATCCCTTTGACCCTCCCTCCCTTTTAGGGAGAACTACATTGGCCTGAGGCCCTATCACAAGGGCTATGTAGGCATCACTCAGATCACATGACATTTTCTGAGGTTAGCTCGGCCACATCCTTTCGTCCATTCCTCCCCTCAACCACCAACCATTGGAGATCATGCCTCTCTCCTCCGACCTCGACTACTTTCAAGACACTGTTGCCTTGGTTATTTTTACATGTATGCTACCTCACGGCTGGTTAGCAGAATTGTGCACAGACCTTTTTGGACCCTCACAAGTATAGGATCACAAACCGGTTGATCCACCCTACTTGTGACTTTTTCGTGTTTCTAGGAGCACTTCCTGAGCCCGGGATACCTGGAACACGACGACCATTTGGAGCTTCAGCTTAGATTGAGTGACTCGATCAGCAGATGACTAAATGCTAGGGACCAGTTATTTCAATTTTAGCACTCCTCGACCCTTGACCTGTGACACTTTTGACCTGACCATCTCATGCAGTGGTATGCGTGCAATCACAACTTTTGCAGCATTCACCCTCACCCCTTTTTCATCCACTCTTTGTCAAATCAGCACCCGATTCTCGGTTCCCTTCCCTCGACTCCTGCTTTGAGGGGGAATACCTCATCCATAATCGGGGCAACCTATCCGCTTCTTATTTTTGTCTTGCAGTTCATTCGAACAACCAACAAGACGAAATCAACCTTATCTCACACCTGGGGCAGTCACTCCTATTTTTGTCTTGCAGTTCATCTAGAACGACCAACAAGACAAAAAGGGGCAAATGTAGACACCAAAATCGTGTCAACTCCCCTGGTCATCCCCCGTCTTATTCTTCTTCACCTATTTAACCCTTGTCAATCACTTGTTCCACCAACCTTGACCCTAGCAGCATGTACAAATGAGCACAGATCTAAAGCTAGACTCTATCCCCATTGTGCATCTGCCGACGACGGTCTTTACTCGGCTGATGTCGCCGATGTTGGTAAATTATCGGCCGATGTCGGCGATCCTGCCGACGTCGGTCACCATGCCATTATCCATTATCAATTACCATTCGGTTCCCGATCAGTTTCCCAAGACGGTTATCGAACCGTCTCTCAAACCGTCCCTCAGCTTCATCAGCATCCGCTGATCAATCCTAAAGGCTAATCAACCATTTTTCAAACAAACACAAAGAACTCAATCATTCAATCGATCTCCGAATTCTGATATCCATAGACTCTTACAACCTCGTGATCAACTGACTCCAGCATCTACCAACTCCAGCGTTCGTTTCACTCCGGCACTACACAGACAACTTCAACTATGGCTTTCATCACGGCTTCTGACAGGTAAGTATTTTTGTTTATTTTTATTTCTTCTTGATTATTCTTCATTCACTATTTCTGTCATCCCGAAGCTTCAAACCCCCAGACTCGACCAAAAACCCAACCTTACTCTGTCTAAACCTTATCTTAATTCTATCAGACCCTGTCCCGACTCTGTCTAAACCTTATCTTAATTCTATCAGACCCTGTCCCGACTCTGTCTAAACCTTGTCCCGAACTTGTCAAGACCCTGTCCCGACTTTCCCAGACCTTCTGCAACTCGCCCAGACTCTGTCCAGAACCTGCCCCGACCGATGCTGGTCACTGCCCCGACCGACGATGGCACCTCAACCGACGTCGGCACCTTCCTTAACTGACGCCGGCACCATAGAGACCGATGCCGGTGACTATGCAGAACAGTGCTGCTTATCAGGTATGCATTTTATTTTCTGTCATCTATTTCTGTCATTTTATCTTTCATTATCTACTTTCGTCCAATATTCTACTTTTTTATCAATGGGTTGATATCCTTCTAGGGAGTCTTTGTACTTTCAGGATCGGGCGTTCACCTGACAGCCCACCATATCTTTGACTAACATTTTTCTGTGTTTTAGTCTCTTTTCTTTGTAGGTGTCATTCCTCCACAGCCAAAGAGGAGAATCTTCCAACGTCTGATTTTGGTGCACATAACTTTATCAGGTACTTCTAGCCTTAACCATTTATTTTAGTTTCTTATTTCTTCTTTGAATGTAGAAAGCAATTTTGCATAGAAACATGTTGTTTTAAATCATGGTGGTGAGACTAGTAATTTAAGGGATCAAGTTACAACTATAACTAGAGATAAAAAATAGCCATTGATGAGGCTAAAGATATTAATAATGATTAAATTAATATTAAATTAGTTTCAAAAAGTACCAAATATGAACATGTTACCCCTAAAACACAAAAGAATCAGAATGTAGAAGCTGGTAAGGTCCCTCAAATATCTTTGGCCCGTGAACAACTAGTGGTTCAAAAGGTGAAGCCAAATTTTAGTGGAGCTTCATTAAATATAATGGATGAGATGAAGAAATATAATTTCAAAATTATCATGTGGGATTCCATTGATAATCCAAGATAAAAATATATGCTCATCTAAGAGATTTTAGCTCTCAAGGTGTCTCCAAAACTAGTTGAGAAACAAGGAGTTGTCTTAACTAATTTAGACCAGCCAATGAAGCATCAAGTATAGTAGGTAAATAAAAGGGATAAAGAGGAAAAATATAAACATAATAAAATTAAAAATACTCCCTTATACCTCTCTATGATATTTGGTGACTATTTAGTTCATAATTGCATGGTAGATAGTGGATCCAATAGAATTGTCATGATTAAAAAAATTACAGACATGATTAATTTTATCTATGAACTAAATGTTAAAGGGGTATTAAAATTTGATGGATCACCAAAAAATATAATATTAATCATTAAGGGTATAAATTTTACACTACATGATTTCCCTAATGTTACCATTCTTTAGGATGTAGTTGTGGTGGACTTGCCTCCCTATTTTGCCATGTGTCTATCAAGGGACTTTACCTCAAAGATTAGAGGATACTTATCAATTTATTAGAAATATTAGATGTTTAAGACTAGGTATGGCACCAATTTAACCATAAATTCTAAACCCATTTCATGTTTCCATTTGGACCCATATATGCCAAGTGTTGTAATCACTAATTTTGGCATCTCTGATGTGGTGCTAGAAACTAGTGTAGAGGAGACTAAATCACCTTTAGATGATATTCTAGATTTTTTCCTTGATTACTTGGCCTCTATATCACATGAATATTATCCTTATAAACTAATTTAATAATAATTACTTTGTTTTTATTTTCTCCATGAGAAAGATGCATTGATTTTAGCCTTAATGAAGGATGATGAGTTTATTGATGGTCTTTGGCAATTACACTTTGATGGGTCAAGGAATAAGCATGGTAATGGGGATTTAATTATGTTTATTTATCCACAAAATCAAATTTACTTCTCAGATATTATGTTTCAATTTGGTTATTTAAATAATGTTGCATAATACGAGGTAGTAGTCCATGGTTTACAATGGGTTAGGAAGATGAAAGTCAACACCTTAAAAGTATTTGGTGATAGTGAAATTTTAGTTCACCAAGTGAGAGTTATTAATGTATTCATAAACCTATTGATTAAATATTATAAGAATATGGTATGGTATTTTCTTGAATAATTTAAAACCTTCAACATTCAAACAATACCAAGAGATGTGAAGAAACATGCAGATAGGTTGGCTACCATTAGGCACAATTTAGTATCCCAGTTGATGTAAGAAGAAAAAAGGTCTAGTCACACATTAAGGTGGTTTTAAGGCCTTCTATTCTAGATAAAAATTATAATTGGCAAGTGTTTGAAGATGATAATCAGATTGTCAGATTTTTGAAAGAAGAAGCTAAGTTTTCCTCAAGAAATTAGTCAAAATACTTGTAATAATATGGTGATCAGATTGTGCAAATGAAAAAAATAAGTTTCCCAATGGATTGGTCACACTTGAAAACATATTCAGTTGTGATGATAAGCTAAGGAAATAAAAATAAACTTTGTCAACAAAGGAAGAACAATATGATAATATGGAATTTGCACCTGGTAAGAGCTTCAACTTGGGTAAATTATGCACTTATTCACAAAAAAAGCTTTCATTGAGTTATGTACAAGTTTTTTTTATGTATTTGCATGGAAATATAGTGATCTCAAGGGATTTGAACCAGGTCAAACTCAACACACCATTGATCTAGAAGATGAAGCTAAAATAGTAAGACAAGTACAAAGGCCTATTAATCCTAGGATTGAGCCTTTAATGAGAGCTAAGCTTCATAAGGTCATTGAGTTAGCAATTATATTTCAAATCAAGCACTCAACTTGGATGGCAAACCTTGTTCCATTATATAAAAAGAATGGTAAAATTAGACTGTGTTGACTTTTGTGACCTAAATAAGGCTTACCTTAAAGACCACTATCCACTACCATCTATGGAATATATTATATAGTTGGTTACAGGTTCAAAAAGCCTCTCCTTATTGGATGGATATAATGGTTACAACTAGATTTTGGTCAAGGAAGAAGACCAATTCAAGACATCCTTCACCATAAAGTGGGGGACATTTGCATATATAAATATGCCCTTTGGTCTATCCAATGTTGGAGAAAATTTTGAGAGAGACATGCATATGGCATTCCAAGGCCTTCTTAACAAATTTGTACTACTCTATTTGGATGATGCAATAGTGTTCTCAAAGGATGCAAGTGAGAACTTAGTTCATCTTGATCAAGAGATTGAAATGTGTAGGTAATTTAGGGTATCCCTAAATCCTAAAAAGTGTGTATTCCTAGTTTATGAAGGAAATCTCCTTAGACATATAGTTTCAAAGCATGGTTTAAGCATAGATCTTAAAATAATAGCTTTAATTCTTGCACGTTCCTTGCTTACCATAAAATATCTTTGAAAATATTCTTATGAGAGATCAATTTTATAAAACGAAACATATCATATTTTTCCACTTTAGCTAAGCCACATACAACCATACTAAAGAATAATCAGAGCTTCATCTAGTCCAAGGAAGGAGCAATGAGTTTTGAATAAATTAAGAAATCCATGGCTAGTGCTCATATGCTCATGAACCTAGATTTATCAAAGGAATTCATTTTATACACCTATGCTAACATTAACACCATTTCAAGCATTCTTATGCAACAAAACCATGAGGCTTTAGAGAAACCAATAGCCTTTTTCAATTAAGTCTTGAAAAAATATGAAATAAGGTAATCTTTTACTTAAAATCATTTACATTTAGTCATAAGGTCTCTCAATAAATTTAGATACTTGTTATCTAATAATAAGATACACCTAATGGTTGCACATCTAAGTGTCAAGGGTTTTCTCTTGAATTCAAGGATATAAGTGAGAAAAGAGCTAGTTGGACAACAAAGGTAATGGAGTATGATGTGGCTATCAAATCCACAAATTTTATTAGAGGCAAATGAATTTGTGAGAATATATCCCAAGACTTACAAGAAGCCAATGAGTTGGTTATGGTATCAACTAATGAAGAAGTTGTAGTTGATCATACCTCACCTTCTAGTTGGTATCATGACTTGGTAAGATATATAAAATATGGTCTTCATCCCTCTCACCTAAATCCTTAAAAAATAAGATGTTTCATATTGAAATCCATTCTATTTCTTCTTGTTAATGGTGTTTTGTTTAAGAAAGATATCAATGGTATGTTGGTAAGATGTATTGAGCCACATCAAATAAAAAACTTGCTTTAAGAGTTCTATGATGGACATGGTGGATGTAATTATTCATCAAGGACTATAGACCACAAGTTCATGAGAGGTGGGTATTTTTTGCTAAGCTTATTTAGTGATTATCATGCATGGGTTAGGAAATACAGATAATGTGCTATGTTTATAGAAAAGGTGAAACTTGCAGCCTTAAATCTCCAATAAATTTTAGTGGATCAGCCATTTGTCCATTAGGGATTGGACTTTATTGGTCTCATTAACCCCCCTTCAATATTAGGTCATAAATGGATACTAACTACCATAGATTACTTCACTAGATGGATAGAAGCAGTGGCATTGAAGGAAGCAAACAAGACCAATGTTTTAAATTTTTATGAAGGTTCACTTATTAAATTTAGATCCAATTCAACCATTATTTATGACAATGTTATGGCCTTTATGGGAGCTAGGATTAGCTAATGTGCTATTCAACATGGGATTTATCTCAGCACTTCATAAAACTACTATCCCTAAGGAAATGGTCTTGATAAGTCCACTAATAAGAACTTTTTGAAGATCATAAGAAGAAAAATTTAATATAATCAAAGGTCATGGCATATCAAATTAAATTTATCTCTATAAAATGATAGGATCACATATAAGAGGTCAATAACCAACTCTCCTTATAATATGGTATATGTTAAAGAAGAAAGAATGCTTATTTCTCTTGAATTTCTTACCCTAGAACTAATGCATCAACTTGAGTTGTTGGAGAATGAACCTATGGATATAAGATATACTAAGCTTATGGAGTTGGAAGAGACAAAACATCAATCCATACTAGCCATGGAAATCCATCAAGCAAAAGTGAAGAGAGCCTTTGACAAAGGATCTTCTTCATGAAGTTTCAAATAGGGATATTTGGTCCTCAAGTGGGATGAGGATAAATCTAAGCCAAGAAGTCATAAATTTTTTTAATCTCTTTAGAGTGGTCCATACACAATCTCTATATAAAAATCCCATAATGCCTTCCAACTTACAAGGATGGATGGTGAGGAGGTTTCTATTCCAGTTAATGGGATACATTTGAAGCACTTATATTGAGCAAGTTAAGCCCCTATAAATTGTTTTTTTTCCCTCCAAGTGTTGTTCTAGAAAATTAGTTTATTTTCTTTTTATTTATTTATTTAACTTCCTTTTTTTTGTTTCCTTCCCTATTTTGGTAGAGTTCATTATCTTTAAAATTCAAAGTGTTTCTTGGAGTCATGGATCAGATTAATAATTATTGGTGAATCCAATAGTAATGTAAATGGTTTTAGTTCTCAAGCATAATAGGCATGATGCCCAGCTGAGTCACCAAAGATGTTGGCCAAATTTGGCCTACATACTAAAATTTGCCTAATCCATAATAAGAAGCTAAATAGGGTCCTGATTGAAGAGTGATCTAATGCCACAAGGAGCATGTGGACTTAAAGAGTATATCACATAGTATTTTAAATCTTTTTGACACACTTTAATTAAAATTGAAGTGTAAATTGGGAAATCTGAAGGGACCCAATCGTCATGGCACGTCATGTAATAATGATCAAAGTAAATTGTTCATGCATTTAATAGATTCCCTTGTAAATCCTCTCAAGCCAAAATATTACATGGGAATGATTTATTTGATTCTTAGATAATCCTCTATTAATTTCACATCTTGATGTCTTTTCTATCTCAAGATATAAATCTTCAAAGTTAAGCTAGTAGTCTAGGACATGCACACATACATCAAATTTATGCCTCACAAAATAAACATTTAAATTCAAATGTTTCAAGATTGAACATGAAACTGATAAGTGTCCAAATAATGGAATCTCAATTCAAGATCTAGTGGTGAGTAGGTGATCAATAATGTTAGTGGGTCTAGAAGATCTAACTGAGCATATTTGATTATGCACCTATGATCTAATAGTGAGTATCAAGTTAAAAGGTTAGTAGACCCAAGATGAATGCATAACTAATAAGTGGAAAGATTTTGGCTTCCCATATGAAGATATAATGTCATGTAATGACCGACAAATATAATGGTTCCAAACTAATCAATTGTGCATGATCCATAATATCAAAGCAGATCAATGGTGAACAAAGGTCAACTAGTTAGTAAATACTAGGAATGAATGAGAAGATTCCAAGAGTCATGACCATGACAATTTTCAAGAAAATCAATAGTATTCATTCAAGCCTAACAATGGGAGATCAATGGTACATGTAAGGTTAAGAATTTAATGAGCTTGGGATGAATATGAGGTCATTACATGGTGTAAGCACAAGGGTAGATGGAACTTACATTAGAATCTTGAGAATGAATGAAGAGATACCAAGTGAAACGTATTTATAAACATAGATCACGATCAATGGTCAATATCAAAAGTCAAAAACTATAAGACTTCAATAGAGATTAAATGTGATAGAGGTTGAACCAGAGCAAATATTTCAAAGGGAGGCCATGGAGGTAGACACATCAGTTTTGATAGGTTAATCACCAAAGCCATCAACATGATTATGACCCTTTTATCCATTATTACATGCCAAAGATGAACTAGTAGGGAGTAATTTGTGTTGAAATAAGATCAAAATAAATTGATCCAAATATTGTACTGATTCAATGCCAAAATTTGACTTGAAAATAACTTGATCCCATTTGTAATCATAAATAGCATCAATTCATTCCAAAAATATATTAAAAGGGATTTTTATTTTTGTTATGGACACCTTCCAAAAGTTATCTTTGGCATTGTGGTCTTTTCTTATAGCATCAATGTCATAATGATTGGAAATATTGGTCACTATACTACCTTTTCCATCTATCTACACATGATACCTATCTTTCTCATCCCATTATACTATAATATAGGTTTTTAATCCTTCAAAATCATCCCTCTCTTTGGCATGACTAGACTCTACCAAGATTTATACTTTAGCACCTATTTGATAAAATAAAAGACTAAATTCCTCCATTTTCAAGCTGAGTTTAAGTGTATATAATGACTTCATTGATGTGGTTAAGTGAATTTACATTTTAATTTCCTTTGTATATATTTTATCACATTCATGTAGTGTTTTGGTAGTTTTCAAAATTCATTCTAAGTTCATATATAGTCTGTTGGTTAGTTTAGAAGCTGACAATTTCCCTCCCACGCTAGGTCAATAGCTAGTCCATACCCTCTGTGAAATAATTATGTGGAAGATGATCAAATAATGAGTAGAGTGATCTTATATAGTATTTAATTAATCTTATAATTTTTTATCATTTAAGTATAAGGATCAAAACATTTGGTGTATCACCCCCTTTTTACATGCTTCCATAGATTATTGTTAATCTCTCTCCCCTTTTCCCAGTAAGAAGCTAGTTTGGGTTTAGTATAGGTGATATACCAAAAAAAAAGGTGATAATTTCCATATTTTTGAATGAATATTATGTGACCCACAACCTATGGTCATTCCCATATTGTACCAAGTTTGAGTAAGAGGACCTGAATAATCCCCTTCTCAGCTAGGGTGCAACCTAGGATGTCTAACAATCATTACTCCATCTCACCCACTATTGGGGTAGCTACAATATGCAATAATGATTTGGGAATTAGATGAGATATTTTTTATAAGTTAAGGCATGATGATTATCTACATTTTTGGAAGTGATACATGATGTCAGTAGCTGTGTTTCCATTGAAATCCATAAACTTGTGAAACCAATACATTATTCTAGTTGTAACATTGACCAATTTAATTATACACTTCTCTAATTTCAAATTAATATAATGAAAATAGGGAGAATTAATATTTCAAAATTAATAAATGGAATAAAAAATGGAGTTATGAATCATAATATATGGTTTAAAAACCAACACATAATCATACAATCGCATTAACACCTTTAGAACATGGAAAAATGGAAAATCATAGCATAAGATATGAGCAAAACCCATCATATCTTATATTTATATAAATATATTGAAAATAAAATCAAAATTTTATTTTTATTTTTTTTAAATTATTAAAATAACCCTTTTGACCTACCCTCTGAGTGTTTACTTGTAAAAAGTCGGCTGAGTGATAAATCTTCCTAGAAAGGTCACTTCACACCATCATAAATTTTCATTGGAGACTTGTGTAGCTGGAAAACCAAGTGCATCACCTTCTCATGATATTAAGTTAAATTATTAAAAAAAATCATGGAATTTGTAATTAATTTTCTACTATGCAAATGGGAATCAAAAGCGCTAATTGGGCAGATTTAATAACTGGAAACACAAAAAATTGGCTAAGTAAAAATCAACTCACAAGCCCATTTTTATAGGTACGTATTTCACATATGGGAGTGAATTTCATGAAACAATTTTTACCTTTGCATTATACCCAAATTTTTATACCATCATGTAAAATTTTAAGTTTATTGGGCTTGATTTGATCTTCCATAATGGTGTTTTAAAAGTGTTATGCAGGGTGATTTGACACCTAAAAACATAAAGAAATATGTGCACTTGGTAGATTTTATGCATGAATTATTTTCAATTGAAGAATTATTTTATACAACCACCTTCACCATTTTATTTTCCTAACATTGGGATACCCTCATGTTAAATTTTGGAGATAAAATAGCATGACTTATCCCTACAAAACTTGTCCCAAAAAGCACTATGCAGGTTGATTTTGTGCAAAGAGTTCTTTCACAATGGATCAAGGTGACTTCAAGAGTCAAAATTCTGGTAATACATGTAGGATAATTGAATACTAATTGGATATCTAGTATCCTTAAGTAATCCATTGGGCATGAAGTCTAATAATCATCCAAAACTCTTCATATTCTTAAAAATCAAGACAACTGCAACCTGCATGGCCTTATATCTAAGCTAATATTTTAAAACTGAAAGAACACCTCAACAAATGAGGAAATAAAACAACAAAAATTGTTCCATAGGAACTTATAGGAAGGTATAAAATATTAATTCTATTTACAATGTGTATGTAGGCACTTGGAGGAAAGAAAAACATCTAACCTACCCTAAACTAACCAATGAAAAGGCCATTTAAATAAAGTCATTGACTGGTTGTATAAAATAGTTTCCCTTTATTACTAATATAACATTATTTAAATTATTTATGGTGGCCAATAAAATATGGATAGGGAGTGGATAGTCAACAAATTGTTGATACACTTCTCCAAAAATAAGAACATAGATAAACTCACTTACCCAATCTGATTGGTTAAACATAAAACTATCTTAGAGTGGATAGGAAAGATGATCTTGTTCTTTTTAATTCTAATTTTTTTTATTTTAATTAAGCACAATTTATGGTTCCTCATTTCTATCTTGAAAATGATCTAGGTACCTAATAGGGCACCCTATTGTCAAGACAAAGTTTGAGCAAACATAATTACCCTCCCTTATGTATTTTGCTTATTCATCATTATATAGATTAGTATGCACCTACCAAAGTGATTGAGTTAATAACACATCCTCTTCCTCTTTTTTTCCTTATTGATCATGGTTTTCCCATTTATAGATGATGGTTTAATGCTAATACTCAAACAAATGTTCTCTAGCTCATCCCAAAAGAAATATTCCTCCATTCGCTCTTTAATCTTCTACGTGAGAGGCCTCATTATAGATTCATGATCAACCTTATCTTATTACATACATAATGGGAGATAATTTATCCAATAAAGTTCCTCACAATCTCTCTGCTACATATTTCCCTACTATGCTAGCTATTTTATTCATCCTCTTCCTATGGTAAATATAAAATTTCTGATTTAGTGGTACAAAGAGGGTTTCCAATGATGATTTCCTCATCATACTCACTTTAAATATCCTACTCTTCATCCAAATGGTCTTCACTTGCCTTTAATATAACTGGTACTCCTTTAGAAAGAGATATGGTTGGAGGGCAAGAGGTTTTAATTGGCATAGAGGAAGTGGATTTTACAAGGTTGGGCATTATGAAGTGAAGATGCATGTTCTAAGAAGGATTCCATGACTATGCTTAGGGTTTTTTAGGAGGAATTAGGGATGTCACTTTCAAAGAAGGAGGGCATCTAAAACCTAGAACCTTGATATCATAGGATTTAATTAAATGTGTATAGGATTTATATTGCCTAAATCTAGGAAAGGGAAGAGTGGAGGTTGTTGGATGTTATTAAATTTCTTGCATATATACAAGTAAATTATGCATATACTCTTCCTTATCTACAATATACCTAGACAAGTACTCTTCTTCATATCTCTGTTGTCCCATCACCTCATACTAAAATATGTAATCTTGATAAATAAGCTCTTCTTCTTGCCTACCATACTCTTTCTCTCTTTCAATCTCCATAAGTTGTCTCTAGAAATCAAGTTGTATTTTATTTATTCTCTTTTGGGGCTGATTATAAGAATTATTAGGTTGCCAAGAAGGATGAGCATGGGTGGAAGGGAGGTGAAAACTATGATAATTAATATATCGTACCATGATAGGGCTATTTAAGATCAAACCAATAGCATTTTTAGTCTGATATGGATGGTAATAAGTCATAGAAAATGTATTTTGACAAAGATGAGGGGAAAAGGCATATTTTCCATGATAGGTTGACATATTAGGGAATTCAAATAAGGAAAAATTAGGTCTTCCTTTTCAATAATAAGTGCATACCATTGGAGTCACAAAGTGATTAGATTAATTCAAAAGAATGAAAAAGACCAAGAATATCACCTAAATCTTGATCTTTGATAATCTTTAAGCGTTTGGACTGCTTAAACTAGTAGATTTGATCTTTGGAGTTTCCATAGTGTTAAATAGTTGTCCTAAATGGCAAGATGCACTAAATAACACACCAAAATACTTTAATGGATGATGCAAGGATCATCAAACTAGGTCACACCAAACATGCCAAAAATTGTTATCACTTGAACCTTACACCTATTGAGTTAGAAGAATTGGTTTAGTGAGACAATGGGAACATCCCAAAGGTTATGGGACCCTTTCACTCCTTTGTATGAACCTGTGGAGTAGGCTGGATTCCTTTTATTCTAAACACACTAGTTTAAGACCAATATGCAAGAGTAGAAAGGTAATCTACTACTATTTTAAACCTATTTTTTTGAGGGAAAAGGGAGGGAGAAGGTAAGAAAGTGCTAAAATAAATAAAGGTTAATGTACCAAGAATATAATGAGTTTTATTTCTACCTTAATTAGCATGCTACAAATTTCTGAGAATGAGAGACTATCACATAGACTCTACCAAGGATACTCTAAATGCATAAGTATTTCATATCGAGGCATGGGAACATAGTGTAATGCTAAGAGGGATGAAGGTTATACATAGATAATTATTATGTACACATGAGCACACACAAAATACAACTTATAAGTGAGTTCCAAGTTATGTATAGAGGTACTGGGAATGTACAAAAATGAGAGGAGAAAACATTACCCACACACAAAGATCAATAAACAAAAATAACACACAAAATATAGGAAGAACGGAGGTAAACTCAATTTTCATTAAATTACAAGTTTTAGCTAAAAAAGGTTCTCCTAGAGGGAAATTTTTTTTAGCATTTTTGTGTTAAAAAATTCCTCATTTATAATGATAAATATACCTACTTATATAGACAATTGGAGAGTGAATGGTCTTTACTTTATATCACCCACTATTGGGGAAATTAAAATATTCAATAATGATTAGGGAAGTAGCTGAGATATTTTTGAGAATAAAATGCATGTCCATGCTCTAATTTTTTTGAAGTGATGCTCGATGCCAGTAGCCATCTTTGCATTAAATTTCATAGACTTGCCAAATCAATACACCTCTCTAGCTATAACATTAACCAATTTAATTATACACTTATCCAATTTAAAATAAATATAATTGTAAATAGGGATGAGTAAAATTCACAACACAAAAAATTTAATCTAAAATTGATATGTGAATCAAAATATATGGTTAAAAAACCAACATGTAGTCACACAGTAGCATCAACACCTTCAAAACATGGCAAAATGGAAAATTACAGCAAACAATATGACCAAAACCCATCATATATTATATTTATATAAATATTTTGAAAAGATAGTCAAAAGGATATTTTTAATTTTTTAAAAATATTAAAATAACCCCTATGACCTACCCTCTAAGTGTTTTATGGTAAAAATTTGGTTGAGTGATAAATCTTCCCAGAAAGGTCACTTCACACCATCATAACATTTCACTTGAGACTTTCACAGTTGAAAAATAAAGTGAATTACCTTATCATGATATTATAGTAAAATATTAAAAAAAATCATATAATATGGACTTTATTTGATCTTGTACAAATGAGAATCAAAAGTGCCCACTGGGCAGATTTAGCAACTAAAAACACATAAAATTGGCTAAGTAAAAATTAGCTTAGAAGCCAATTTTCATAGCTATTTATTTCACATATGCGAGTGAATTTTCTATGAAAAATTTTACCTTCACATTCTCTTCACATTTATATACCATCATGTAAAATTTTATGTTTAATTGGATTGATTTGATCCTATGTAATGGTGTTTGAAAAGTTTGTACAAGCTGATTTGACACCTAGAAACATAAAGAAATATGTATACTAGTTAGTTTTCATGAATACATTATTTTAAATTTAAGAATTATTTTATATTAAAACCTTCACCATTTTATTCTCCTAACATTTGGCTACCCTCATGTTAAATTTTGGAAATAAAATATCATGATTTAGCCCTGCAAAACTTGTCCTGAAAATCACTATGTAGGTTGATTTTGTGCAGGGAGTTCTACTTATTTCACAAGGGAAAAAAGTGACTTTAATCATCAATATAACCATTTGTAAACTCATAATTACTATGTGGAATCCAAATAAAATATCAAATCAAGGATTAACAATCTAAAAGGACTCTAAAGACATGTTGAGAAATAGTGGATTAGAACTTGTCTAATGGACTTGGTTTGATGTTCTAAGGATTGAATGATGTTATTACCTCATTATAGATCATTTATATGTATTTACTGAGGTTTGAAAACATGTTTTTATGTATTAAATACATCATGGAATCTGACTGAGTGTTAAAGTTTTTGACAATGGTTGAATAGTGTTGCTTGTAAAGTTGTTTAGTGTTCCTAGAAGCTCAAGATGATTGGTCAAAATGTGTGGCCATGTTTTGAAGGTCATATAACACACACACACACACACACACACACACACACACACACACACACACACACACACACACACAAACACATGATTTGTATATGGTAATTTTTATCCCTAAAATGAATAATAATCTCAAAAGGTGAAAGGCATAAGATTGAGGGTTTGAAGGTGTTTTGTCTCTTCAAAGCCTAGGTGTGTTCTTGCAAGGTAAATGAACTCATTCATGTTCTTTGGATCTCTATTATTATTAGATGGATTAAATTAAAGGTTTCCTTTAGTAGTATTTATTCTTACAATGCATGTTTAAGCTAAAGGATGTGTCTAAGGTAGAAGATTAGATTAGTGGATCATGATATTTGAAGTATGGTCTCTAAAGCTAGTGTTATTTAAAGATAAAGTTATTATTCACAAGTTTTATGGTTTTGATATGATTTTAAAGAGTGAGATGAAATGTTTTATGTATCTTGAGAGTGTTCACAATTGTTTTAAAGGTGTTCTTGTTGTTTAAGATTCACAAGTTTCTTGTGAGCTTGAAGGAGAGTGCAATAGTGTTCTTGAAAGTTACATTGTGAGGTGTCATGGTTATTTGATATCAATTTGATCTCATAATATCATAAGAATAGTGTGTTGTCTTTATAACATGTATATTTTACAATAAATTTCAATTATCCAAAGATGACATAAGTTTTGAGTTTTCATAATAGGGTCTTAACTATAAGGGTGAGGTTGATTCTTTGAGTCAATTTGAAGGGATATCATGAAGATATCAGTGGACTAAGAGGTTGGTCATGACCTTAGGGTCATATAGAATGAGTTTTATTGTTGTGGTATCCTATGTTGATAATTTTGAAAGAAATATTTCTTATCAAATGACTGAGAGAGAGAGTAGGTGTATACACAAAATTATATCACTATGTGTTTCCATAAATCATTCATGTTCTTTGGAGATCTATGATTATTGTATGGATTAAGTTCAAGGTTTTCTTTAGTAGTGTCCATTCTTGGAATGCATGTTTGAGACCAAGGAGGTGTCTAAGATACAAGATCAGATTAGTAGTTCATGAGAGTTGAAGTATGGCCTACAAGGCTAGTGTCATTCAAGGATAGAGTGGTTTTTCACAAGTTTTATGGTTTGAATATGATTATAAAGAGTGATATTGAATTTTTTATGTATCTTGAGAGTGTTCATAGTTGTTTTAAATGGTTTTATTATTGTTGAAGCTTCACAAGTTTCTTGTGAGCTTGAAGGAGAGTGTAATAACATTCCTGAAGGTTTAATTTTGAGGTGTCATTATTATTTGCTATCAAGTTTATCTCATAATATTATAATAGGAGTGTGTTGTTTTGATAACATGTTGTAGATTTTATAATAAGGTTTAATGATTTGAAGATGCTATAAGTTCTGAATTTTCATAACAATGTCTTAAATGTGAGGGTGAGGTTGATCCTTTGAGTCAAATTGTAGGGTTTTCATGAAGAGATAAATGGACTAAGAGGTTGGTAATGACCTTAGGGTCATATAACATGAGTTTTCTTATTGTGTTATCCTATGTTGAGTGTTTTTAAGTTAATATTGCTAATAATATAATTGATAGAGAGTAGGTGTGTACACATAATTATATGATTATGTGTTTTGATGAAGTGCTTTGAAGAGTTCTAAGCCATGATGACTTTTGGAGTTTAAACGGAGTTGTTTGTTATTATGATATATATATATATATATATATATATATATATATGAGAGTTATCCATGCTCACTTCAGATGTTTAATTTGATCCAAGAAGATAGAGTTAAGTGAGAATAAGTGAATATGTTTGGTTTAGGTCTTTATGAGACCTATTAACAGTATGAGGGCTAATGATGTCTTCATAGTAAAAGAAAATTATTTGATTTGTATAAAGTTTAGAGGAGGATTATGGATATTGAAAATGAAGTGTTTAATAGGGTTTGGATCATTGGTAAGCTCATATGGGCCATAAAGTCTCATTAGTTGTTTTATGTGGAAATAGACCTTACTGAATTAGGTTACCATAAGACTTAATGAAGGGATGAGTCCTATTGGTGTTCTCATGAGTGGTGTAATTAGGAGGATCATGGAGTTAGGGGGATATAAACCAAATCCCTTAAGACTAATGTGATTTATGGGCTTGTTTCTTATGTGAGATAAGTCAATGAAGAGTTTTATGAGTCATTGGTCCACGTCAACTTGTAGGTGAAGAATATTGAGAAGGTCATATCAGTCATGAAAGGTCAAACTTGTTGTTCTTAGTTATAGTCAAGTGGTTGAATAATCCATGTGTTTCATAATCCTAAGTGTAAAAGTTTAGATTGATTTATGTTCCTTGATAGAATGAAATGTATGCCTAGAGTGAGGGGGATCATATGTGAGATGTTTCAGATCAAGAAGGTTAAGTGTTGTTGATGTTTTAAGAGTTTGTATGACATTTTATCATTGATGTCAAAGGGGGAGAAGATAATATCAAGAGAATGTAATTCTAAGAGTATTTTTCCATTAATGACAAAGGGGATATTGTTGGAAAGTGGTCATTGGATTCATGTGATGTATTAGGTTAACTTGTTTCCTAGATGCATTACTAATAAAGAAACTAGTTTGATGGTGATGAGAAGCTATGGAATGAGAGTAGTAATATGAGGTATTATATAATTATTTTAAGGTGTTATATATGTTTATTAAAGTTTTTAAATCATATTAGTGAGGTAGAAAGTAGATATATAATGGTAGGAAGGTGAAGTTTGAGATCTAGTCCTTCAATGAGAGACCTAGTGTGAAGGCAAAAACTTGGTAGCTTGTTGAGGTAAGAAGTATGTGACTTGTTATGATATTAATGTGTACCTTTGGATAGGGTTCTTCAGTCTCTCTCCCATTAAGTCACTTTATTGGGACAACCCTAGGCTATGGGTAACGTATGTTGGGGTTGAACCTCTAGAGTAGGTTGGCTTCCTCTTTGATGATAAACTAAAACTAATGTTAAACTAATGATTCATAGGGAAAAGGGTTATAAAGGGAAAATATATATTAATAAAGTTAAATAGGTGATGAACCAAATTTAAAATGGAAACTCCCATAAGCTTGAACCCATACTAGATCTATAGAATATAGTACTAGTTCACACAACCTCAAGATCAAGCTAATTACATAGGTATTTCATAGAAGAGGTTTATATTATAACACTAATTTAGACATATAAGTAGCATTGAAAACTCCCTAAAAAAGGTCAAAAAGGAGGATAGTGGATGAGGAATATTCTCCTTCACACAATTATATTATACACAACTCACCAAACCAGATCCAATACAAGAGATTGGCAAATAAAGTCTTTTATTGCATCAAGAGGTAGTTCTTACAAATGCTTGATAAGGTTAAGCCTAATCAAGCTGAAGATACTTTACAATAACTCAAAGAGTTTCTTATCTCCTAGAAAGATAAAATGTCTAAAATCTAAGAACCTTTTCTAAGGACAAGATAATGAGATAATATAAAGGAAGGGAGAAGAGAGAAGAAAGGGGCTCATTATCCAGAATAATCAATGATTTGCCACCTATTTAGGGATTATCCATCACACATTAGTCCCATAAAGATCTATTACATCATCAATAGTTATCCCTAATGAGCTACAATAGTCCTCAAACTCTTCTTATTGGTTGAGAGAAAGTCACCAGAAGACAAGAATTAGTTTTACATGATGAGTGGGTCATGATCCCTTCAAGGAGAAATGGTCCCAAAAGGCATTGATCATAATTTAATGTTCCAATTACTTATCTAATTCTTCAATCTTCTCCATAAACCTCACCATCATCCACTTGAACTCATAATGAGGATAAAATACTCATATCTTTGATCCTAATAGAACCATGACTAAATCTGCTTAAGTGGTTGTTTTTCAAGAGCATGGCCCGAGATGCTTATTCATTAATTGCACATATTTGCTCTTACTTTGAAACTTATACATGGATTAACTATAGATGAAAACCAATCTAATATTATTCATTTTATTATATTCTATATAGATATGACACTTTAATCTATGCTTGGTCCCTTTTAGCCACTAACTTGCCAACCTTTGATCTATATTAAGTCTAAAATACCTAATCTATCTTTGCAAAGCCTTAATGTTGGAGCTTGGTCTCAAAATATTCGTTTTGGTTCCACCAATATTTTCATTAAACTTGGTTCCATGTATTTCTACCATCTCAAGTCAAAATCAAGCTTGGTTTCTTATATTTATTTTGTTAAGGTTGAAATCTGGCTCACTAACACCTATCAAAAATGTCCCAAGCTCAATCCTTTTCTCGTTGGTTATTAGTAATCCATATTTTCTCATATAATTAGATCTAAGATATAATTGAACATAGACTATATATATTTGGGACCCACTACCTCAATCTCAGTCTCAGTCTCACATTTGCCCCTATGATTCACTGACTATTTGACCCTAGCTTGCACTTTTGATCTCTTCTAATAGGCTGAATGTGTGGCATTTGATCTTATACCAAATTCATACAATATTGACACTTGTCACCTATGCATCTTCTCTTTGAATCCTTTAACTTGTTGACTTATTCACATATCATTGATCTTAGATGCATGATAGTAGTTTGATCACATAGGTCTAAGATAGATGATACATGAGTAATTCAATAAGTAAAAGGATACAAATAGCATATGCATAGGTGCCAAGTGTCAATAGTGCATGAATCTAGTAGATGATATAATGACACATGTTCAATATATAAAAAGAGATCAATGAATGTGCAACATGAATGGAAACTTTAGATCATGTCATGAGTGAATTTTAGATGTGGATGAGGTAATGAGATCATCATCTACAATGGTTAGAAGGTCATACTCCAAGACCTAAAGTGACTTGCAACTAAAGGCCTAATGTACCAAGATATATAGTGAGGCCAAATGGATGATGAGGAAAAGATTCCAATGTATGTATACTTGTATGAGCATTGTGTCAAGTAATTTTTCATGTTGGTTATGTATTGAGAGTAATAAAATAGCTTTCCAAGTGCTTTCAAGATCCAAGTACGACTTATGGTTATAGACCTAACTTGCATACAGACCTAGTGTGGTAAAAGTGAAGGGTCAAGGTGATGTTTCAAGATGTTTAAGATCATATGAGCATGTATCAAGGCTTTAAAACTTATTTCAATAATTTGGATCAAGTATAAGGTCATGTATTGAAGGTAAAGGCAAGAAATCACATTGGAAGGTCTCCTATGCATGAAAATTAAAGGTTTCCAAGCTTGAGAAAGATATTTTGATGTTAATTACCATGTATGAATTTATAATGGGAATATTATCCTTATATTAGAGATTAAATATGGTCTTAATAAGGTTTTCCAAGAATTTATAAGTGGTTTTAGGTAAAGAGCTTTATGAACATTTGTTAAGAATGCAAAGTGGTCTTAAACCCTCTCTACAACCCTCATATTGACCTAATGATGAATATATTTTTATAAAAGTGCCAAAATTGGATTTTAAATTAAATTTTAATGATTTTATCATGTATATTAATCCTCCATATATCTTTTGGTGGTCTTAGTTTATTATAATAGTGAGCAAAAGTTACATAAAAAGGCTTGTATCTAAAGATTTTGATCTAACAAGAAGGGTTAAATGAGTCAACACTTGAAATTAAATGGAGGTTGAAGGCCAAGAATTTTTATTATGGTAAAAAAATTTATTTTTTTGTGTTATATCCTTTGTGTCAATCATTTTGGTCATGGAATATCACCTATCACTAAACTACCAAATAGTGAAGATAGTGAAGGAATCCAAGCATGAGTGAGAATTTGTTTAGGGATGAGTTAAAACTATTTAGGAATGAATCCAATTGATTTAATTAATTTTCAAATACCTATAACTAATTTTAACTTGTTTGGTAAGTGTTTATAATGCTCATAAATAGTTTATAAGGTGCTCATAAAGTGACTTTTCTATGTAAGTGAAGATAGTGAAGGTGTGTATCTCATAGAATGATCTATATGTTCCTTATTTGATATTATCCCTCATAAAATTGTGATTGAAGTTGATATGAATATTTATAAGTATCTCATGAATTATTTTTTAGTTTAATTAAGTTTTTACATAGGTGTTAGGAGTCATGTTCACTATGATTATGTTTTGAGCCAAGATGAATGCTCTAGGTATGCTAAGAGAAAAGAAGGGTTTGGGACTCTATGACAATATCCATATCATATAATGAACACACACACACACACACACACACACACACACACACACACACACACACACACACACACACACACACACACACACACAGAGAGAGAGACACACAGATATATATATATATATATATATATATATATATATATATATATATATATATATATATATATATATATATATATATAATTTACCTATTCATGTTTTTTACATGTTTTATAGATAGGTTGAGTGGTTGAATCATGAAATCCAAAAAGTCTTGTCTAGCTGTGTTGAGATTATGAGAGGATGGCTTGAGATATTGGTTTATAAGACCAAGGGTTGTCACTATAGATTTATATAATTACATTTTTTAATGAAATATAAAAATAATATCAACCATTAATGATAATTATATGTCATTAAAATTTCATTTCAAGTACAAAATATGATTGTCCATATGACTATGTTTTTGTGCTATAGGTGGTTTCGAAGTGGTCATCTTGAAGATATGAGTTTGAAGTAATTTTGATAGATACGATGAATATATAGATTATTAATTTTTAACATATGTCTATTAGGTACATTTAATTATATATTTTTTAATTATAGGTCCATATGCATGTGTTGATGGTCAAAAATATTTGACTATGATTTTGAGCTTTCTGGCAGAACTAAGTGCCCCTGTTGCATAGGTATATTTGGGTGCTTAGAGACTATGTGGTGTTTCCTAGTGTAAATGGAGAGGTTTTATAGGTAAATAATAATATATTTATGTGATTTTTTGAGTTTTTTTTTGATAAAATAAATTTTATGATTTAGTTTTATGAGATAGACTTTTTTGTGTTTTAAGTTCTAATGGTGAGTAGGCTAAATGGCTTAGTTCAAGAGGTGAGTTAGAATTATATGAGGTATATACATATGTTTTAGTGATAAATTATATATTTTATATTTATTATATGTTTCTAAATTATTTTTAAAATTTCAAGTTGGTCCAAATAGTTCATGTGTAATGTGTGCCTTGAAGAAGACCTAATTGATTTAGGTCTCAACTAAGCCTATTAGAGAATCTAGGTCTTAAGGGAAATATCCAACTATAGTAATGTTTTTATCACTTATTAAATATTTTTATTAAAATATTAAAATTATAATAAAATTATTTTAAATATCTTGGTTGACTAAGAAGGGTAAGACCAAGAGTGTGGTATAAAGGTAAGGCCTAATTGGCCTATTTGAGCTAGTTGAGATAAGTGGATACAAGTGAAGGATAGAGCCTTTTAAAAATAACTATCACGTAATTAAGGACCATAAAAGTATAATAGGATAAATAATTCATATATAACCAAGTTTATGCTAGTTGATACATAGGTCATTAAACCTAATGAGCCTAGAAGAGGAATGATTGAGCGAGTAAACACAATGAGCTATTTGAGTAAGAGTGAAGTGGAAAGAGTGAAAAATAAATAGGTAATAAAAAGTTTTATATTATAAATATGTGTTATAATATTATAATAGTTTAGGGTAGCTGAGTTGTTTCTTGGTTACCTAGGGGTTTGGAGACTCTTGTAAGATAGAGCTTACACGAGACTAGTTAAGTGGTTGCTTAACTAGGTAGGGGTTGGAGATCCTTGTGAAGTTATAGATTCACTAAAATTTGGATATTTAAATTATATTATAGTATAAAATGTGCATTTTTTGATTGATTTTAACCCCCACAAAGGTTTATCACATATCTCTTGAGTTCTCTTGTATGCTTGTGTAGTTACTTATTTATGCATTGATCTTGTATGTGTATGAATGTTTGTTTAAATGGTGAAATAAAGAATTAAATATAGATTTTTATGCAACTAATTCACCCCCCCCCCCACACACTCTTAGTATCTAATTTATACACTATTATGTCCTTTTTCTCTATTTTCTTTCTTGTCCTAATCTCTTCCTTGGTTTCTTCTAGAATTTCCATACTGCCAACATTTCTATCAATACCACTTCACATTCCCATCATTTCCTAGTGATAAAAAAGAAAATTTTGATTCCATATTAGTTTCCATCCAAAATTTAGCTAGGGTCAAACCTATATCTATGATACAAAATTTAACACCCCCTAAATCTAGTGTAGATTGTTTTATTAGTGACAAAGAAAAAAGGGATCAAGTTACTATTATATATATATATATATATATATATATATATACCCTAGTCCTCTTAGTAAATTCTATGAAATTAAAGTGTAAATGAACATATGCTTGTAACATTTATATTTTATTAATTTAGACATATATTATACAATTTTAATATTCAAACATTATAAATTATTTACACACACACACACACACACACACACACACACACACACACACACAGATATATATATATATATATATATATATATATATATATATATATATATATATATATTTATGTGTGTAAATAATTTATAATGTTTGAATATTAAAATTGTATAATATATGTCTAAATTAATAAAATATAAATGGTACAAGCATATGTTCATTTACACTTTAATTTCATATAATTTACTAAGAGGACTAGGGTATTTATCTTTTTACTATTCTATGCAGGTCTGAGACTATGTTTAGGTGGAAGAAATAAATAAAAATAGATCTAGATTTTCTCAACTTTATAAACTAAATATTGTGAAATTTTACAAAAAAATTGTATTAACTAAATGACTACATCATATTACGGCATATTAATCCTAATGAAATGATCCCTATGATATGTGTTTGATTGTATTGTCATATGTTGATGTTTTTTATTACAGATTATTGTCCCATGTAATATCAAAATATCATTATGTGGACAAGTCCAAATATATTATCTCATTCACTTTGAAACCCTACCTATAATTTTAACATTAGGTTTTGGCCTATAAAATGATAATAAATATCATTTGAGTTGACCCCAACCACTCTTCAATAAGTGGTTGAGCATTGATTATGTTTAAATAGGGATTAAACGACACATAGCTATCATAGTTATGTGTGTGTGTGTAGTATTTATCATTTTGTATGTATTTAACCTATAATATATATTTTTACACTTGAACATAAAAAAAAAATTGTGTTTCAAACCTGGATAGTACCTACTCCTTTTAACTATTTTTTATTTGGGACATTTATGTAGATATTTCTTAATGTGAAAATGATAGATACATGTTTGCATGATACTTTATAGATGAGTGATAGATAGGGAGTATTATTAAACATATTATGTGTAAGTACATTAATATTTCTATAAATTATCATGCCACCCACATGTGG
The DNA here is from genome assembly GCA_037957365.1 of Torreya grandis. Classification (NCBI taxonomy): domain Eukaryota; kingdom Viridiplantae; phylum Streptophyta; class Pinopsida; order Cupressales; family Taxaceae; genus Torreya; species Torreya grandis. The sequence goes on from JARHVA010003067.1 coordinate 1,880,174, forward strand.
AACATACATTTCAACCCTTAAGGGTGGTTTAACTTTGGAAAATGATCATTTTAAATGATGCAAATAGATCTAACATAGATGGATTGATTTATAAATCTATATAAATTTGAATATAACTATAGGAATTTAGAAAGGTAAGAATATTTATATAATGATAAATATATAATTATATTAGGATGATAAATAGATTAAGCTTAGACTAGGGGATTCATTTATGTGATTGATAGAAAATCAAGAAGGTCAAACCCATAAAAAGTAAATACATAGGAGAGAAGGTTATACAAGATCCATGTGTTTATGCACAAGACATGTATTGTAAATATAAGTTAATACTGACCTTTTCAATTGTCTATTACCATATTTTAGTGTTTACAAATGTCCCCTTTTGATCTAGTATTAAAAATTCTATAATAAATGGATAAATAAATTTTGTATTTTAGTGTGTAAACACACTTTGTCTTTAGGAAAAGGATAAAAATTTTCATCTTTATCCATTAAACAATGAAATATAACATGCATTAATAAATTATAGAATATGAAGTGAACTAGGTCAATGAAAGTTTTCAAAATTGAAAAGCACTAAATGAATAGATTTGTAAATAAGTGAACCATGATGCCCTCTAAATCCATGGATATTTGGGGTGATTATAACCTAATGAATTATTTAATATATTTATTATTACCTAAGGTTAGTTAATCATTTTTGAACCATGGGTTGGTAATATAAATATCCCAACCCTCATGGAGGAGTTGTGACAAGTTGTTAAGTGATGTAGAACCTCAATTACACTACTCATTTAGCTGGTCTTGAACCTTAAGATGGAATGTGAATCCTGATATTAGGATTGTATGTAAATATAAATATATATAATCAACTATTTCATAAAAAAATTATGTTTATAATGATAGCTTAAATGCCTTTAGTACCAACTTAAAACTAGAAAAGTGTCTGTATGGACAACATCCATGCCTCATAGTTTGATTAATTATCCTAATGTAATTTATAATGCCATAACTTTATGTCACCCTACCTTAAATATGATAACATGTAACTCATGTACCTATACATGTTTTATATATGCATTACATATTCCCCTATATTTATCTCAATCTATAAACATCTATCCCATAATTTGAAAAAAATGATAATCTACCCCAAAGTAAACCCTCTAAATCACTTAATAATCCAAAAAATATTAATTATACATGTATTTAGGTTTTAATCTCTATGAAAATACCAATAATATATCCTTAAAATTTCTCATCTCAAAATAACAGAGTTAAATCCACCATGTTATACAAAAATATGGAAGCATTTAAATCATGTGCTAACATGTTGAGTTTATGTCATCATAATATAATTTGATATTAAATTCATATATGAAATATGTAACCTAAGTAATAAAAGTGCCATGTCAAGATAAATATAATAATTAGGAATGCATTAGTGTTCATCATATCTATAAAAATTAAATATTAACCCACAAATAATGGTGCATCATGTATATCATGGAACCATACCCAAGTATAAATGTACATGGTATGAATCATGACACCACAATTTTAACAAATAATCCTATATGTATACCCACATAATCACAAAATGTCATGAACATGAATCACACAATAAAATCAAATACAATATAACTTAATGTCATTTATAATAGGAGGCACACATTGTACACACAATGGGTGTATAATGCCACATATAGACAGAGCCACACATGATGAACAATCAATGCTACATTATAAACAATCAATGTCACCCAATAAAGTAATCATCATAAAAATAAAGATTCATAAAATGATACACTCAATAAATTAATGTCAAATAATAATGAAATATCTACACAAATCATAATCACTGATTAACATGTATGAGATGAAATATTAACAATGAAGCTAATAATGAATCAAGCTAGTTTAGACCATCAATTAATGTCAATGTCACAAAATATAAAAGTATATTTTTTATGAAATTTATTATTATAAATAATATAAACTATACCAATAGATATTTAATCAACCAATGTATCCCAAGATGATAAATAGAAATCTCATAGAAAGGTATAACCTATAACAATGTAGCCTATATAATGAGATGCCTTTAATATTGGCATTCCCCCTAGGTGTAGGAATGTCTCACATATGTACATTCATGTATCATGTATAACATGTATGTCATGAATCTCAATCATATATATCATAAAATTAATGTGTATGAAAAAATAATTAATCTACCAAAAATGTGATAAATTACATAAATCAATGTAATAGCTAGTAAAAACTATTATGTTTAGGTCCTAATTTTGTATTTATTAGAATATTTTAATATTTTTGTATCTCTAGGGTTTTTTTATGACCATGTTTAAAATTTATATAATTTCATGATGTTAATATGTTTCCTCATGGTTTCCATTCAATTTATCCAAACGATAAAATCATATACCCACCTTTTTATAATGATATGTAGATATGAAAATCTCATATTAGATACTTGACAATGTCATTTTTTTCATACCTTAATCCTAATGAATTTTATCCACACATATTAATCTTGATTTAAATTTTCTTGAATCCACATTCACTCCATGGGTTTGAGCCTATTTAGTTTCTATAAACCACCTATAGGAATTTCCCCAATCTATGCCAATCTAGTCAATTATCATACTCATATATCTAGATCATCAAACTAGAGTTCTTATCTCCTAAACAAAATTATTATCCTCAAATGGTAATATAATTGAATATATCATCCAAACTTGATTTTTATATATTACACCAATAAATGGTCACATTTAAAATTCAAACCAATCCTATGGGTCAACTTATTTGTTTAGCATTTTAGTAGCATGAAAAATTACCCAAAGAGTATCATATAAATAAAAATAGACCTAATATTATACCCTGTCTATCAAACATATTATAAAACTTTCAAATTTTAAGTCATTACCATATTATTCTCACTTCAATCATCACTCACAAATATTACATCCTACATAAGTCTAAAACATATCAAACCCAAGCCAAAGTTGTAATTTTATAAATATTGAAAGCTATATTTCATGCTACATACATTCCAGAATCACTATTTCATATATTCACATAATATGGATAACTACATGTGGTTTAAATTCCCTTTTCATAGTATTAGATACATAGGAATCACTCATGAATTCAATGATGGGTAGTTTAGGTTAGGTCATCCCAACTTTTTCCCATTTTGTAGGCTTAAACCTAGTGTCAATAGTGTACCAAGGATTTCAAGAGGAGTTAATTTTTTGGGTATTACATACATATTTAGACCTAAAAATAACACATAAATACATAAGATAAGTATTCATAGTGGAGTATACTAAAATATAAAATAAATATATACATAGATGAAAGCATTAGACTCAAAACATAGTGAGGAATTGTAATGACTATAGGTTGATGGTGGTGTCTAAGTTAGCCCAAAACTCTAGATCATGATTTAAGAAACTCATGGTCTATTTTCTTGTCTACCCTACCACTTGTATACATTCTTATTCTATACATAAAAAAATAATTCTAAGTATATTATCCCCTTTAAAAGTTTACTTATTTATCAAGTGCAATTATCAAATCAATGTTACTATTTTATTTTTATATTTATGCTTCATTGTAATACATAATAATATGAATTAATACACACTAATTTATATCTTTAAAGGGTTATAATTAATCCAAAATATGGTAAATCATATTGGTGAATGTGTATATTACTTGAAAAATTTTAAACCCTATATTTTTCATAGGGTTTAATTCTTATTTATAGGGTTTCATATTTATGTAAATAAGTTTTATTTTTAAACTTGTTTTTTATTTTTCATTATTCATATATTAAAATTTATTTAATGGATGAACACGATTTATATTTTTTGACTCAATCTATTATTGTAATCATTACATGTTGTGTTTTTATAATATGTAAAACCTATAACAGCTATATAATTACATGGATCAAATATTTGTATATTAATAATGATGAAATAAATAATGATAAATCCTAACCTAAATTAATTCAAATTATTTTGATATTCAATTAAAAATGTTTCATGTTACCACTAAGTTTTAAATGGCATGTATGACCCCTTTTATTTCTTATGATCTCATTATGCATCCAAAGTCATGTTGAATCTCACAATACAATTTATGCATTATCTTGTTGGAATCATTATGAATATTTATTCTAAAAATTATCGTGAACAATAAACAAGTATTTTGGATGTCAATGAAGGACATACCTATGTATATTTTCCCATTAGATTTGAAGAAACTAAAAAAAGGAAATTAACTCAATTTATTGACATGAACCCACAACTTCATGATGCATTGCTATATATAATAAGAGATTAACATAAAAATACTTATTAATTTGTTTCATATAAATAAAACTAGGATCACTTAAATTATATAAATAAAACTTTTGGAGTGGTATCAATTCCACAATAAGTGTCAAAACCACTCATATCACCATTATTCTTATGTATACACTTCTAGTTACATATATGATGTTAACCCAAGGTGTGGGAAAAAACAAGGTTTCTCTTAGAATCCTTTGAATATTCCTACATAACCAACATATTCCCATAATAAAATTATTGTACATGTTATATCATCAACATCACCTACTACACATTCCCTCAAGATGACTATTTCAGCTCTGTAGGCTAAGGTATCATAGCTAGTTAAAGGTTATTCTAGGGATATTCATTCAATATATTTTCATGCTTTTATTCATAATCCTTTATCCCAATTTATTTTATTTTATCCTTTAACTATGTTTTTTCTATCTCCTAAGATTCCATTATATACTAGTAAAGGTGATCAAAATTAACAATTTAGATAATTTCATGTAGCATGCTTGGACTATGCATCCAATGATATATTATTGACCAAGTTATTTCCACTCAGTCTTAATGGATACACTTTTTTAGTAGTTGTATGATCTCTCCCTCCAATTAGTTAGAACATTTATAACTTTGGTAGATTGGTTTTTATTAAACTTCTCTATCAAAATTGATGAGAAGTTATCTTAAACATAAATATATAAACTCAAGAAAGGATCCAATGACCTAATCAGTGACTATGTAATTCAATAGAAGATAATGCTATATAAGTTGACCAATCATATGGTAGACAATGAGTTACAATATATTTTTTGGGAAAATATTTCTTACACCACTTCATGAGTCTTATCATTAAAAAAAAATAGTCTTTCAAAGAGATACAACATACAATGAGAGATTGATAAGTTAACCTCATAGATTCTAAAATGATTAATTATGCACCAAATGCTAAAAATACATCAACTTGTAAGATTCAAAGAAAACAATCTATAAGATTAAATCAAATTACACTAATAATAAGATACAAACAATGGTTAATGTAGTGTCATAGCATAAAAATCAACTTCTGTTAACCATTCCATATAAGACAATTTTCATAATTAACTAAACCTCCTCACATATTGTTATATAAGTTCTTCAAGTGAAACCTCATATCTCTCCCTTAACACAATATCTTGATATGAGTGATCCTTCACCTAAGATTTGTGATATTAATCTATACTACCATTATCAATCATGTATAAGACATTATAAAATCATATGTTTTAAGCTAAGGCATAATACATAAGATCTCATTGATGATAACATTATTGAGTTTAACAAAAATATAGAGGATTATATACCACAACCAAATTTAAATTCAAAGTTACAAAATCATATGATCCATTTCCCAAGCATGAGGTAATAGAAACTAAGAATACTTAATAGGTACATCATACATACAATGAACACCCTCATCCTTTGACATGTGATCACCCATTGGATGATGTTATTATTAAATTTATACTCATATCACTATAGTTACTAATGATTAGATTTGATGATAGTGAGGTTATTGAGTATGATTTAGATATCAATTCACATTATCTATAGGCTTACAGTAATGTTTTCCCTATAAATAGTGTTATGGTTGAGAATGGTTTAAGTGAAGATATAATTACAATGACACTTCTCAACACTCTTGAATACACAAAAAAGTATCTACTATATATAAAAATATTAATCAAGGGAATCAATGGATAAATAGAGGAAACTCCAAGGTGCACCATTCTACCTCTCTATATGTGCTCTATAATTCTGGCTACTTTATTTCTAATTTTACCAAGTACATAGGTATTTGAAATGTTTTATGATTCTGTTCAAAACACAATATTCATGAAGTATCATCTTTATTGAAAGGATGTATAAATTATATAAACTACAACAAGGTAATTAATTTTTTAATCATTTTATATGAACAACCTCTTCGGCCACAAAAATCCACTGGCTTATCTGCACCACCACTATAGTTGGTCATTATAACTTTTAAGAATAAATATACACATTCAATGATTTCATTTTATTCATGATCATTATATACACCCATTTCATAGGAGAGTAATTTAATCTTCTATACATCTATCTATCTAGTTCCCACTACATCAAGGACTTGTGTAATACTTAGAGAGGCCATTATCTACTATAGAACATACTAAACTAGTATCATAAATAGTTATGCATGTTCCAAAGTGAAAATATACACTGATGTATTTTAGTAATATTTCATGTATTATTATAATTATTATATTCACTCATTATACATAATATCCAAAGTGATGATGAGGGTAATATTACAACACAAAATCATTTCTTAGATATAGATTTTGATACACATAAACATTGCACTTTTCAATCACTAAAGGTAACCATCACACCATATGTCATAAGCACTACACATTATTATTACATTTATGGTATAATTTATTATCATCTTTTACAATTACATAATAAATTATAAAAATACAAAAAATTCAAATATTTCAAAAAAGCAAAAAATGTTCAATATTCTAAAAATAAAAAATAATGACCTGAGCATGAAACGAATTATAATTAAACTTTTCATATATTTTATTTATCACATTTTTGGTATATTACATGTATTTTTTCATAAGAACATGCATTTTTTAGTATATATATGTGACATGAAATACATACATATTGTACATGGATACATAAATTTTGAGAATTATTATACCTAAGAGCCATGCCAATGTTGGGGGCATCTTATTCCACAAGTTAAATATTTACAATTTATATATTTATATGACCTTACTCTTTACCATGTCTCTCTCTCTCTCTCTCTCTCTCTCTATATATATATATATATATATATATATATATATATATATATATTTCTTTCACATATCTAGTTATTTATAATTTTTATATAGTGTTATATGGATATGTTACTTTACTATGGTGTGACAATGACATACTTGGAAGGTGAAGATTGGTTTACTTTTTTTGTGCTTCATTAATATTATTAATTTTCATATAGTCTAATCATTTCTTGTATATTTCCATTGGAATTATCATTTGTGACATATTCATGTCCCTTATTTTTATCCCTTGGCCTTATTTTTTTTTAGCATCATCATGTCCCTTAAATGTCCCTTACGGTTTATTAAATTAAAATAAATGGTCACATTTTAGATTCAACTAATTCATATGGGTCATCTTATATTTTTAATTTTTTTTGGCATGATAAATTACCCAAAGATCCTCATATAAATACAAAGTAAGTATACGAATATTCCCTCTCTAAAAAGTATATATCAAGCATACTCTAACACTCTAACATTTAATATAATTTATATATCATTCATAATTATTTCATCATTCATAATAAATATGTCTCAGCCATGTTTGAATCATCTCAAACACAAGCTAAAGTTTTCATTTTACAAATATTAAAAATTAGATCATATGTTGTATACATTCAAGCATTACTATTGTACGCATTCACCTAATGGGCATATTTACATATAATTTGAATTACCTCTTTGGATTATTATATATGTAGGAAATTTATATCCATGAAATTAGGAGTGGTTAGATTCATCTCAACCCACCATTTCCCCCATTTTGTAGGACTGAACCTAGAGTAAATAGTGGACATAAGGTTTTAAGAGAAGGAGACATATTTTTGGGTATTGTATGCACACTCCAACATTAAAATCACACATAAAAACATAAGAGAATTAGATTTAGTTTCATGTACAAAAATATAAAATCAATATTTAGAGAGAAGGAATCAAAGGAATCAAAAATAAATATAGATGGAATTAAGCATAGAATGAAGGTAATGTACAATCAAACCTAAAACTCAATATCCTAATTTGAGTGACTTGCAGCCTATTTTGCTATCTTCTCTACCACTTATATAAAATCTAAATCCTTTATAAAATATAATAATGATAATTATCTTATCCTCATTATTACTGTAAATATTTATTAAGTACAATTTTCAAATCAACCTATCTTTTATACCTAGTTTATGTTCCATTGTAATACATAATAATATAAATTAGTACATAATAGTTTATATCTTATTAAAGGGTTAACATTAATCCAAATAAATTAAAAACATAAATAATGTCCCTATATGTTTTTATTAAATTGGTATTTTATTTTTTTATTTACATTAGTATCCTTTTAATTCTCTTTTAACACCAAGTCACCAACTTTAGATTCACAATTTCAAATTTTCTTATCGATTGCTCTCATATCATGATCTAAATATTCCTTGAAATGGTTTATATCCTGTATGAATTTGTCATACAAAATTTCTAACTAATGTAACCATTTTCACATATATTCATTATCATTGATGTTGTATTTCAAATACATGTGAAAATATGGTATACGTATCTTTAAAGGCAATACTATTTATGTTCCATAATCAAGATAATAAGAAGAAACATTTGTGTGCATGTGAACACTTTTTAAATAGGTACATAAAACATAAAATAATCTAATAATGTAAATCATCACCATGTTTGGGAACTATTTTACTTAATGTTTTAGTAATTAGCTTGTTTATTTATTTTTCTTGCCCATTTACTTATGGATAATAAAATGTGGAGAAATTATGATGAATCTTGTATTTAGCACAAAATTTATTTAACTCTTTTAATTTTAAAATAAGATCCACTATTTATTATGATAGATAATGGGAGACTAAATCAAAAAATTATGTTCTTATTTAAAAACCTACATATTCCCTCCCTTAAATTCAACTTTAGTGTTATGGCCTCAACCCATTTTGCAAAATATTCTAAAATATATAATAATAAACTTGTAACCTTTTGATGATTATAGAATTATTTTTCCAATCAAGTCAAAAAAATGTTAACCTTGTTAATCACCATTATTTCCATCATTTAGTATGTTTATGTTTATATTTTATTTCATCATAATTGTCATTCTTTCATTAGTGCCAATATTCCTAGTTAAGTAACATTGAGGTCATTTTTATATTTTACATTAGTTTAGGAGGCTAATTATAAAAATTAAACATTTATTGTGCACTCTAATACGTTTTAAGATTCTTTCACAAAATTTAAGATATTTTTAAAAAATTTAATTTTTATTTTGATTTAATATCTCCCATGCATTTATGCCATAGAGATTCTTAGTTAATCTTTGGTCTTCATAATTTATTTTTGGTTGACCATCTCAAGATTTTAAATCATGCTAAGGTATGGGTAAAGGAAATTAAAGGAACAATTACAAGAAAATGAATAATGGAAGATATGTGGAGGATAATAATAAGTTTAAATCCTTGAGTTAAGTATTTGGATATGCCATGCATACATCTACAATATTTGTGAATATCTTTTGGTGATCCAATACATATACAAGGATGTATGGGCAATTTTCATACATTCTCAAAGGTAAAATATTGGATTTTTATTGGTTTAAAGATGGGGAAAGTATTATGAATATATTTATAGACTTAATATGTATTTAATAAACATTTTACATTTTTTATGAATTTAGAATATGCTTTAAATGTGCTAAGATAGCTCAAATCTCCCTCAATATTGATTTTCAAGATAAAAACTACCCAAATCCAATGTGATAACTTGGTGAAGATTTTGAATGGATGATAATAGTTTATGTAATTTTTTAATAGGGTTTTTAAATCTAATATAATTATGTTTAGTCTCATAAATAAGGTTTGACCTCCATGAATAAATGTTAAGAAGCAAGATTACTCCAGAAAACTTCAAAACCCTATCTAGAGAGCATTTAAACCTATAAATTTGAAATTTTGAAGTGTTTTAAAGATTTATAAATAATTAATAATGATTTTTATACCATATACATGATAAAAATAAATAATAAACTAAATTAAAATAAATATCAAAGGTTTTATACCTGATAAATGGACCTACATTAAAAACATGCATGAGAAATGAGCACCTACAAGCCTGCAGACCTGAGTCTATATTTTTTGATTTTTTTTAAAATTTAAAATTAACTTTAAATTATTTTAATATGTATATTGTTTCAATTAAATCATTTAAAAAATAATAATTAACTCTTCAAACCATGTCTATCTCAAAATATAAAACATATACCAAATTGACATGTTTGCTGCCCTAAAAGATCCTAGGTCCACAAATGGGGCATAACTTGAGTTATATCGATTTAAATCCTATTAAATTTGAATTAAATTTGGATAAAAATATTTTATAACTTTTTTAGGTATCCTATTTATTTTAAAGTAGTTTATAAGAGATAAAATTTAAAATTGCAGGCCTATACATGTAAAAGTGTTGAAAACTTGTTCTCGAAAAGGCTAAGAGCGCTATAATTCATGTTTTCTTGATCCAAATGCCTTGAAATTTTTTATGTAGGAGTTAAATTTTTTTATAAATTAAATAAATTTATTTTAAACATTTTTATGTCATTCATGAAGTAATTGAATGATATACATCTCTCTCAAGATCTTCTCAAGCACTAATGAAGCTCACACCTACAAATTTGAATTAAGTCATCCTCAAGTGCCATTAAGGACATTATGAGAGTCATAAAAGTAGATTATATTATCTATATATTTCATTTTTTAACATTTAAATGAATATATATATGTCTTAAATCATGCTCATGGAACTTTCAATGCAAAATAAGAATGTGGACATAGTCAAGAGGTCATCAAGTGAGGAATTGAAGTTGCGCATTATCAGTGCACAAACATCATTGACATTAAATAAAATACCTCAAATAAATAAATAATAATAATTTTCCATATAAACCAAAATCAAGTAGAATAATTAAAATCAAAAAGGAAATCTTCCCCTCACTAAGTGGAGTTTCATCATGTAAGACTGGAATAGTTGGTTGAAGACTAAGTGGAGTTTCATCATGAAATATTAGAGGAGTTGGTTGAAGGATAAGTAAATATTTAAAGCATAATAAATAAATAGAAATAAAAATAGTTAAACTTTCTTTATCTTTGACAAATTTATGCCTAAATCAAGAACTTTTACACCTCGTATCAAATTTAGAGACTTCAAAACATGTGTTAATACATTGGAGAAGAAAACAAGATGTTAATTAAAGTTAGACTTAACTTATGTTCTAGTTTTAAGCATTAATGAGGTAATTTATGAAAATATTTAATTTTTTTTCCCTCACAAAAGGCTCCTTTCACTATGTGTACTTAATGTTTCCAAGTAATTTGATATACCTCTAGTTGGTTGTGGATTAGCCCTACCAAATTTCAGACTTGTAAGCACCTTATTTAGAAATAAAGAAACTAATTTTACCTTCTCATATTCTAGTTATTATATGAAATTTATAAATTATTTATGTATTCTTGTGATAATTACAGCCTATCCCTGATTTGTGTCTAATTCTATGCACCTTTATGTAGTAAACTTGATCTTGTGGAGGTTGTAGTTTATGTGTCTAAGAGTTTATTCATTTCGTAGTTGTGATGAATACCATTTTATATTATTAAGACAAGTGGTCATCCTTATAGGTAATTTTATAATCTAAATACTTTATAGAAAACACTCATCCTAAGATTCATTGGTGAATTTTTATTTGTGTATGTGTGAGTGCTCTTTGAGTTCATTTCATGTGTGTCCAAGCAAGTTGAGGTATTCAATTATGGTACATCACCCCATAGTTAATCTCATAAGTATAAGAAGTAGATGTGTCTATATTTTCATTGTCAAGAAGTAGTTTAGGTGATGATAAAGGTGATTCATTAATGGAACTAGCATTCTTTATAGGTTTATTTCCATTATAGATCACCCACAACCTAAAAATGATCCCATTACATCAATTAGGTGAGGAACATTGAATACTTTTCTCAAAGGTGAAACTCAAATTTGACAATAGTTTTTAGCACACATAGTGGAACCCTAGATCATAATATTTATAAATATTTGTGTTAGTTTTAACAATTTGTAGAAGATAAATTACTCTGGTACTCAACATCTAGCAACTCCATAACCATACAAACATCTTGAGTGCATGCAAAAAGTTAGAACTAGATTAGATACAAAAGTTATTCCTTATAATTTTATTGAATTACCTTTGAATTAAATAAAAATAAAAAGTTTATTTAAATATATTCCATAAAATAAACATCATTATACCTCCATACATAGCAAATTAGTTTATAACTATCCTATATCAAGACTAAATTTTAGTATAGTTATCCCTAAAAACAAAGTTATTGTGACTTTTGATGGTGGAATCCATTTTAATCTTTCCCAATACAATGATATTCTATCATAAACATTGAAAATATTTCCTTTATTCACTAGAGAAGATCAAACCACTCTTGTAGAGCACATTAGAGATGTGGCTAACTTATGTTCAGTTACCATGTAATCCAAGAAAATGTAATATTAGGTTTATTACCACATATTTCAATGGAAAGGTTATACATTGGTATAGTTACCTTACTCTCAATTCCATTACATCCTAGGATGACTTAGGATTAGACCTTTACAAATAATTTTAGGACAAATCAGACCATCTCCCTCTAGTCAAGTAATTGATTACCATTAAGAGAGCTCCTCATCAATTCATGTTTGTTTTAAACCTTATGTTATAAAAGACATGGGATAGGATCCCTCCTATGATTAGGCAATCTCTTGATTATACATTTTTGTATTTTGTGAGATCTCTAAAAAGTGATATATCAATGATGATCTAGTCAATGGGTAGAAGGATATTCCTAAGATAATTTGAGTTGGCCATAAGGGTATAAAATGGTCTTATACAAGTTGTAAAGCTTTCACCAAGTCATCCTATGATAATTTTTATAGAATCTCATCCCATCACTCCCTTTCAAGTGCCCACATTAGCCTTAATTCCATCTCTATCTAATTAAGTTGAAGATATTCCTAGCCAATCTAACAAGTTAAGTGAACCAAATGGTCTTAAGTAATCATTTAGGAATGAAAAGGTGGCCATAAAGAGGTAATTAGATTTGCCTAATAGGCCTCCTTTTCAAAACTTCCATTTAAATAAACCTCCTTAGCAAGGACAAGTAGCCATTACACAATCCAAATCATATGCCATTGTTGATCAAAATACTCCATCCTATTTAATGTTATTGTCCCTACTCAAAATAACCTCATTAAAGAGGAATAATGGTGTACTCCATGTAATAAACATCATAATGAATCTTCCTAACTAAATAGAGTATTGAATCAAGCTCTACTTGTGTAAGGTGTGGCAGTGCCTCAATTCTAACAAATAAAAATTCCACCTCAAGGAGAGATACATGATCGTCAAGGGGAAATTTTATGACACATTTTTATATTGTAAATAAGGATATAATTATGACATAAATAAAAAAATGGATACAAATAGGGTGATTATCCCAATAACAATTATCATAAGAGATAAGAGGAGAGCAATAGATGATGTAAAATAGGTAGCAATTTTTTATATTGTTATTATTAATATTATAAAAAGACTAATGAACCTCTTACATCCTGAAAAGTGTAGGAAATTATGAAAAATTAATTTTTTAAAGGCAATGTAATATCTCAAACTTCCCATATTGAAGAGATCATTATTGCTCAAAAAGGGAATCCAAGGGTTAGTTGCACTCCTCTTAATATCTAGACCAAATTAAGAAGGTGAATCTGAGCATATAAATGTGGCAAACTTTAATTATTATAATATAAAAGTATTTTCTCCAAGAATATTTCTCTAACCTCTAAATCTCAACTAGGCCAATAAGGAAGGAAGGTGTGGTTCTCACTACTTCTAGATATCCTGTTAAGCAAGAGGTACAACCTATTAAGGAGAAGGTATAACTAATAAAGGTTTAATTAAATCAAATTAAATATGTTAAACCTTAACCCTTATATCTTTATTTTATCATTGGTGATAATATATTTCACAAGTGTATGGTTTGTAGTAGTGTTAGCAATAAAATTATGCCAAAATAGATAGTTGATAAGCTTGGGTTAAAATCTGATCCAAACACAAAAAGAGTGATAAAATTAGATGTTAAAACTACTAATAAATTTGAATAATTAAAGTTTTTAAATTTATTTTGCATGTTTTCCTAGGTCTTTCTATTATTTAATATGTTGTGGTAGTTGATTTACCATCATTTTTTGCATTATGCTTGTCAAGAGACTTCACAGAAAAAATTAGAGGGTACCTATATTTGGTTTATTTTTATTTGTGTTTTAGAGAAAGGTATGGTAATAAGGTTACTATAAAATGATAAATTATTTCCAAATTTATTATATAACCTTGCATGCCAAGTATTACCAATGTGAATTGTAATATACTTGATGAGAAGGAACATCTAAGTGATTAAGATCCAACCACTTTTCTTGAAGGCATTTCTAATATTTTACTTGATGAATGGGTAAGTTAAAAACATGAGTATTATCCATATAATTTTATTGAATAAAAAGTCTTGGTAATTTATTGTTTTCATGAAGAAGGAATGTCTAGACCAACTCTTGTCAAACTAACTGAGTCTAGTGAAGGATTGTGGAAACTATTCTTTGATGGCTCAAGGAATAAGAATGGATCAAGGGATAAAATTATTTTATTTATCCATCAAATAAAAATTAATATTATTAAATAATATTTTATTTTGGTTGTAATTTTAATTTAGATTAGTATGAGACACTCATGCATGGTCTCTAATAGGTAATAAAGGTAGGATTAAAAGCCTACAAGTGTTCAGTGATAGTGAGATTCTTTTAATTTAGATTAAAAGTCATAATTTTGATAAATTTTTATCTTGAACTCATATAAACATAGGTTTTGGGATATCATAAAATATTTTTAAGCTTTTAACATACGTGTTATTGCAAAAGACTAAAATAAGCATGTTAATCAGTTGGTAGCCATAAGAACTCAATTTGACATTACTAATGATATCAAAAATGAGAAATGTCAATATCATCACATCAAGATAGTGTTAATTCCTTCCATACCAAATAATGTTTTGAGTTATAAAGTGTTTGAATATGATAAACACATATCATTTTTTTAATAAGTTGAATTCTTTGAGAAATCAGAATAAAATGCAGTAGTAGTATGAGGATTGGATTGTGAAATTGAAGAAAAACAAGCTACCCCAAGGAATTGTCATACTTGATAGAATATTAGATAGTGATGACAAAATGAGGAAATATAAAGTGAGTATATCTAAAAATCAATAAAACTATGAAGACAATTCCATCTTCAAGGATAAGCTTTACAAACATGGAAAGGTATGTTCAAAACATAAAAAAGAATCATTTTATAAGTTTTGCCAAGAGTTTAATGAAAATTTTCATTGGTAATATAGTTAAATCAAAGGGTTTGACCCAATATTTTCTCATCATACCATATATATGGAATATAATGCCAAACCATTAAGATAAAGGCAAATTCCTATTAATCCAAAGATGGGGTCTTTGATGAGAAAAGAGTTGACCAAGTTGATTGAGTCAAGGACCATATTCCCCATAAAATATTCCTCATGGGTTGAAAAACTTTTTCCTATGAGGAAAAATAATGTATAAATAAGGTTTTTTTTGGTTTTTAGAGATTTGAACAAGGATTACTTTAAGGATCACTACCCTTTACCATCAATGGAGAAAATTCTACAAATATTAGTCGGTTTTGAATGATTTTATGTTCTTGATGTCTATAATTGGTATAATTAGATTCTAGTAAGAGAGTAAGACAAATTTAAAATAGTCTTAAACACTAAATGGGGAACATATGCTAATAGTATAATTCAATTTGGATTTTCAAATGTAAGTAATACATTTGAAAGAACTATGGACATAGTCTTTTAAGGTTTTATAGGTGAGATAGTTTTGGAAAATATATATGACATAAATGTGTTTTCAAAGAATGATAATGATAATTTGAGTCATATTAGGAATATTTTTGAAATTTTTATAAAAATTTGGGTCTCTTTAAACCCAAAGAAATGTTTCTTTTTAGTCTATTAAGGCAAGCTCTTGGGCCATGTTATTTTAAAGCAAGGATTGATCATTGATCATGAAAGGGTAATATCCATCTTGTCCTTAACTTTGCCTCAATTCAAGAATGGAATACAATTTTTTTTAGTAATATCAAATTTTTAATATGGTTTTTTTTTTTTTTGATTTTGCAAGTTTATCTAAGACACTAACACCCATGTTGAATAAAAATTATAATTTTAGTTGGACAAAGGAAGGAAAAGATAGCTTTGAGACAATCAAGAAAGCCATTTACTAATCACATATACTTTTAAATATTTATTTATCAAATTATTTTTTATTATATGCATTTGTAAGTTTGGAGACTATTTTAGCTATGTTGACCCAACAAAATGATGAGAAGTTAGAGCAACCAATTACCTTATTTAGCCAAGGCTTTCAAGACTATGAGGTGAGGTATAATTTTATGGAAAATAAAGTAATATAAATTATTATAAGTCTAAAAAAATTCATACATGTGATTTAAAATAATAAGATTCATGTTATGGCATCTCACCCCAATATCAAGACTTCTTGTTGAGCAGAGATTTGAATTAGAAGAAGGATGGTCGGATAACAAAAGTGATGGAATATGATGTGGAATTAAAGATAAACAAGATAATAAAAGGTAAGGGATATGTGAATTCATAGATTTATATTTTGAATAAAATAATAAGGTCTTCATAGTGCTTCAAGATGAACCACATGTAACTACATCTTCATCTCCTACAAGTTGGACATAAAAGATGATCCATTACTTTCATACTAGTATGTTCTATCAAAGTTTAAATAGGATAAAAAGAAGGTATTTCAGACTTCAAGATATTCCCTTTGTCCTTATTTATAGTTTTTTATTCATAATAGACACTAATGGTATTATTCTAAGGTGTGTATAGTTAAATCATATTGATATATTAATATAAGAGTTCCATGATGTATTTTTAGGATGGAATTATGCTTCAAGAACTAAAACTCTCAACATCATGAAAGAGGGATACTATTGGCCTATTATACTCAAGGATTGTTATGGATGGGTCAATAAATTTATGAAATGTGCCTTCTTTATGGGTAAAGAGGAGTTTCCATCCATCCCTCTTCACCCTATTTTAGTTGAGTAGCCATTTATGTAGTGGGAATTGGATTTAATAGAGGCAATAAATCCACCATAAAGCTTGAGACACAAGTGGATACTAACTATAACATATTACTTTATGAGGTGGACCAGGGTAATTTTTTTAAATAAGTAAATGAACCCAACATTATTGGCTTTTATGAATGGATTATAACTAGGGTTGGATTCCCTTCTACCATCATTTTAGACAAAGTGTTGGCATTTTTTGACAACAAAATAATTGAATGGGCTGTAATAAATTGAGTTAACTTGATTACATATAAAAATTACTACCCTAAAGGCAATGGACTTGTTGAATATACAAACAAGCACCTTCTAAAGATCATCACAATAAATTTGGAGGGTAATCAGAGGGCATGGCACACAAAGTTGAAATCAACCTTATGAGTTGATATGATTACTCCCAAAAGGTCTATTGGAAACTCATATTACAATATTATCTATAGTAGAGAGGTAATATTACCAATATCCCTTGAATTACCAGCCTTAGAGCTCATAAAAGAGTTTGAGATGATGGAAGATGGAGCAATGGAAGCAAGATATACAAATTTGATGGATTTGGAAGAGTTAAGAGACAAAGTCATCCACACAACAAAAATTCATCAAGCCCAAGTGAAAAGGTATTTTAAAAATAAATTAGTGGAATTTTTTTTCAAGAATGATACATTGTCCTCAAATGGGATGAGGATAGATTAAATCTAAGTAATCATTCTAAATTTGACACAATATGGAGTGGTCTATGTTAGGTTGTGGAGATAAAAGCTTCACTGATGCAGACATGAAGGAGGTTGTTGAGAGGTTGTTGAGTTATAGAGCAACTGACGTCAGTCTAATCAACTGACATTGGTCATATCTAGTGAGTAGAGAAATCGACATATCGGCTGATGTCGGTCATCTCCAGCCAGATAGGGACTGACGTCAGTTGCCTGTGTGGTTCTAGAACTACTTGTTGATGAATAGTTAGTTAAAGAACTGGTTGTTTGCATGCAAAAGGCTAATTTTAGTCTTGGAGCTATAGATCTAATTATTTTAATTGGATGTCTAATTATTGTTTACATGAGATCTATATAATAGACTCATGGGTTGTATTGTAATTTGTGCTAGTTGAGTAAGAGCAAGGTTAGCTCCTTCAGAGTGAAGAGAGCAAGGTGTGTTCCTCCTAGTTCCATAGGGGTGTCGAGTGTGTATGATCAGGTAGAGCTACAAGTTGTGCAAGTTCTAGTACAAGATCCACAGGGGTGCTGGTTTGGAGAATCAGAAGGGTTCTTCATGTGTGTATGATCTTGGTCGGCAGGTGTGCAAGGCCAGGTTTGGAGATCTACATGGTAAGTAAGATCATTGATTTGTAGATGTGTGTGTGTGTGAGATCTAGGTTTGCAAGTGTGCAAAACCAGGGTGATTTGCAGGTGTGCAAGATTAGGGAGGTCATCAACATATTAGGTAGCAAGATCAAGGGAGATCTACTTGGAGTATGTTGTGTACTTAGAGTACGGTGTGTACTCAGTCATGGAGTATGTGGAGTACTTATGTACTGGCAGTAGTGATATTGACTAGTGGTACTGGCAGTAGTGATACTGACTGGTTGGAGGTGAACACCAACTCTATGTTTGAGTTGTGTGTTGGGACTGTAATTGAGAGAGTGAGCTTTTGAAGAGATTTATTGTTTATGCCCTAGAAGTGTGGGAGCTTTAGAGGTGTGTAAGGAAGAAGAATGTGACATCTTCTTTGTTGTATTTCCTTCTGGAAGAGTATTAATACAATTGGGTATTATCTCTGATATTTTATGTTATTTTTAAATTCTAGTTACTTGTTACTTCTGGTTAAATTCCACATTTAGTTGCTTGTACATGGTAATAAATTATGCTTCTTAGATCCTGACAAATTGGTATCAGAGCAGTTTATTGTTCTAGATTCCTGACAATTGGTATTAGAGCGAGGTTGTAGGTTCATCAAAGAGGGTGGTTAAATACACTAACAGGTGATATCAGAGTTAAGGTTGCAGGGAGTAGGTTTGTGTTTGATTACATGTCACTCTCAAGGGTTTTTGATTGAGTGGGAGTATAGCAATGGCAGAAGAAAGTACACTAAGAATGGAGGAATTGAAAAGCATGAATGGTCAATTATGGTGTTATGGAAAGAAAGACTAGGTAAAGAAATATTATTGGTTGGTAGAAGATCAGCATGATAGAATTAAAGAATCAAATGTTGCAGGGGTTATTACACAGGATGCTCTAGGATGTTCCTTGGATAAAGTAGAATCTTGTTTTATAGATTTTGTTGCCTCTTTCCATGCAGCCCCATATAGAGGGGTTTGTGAGCCTTGTCAAAGTATTGGCAAAGGGGAAGTGTGGCTGAAATTATAGATGACCAACACATGGGTGTTGAAGGAGGTCATGCAGGTCCTAGTCTTGGAGATGTGGCTAATTTCTTCAAAAAAGTTTGGTGATGAGAGATGCACAATAACTCTCACAATGGATTCTTGGAATGTTACCAAGGATGCACTTGAATTAGCATGTGGTAAGAAAGCAGGTACTCTTTATCTACTTGCTTGTATTACTGGTTCTTCTTTTATTGTGAAGACGTGGCTTTGTAGGCTTGGTCACATGAGCAAGAAGGAGATGCATGTTCTTAAGAGGAAGTCAGATGTGTTTGACAAACTTAAGAACTGGAAAGCCTTGGTATTCATGGAGGAGATAATGGATAGAGATTAGTGGATGGGGCTAGATACTTGTGAGTAGGGTAGTTTGGATAGGTTTTTGATTCAAAGTAAGCTCGTAGGTAAAAAGTCATCACTCATAGGAAAACATAGGTACCAACATTAGTTATGAGAAACTGGCATCAAATAGATAGGCACCGACATCAGTCATATGTAGATAGACAAATTCGGTGGTGTTAGGCTAGTGGTGACCAATGTCGGTAGGATAACTGGTGTCAATGACCAGGTCAGTCACATGGAACCGATGTCGATCAGATGTAGACTAGGTGGTGACCAACATCGGTCACTAAAATAGATTTTGGGTAGATAACAAGCTATCAAAGAGTCTCAAATGCCCATGTGGAGGACTAAAAGGGTAAGTAAGC
Organism: Torreya grandis; assembly: GCA_037957365.1. Classification (NCBI taxonomy): domain Eukaryota; kingdom Viridiplantae; phylum Streptophyta; class Pinopsida; order Cupressales; family Taxaceae; genus Torreya; species Torreya grandis. The sequence goes on from JARHVA010003067.1 coordinate 1,900,762, forward strand.
CTCAAATTTATTATTCCTCTTCTTTAGAATACTTGTTGCTCACTGCAGAGTAGGAAGGATCCAAGAAACAGTGGGAGCATGGCATGAATTCTTTAGAGAAGAACCAAATGAGATATTTGGTAGAGTTTCCAACTGGGATAAAAGCATTGAGAGATGAATGGATTCCTTGGTTAAAGAATAGAGAGAATGGACATGTGAGATAGAAGGCTAGGTCATATGGTCTTGAGAAAGCTGTAGGATAGTGGTATAGGTTTGATGGGTGTATGATAAAGCATGGCCTTAGTCAATGTCATTATAACCATTGTGTTTGTCTTACCAGGTTGGATGATGGTTGCGACATTATCCTATTACTGTATGTGGATGGTATGCTTGTTTTAGGTTTAGACATATAGGGTTTTGCTGAGCTAAAGGTAAGGTTAGTTCAGTGGTGTGCCATGAAGGATTTGGGAGCAGTGAAATTCTTTGGCATGACTAATCCTAGAAGATGACTAATGCAAGAAGATGAGGAAATTAATTTATAGTAAAATTATTTCAATGATTTAATAGGTAGAGGAATGTTTAGAGGTAGAGGATCCTACAAATTAGGTAGAGGTAATGGTTTTAAAGATACATGCTTTAGATGTGGTGAGACCAGACATAGAGAATTTGAGTGTCCACATGTGCATATTAAGGTTGTATAATAAAGGATACATGATCACATATTGTAAAAGAATATGGAGATAATATTGTGTCTATTCATGACATAAATGAACCTAAAACTAGAGAAGCTATCATGATGAAGAGGGTATTTCTAAAAATTGAAAAATAAGAGAATTATCCTATGTAGATAAATAATTTTTTCATAAAAATTTGTAACTATAGATTTAAGTGTTACAATATTATTATTGATAGTGGATGTACTTATAATATTATTTAAAAATAAATGGTAGATAATCTTAGTTTGAGTAGAATTTTGCATTCAAATCCATATAAGGTTTCATGTTTATAATGGAAAAATAGGTTCTGGTGAATGAAAAATGTTACATAAGTCTTTAAAATGGTATATATAAGGATGAATTTATGTGTGACACAATGTATAAGGATGTTTATCTCATATTACTTGGTGGGGTTTGGTAATTTGGCTACAAGGTGAAACATCATGACCACATAAAAAACTATATGTTAGTGAAAGATGTATTAAAAGATACACTAAATACATTGAATGATAAGTGTGAAGAAGTGGAAAATATTACAAATATTTTGATGATTTTAAGAAAATATTTTTTGAAAGAGATAAAAGGAGTACATGTTATAAATTGGTTCAGTTTTTAGGTTGTCAATTATCATTCTAGGAATTTTAAAACCCATTTCAAATGCCTTGTCTTAAATCACATGGTTGTGTTATCCCTCAAGCCCTTAAATTATAAAAAGAAATCAATTTAGATAATTTTAGATCCATTGTATTTGTTAGTTTTTTCTAGTTTTTAAATTTATTACTAGCAAGTTGATTGTTTGTTATTTTTTGTCTTTGAGTCCCATGCCCATCACCTTGTACAATAACACTATACTTTCGACCTTTCGTATAGAGTGTATTATTTTTGTTCTTGTTCTTTATAACATGGAATTGTATTCCCTTTGGCCTTCTTACTGATGTCAAATAATCCTACATGCTATCCCTATTATGCATATATCCCTCTATTGTCTTCTTCCTATGCACATATTTTATTGGGTAATATACATGACCTATGCACACCATTATTTCTATCTTATGGGAAACCCTATCTCACACTATTCTTTGTCTATTCCTCTAATTTATTTAACCCTTATATTTTTGTGCCTATGGTCATTCCTATACAAACACCATTATTTTTTATTAGCACATAGTTCCTTCTTACCATATTCAAGGGGTAATTTTTATAAAAATGCAATAACCCTCACATAGATACTTAGATTTTTGGCGTAAGGATTGAAAAATAAATCCCTAACTTGAATCACTTAGATATATTTACAAGTTGTGCACATATTACTACTATATATAACACACCATAAGAACTAACATACTCTATTATAGTAAAAGAAAAAGTGTAGAAAGAAATTGGCCTAATCCTTATTACATGATAATCATGGATCGATCATGATAAAAATGATATGACTTGAGTCACTCATAATTAATATGTTTATGGAACATTTTTAGTTATAATGTCTATCGCTTCTACTCACTAGCCCCAAAAATGTCATGGGTAGGGGTTATTTAGAGTAAGATCTTTCCCTTGATATGACTATCATGCCACACCTCATCTTACGCTCTTCTAATTTTCATGTGCCATTCACCATGTTTCATGTCAACCTCTAGGCATGCCATAGGTGATTATGATTTCTCAGGTCATCCCATGTGTGCAATACACAATTATGGGACTAGGAATTCAATCATAAGTATAATCTCTATCCTAATTGATTTCATCAATTTAGAAGAAAAATGTGACATCCAAATCTACTTTATACATGGAGACTACTTAATACCAACATTAAAGTATATTAACACACACATGAAATGGGGTCTTGATGGTACCATGCCTCATTTTTGACCAAAAAAATTGTAATAAGGTTTGTCATTAGCACACATGACCTTATATGCATATTCAAATAGAGGGTTTAAGCAGACTACATTGAACCTTCTTATGGTGACCTTATATGATTCTTGCATATATAGATCACAAACAATATTATGGTATCAAATGTAGACTATATGTCATCCCAAATTATGATGTATTACCCACTTGGATTTAACTTATCCATGTCATGAGTTGTGATGTTTTTGAATTTGTCTACCAATTCAAAAAATTGAACAAAATGAGGAACTTAATATATTATTATTTGAATAACCATGTACTTGATTCTATTCTCAAATCTCTCATGTAGTGATAAGTCAAGTTCATGTCTACATTATTGGCATAACACTAGGTTTTACCTAGTAATGTAGGGTAATTATCAATTTCATTAATCTTAATCACCTCAAATTATATCTAGAATTTAATATCAATTTAACCCTATAATGATATAGGTGATAATATTTTTAACCCTAGTTTTTATTAAATGGAATATAAAAATGAAATGGCATAAGGGTGATAATCAAATTTATAGCAGGCTAATTAAATGTTAAACTTGTATGTAAGCATACACTAAATTTATTATACTGAGTATAGGATTAATATGGAAAGTGAAACTAATATATTTATGGAAATGACAATTAATTAATATACTTATCTAGTTATAATTTCGACACATTACTAGATCTATAATAAGAAAACATAAGGTTGGAAGATAGTTCTAGAATAGTCATTCGAAGATCTAACACTTATAGAGCTCATGACACTAATGTCATCTTAGGATGGTTGTGCTAAAACTATTATCTAGGTTTGATTCAAGTGTTGTGTAGATCATACCTATTATAAAATAATGTGAATATTTATATGCTTCTAGGTTTTACTTTGCCTTTCGTTTGGCACATTCATATCTAGGTCATGGACTATCACTCATGAAATGGAAAAACCTTAGTTCTCTATCTTCAAAGTGACCTTAGGTAAAAATGGTTTAGTAGGTACAAGATTTAGATCTGACCCCTAAAAACCCATTATTAGAGGGTACTTCTTACATAGACAATACTCTATAAGAGGTCCTTATACTCAGGTATTTATCCGCTACATGTTGTCTTGTGTGTGAATCATATAATATATGCAAATCAAGTACAATAATGACATATTTGTAACTTGGAAAATTAGGATTTTAGGATACTCATTTAGTAACTTAGACCTGCAGATGTGTTTTACCTATTACTATTATGGAAATAGGGAAGATTTTTTCAATTTAATTTTTAATATAGTGCTTTTTATAAGTTACTTTGGTCTCTTTGGTCTTTTTCTAGGTTATATAGGTAGGTTAAGAATGAACAAGGTTTGATATTGTATTTATATCAATACATTTGGATTAATAACTCACATAAATTATCTTATGATAACCACTAGGATATGTTTCATTTGAAAATTGGATAAATTTTGGGCATTGAACACTTGTAATGGGTTAGGACACTAACATCAATACTAGTGTTTGTTTCAATTATTAGTGTCTAGGGAACATCAATGTAAGTATAGGTTCAAAACTTTTAAATGTGGAATATAAGTACATTTTAAGCATTTTTATCAATAAATAAGGTTTTTGTCATCAACATAAGACTAGTTAGACTAAGATATATAGGCAAAGGGGTATAAGATAGAGTAGATGTGACACTTATGAAAGCAACAAAAGTCCAAAACTAAGAAGAATAACCAAGGTGTAACTTTACCAAGTGTATAATAATAAGGTTATATATAATCCATAAATATCATCTACATTCCCTACTCTATTATAGTAATTAAACTTCTACTTTAAGGAAATAAATGCACACCTTATCTTTATGCGTGCCTAACTTGAGTGCTTTGATGGTGACTAACCTATAACCAAATCATGTTATAGTGTATAATAAATGCATATAATATGTATTTAATAGTGCTTGCAATATATTTAAATTAAAATAACAAGGTTTAGGAGTACACCTATGTATTGATGTAACCACCTTGCCTATTAGAAAGTTGATTTCAAAATTATAAGGCTCTAAAACTAATACTAATATAAATATAGATAAATATTGAAATATCACATATACAAGGATAAAGATAGAGGAAGATAGGGAGAGATATTGGAAGGCACATGCCCCCAACCTTGGAAAAAATGTGACTTGCCACCTGGAAGTTGAGATTAGTTCAATTGTACAACATAATGATACTTATAACATGGTGAGGCTAGATGATAAAATCAATTCCAACCTAAAAAATTATAAATATTGAGTGATTTTATCACCTTAACCATACCAAAAATTGAACCAATGAATATAGTATATTATTTCAATAAATTCTATAAAAGTTCACAATTATTAGTACAAAAATGTAGGTGGTGTGGTAACAATACATAAAAGAGTATTGGAATCTGAAACTGATTTGTATTATTTTAATATTAGAAACAAATTAATTAGCATGTGCACCTTAGATATGTATCATGCTGAGATTATGTACAACAATATTATTAATGTATATAATTCTATCACAACGATGAATCTGAATCATATAACTATGTGCTTTGGCCAATCTAGAAAAATATGTAGAACAATAGTACCACTATATAGAATTCTATCATAACTATGAATATGAATCATATAACTATGTGATTTGTCTAATTAATAAAATACGTAGTAGAGGAAATCCTTCCAAATCATTCCCCCATTATATATTGAGAAATATTAAAATTGATATTGTTAGGTTGTGGAGCTAAAAGCTTCACTGTATGCAGACATGGAAGAGGTTGCTGAGGTGTAGAGAAACCAACATCGATAAGGCCAATCGACGTTAGTCATATTTAAAGCACAAGGATACCAACATCGGTCAGAGATTGGCCGACGTTGGTCACCTCCAGACAGACAGGGACCGATGTCAGTAGCTTGTGCATTCTAGAACTAGTTATTGATGAATAGATAGTTAGTTGAACGGGTTGTTTGCATGTAAAGACTAATTTTAGTCTTGAGTTTTGGATGTAATTATTGTAATTGGATGTCTAATTAATGTTTACATGGGATCTATATAATAGACTCATGGGCTGTATTATAAAGTGTGCTAGTTGAGTAAGAGCAAGGTTAGCTCCTTCAGAGTGAAGAGAGCAAGGTGTGTTCCTCCTAGTTCCACAAGGGTGCTGAGTGTGTATGATCAGGGAGAGCTACAGGTTGTGCAAGTTTTGGTAGAAGATCCATAGGGGTGATATTTTAGAGAATCGGAAGGGTCCTTCATGTGTGTATGATCTTGGTCGGCAGGTATGCAAGGCTAGGTTTGGAGATCTACATGGTAAGTATGATCAGTTGATTTGCAGGTGTTTCTGTGTGCAAGTTTTAAGGTGGATCTATAGGATAACAAGGTCAAAGGAGAGGCAACACAACAAGGTGCAAGATCAGGGAGATCTACTTTAAGTATGATTGTGTACTTGGAGTGTGGTGTGTACTCAGTGTACTGGCAATTTTGTTACTAACTGGTTGACAGCTCTGTGTGTTGAGTTGTGTTTGTAATTGATATTACAAGTGAGATAACTCTTGAAGAGATTTATTGTTTATGCCCTAGAGGTGTGGGAGCCCTAGAGGTGTGTAAGGAAGAAGACTGTGGCATCTTATTTGTTGTATTTCCTTCTGGAAGAGTATTAATACAATTGAGTATTATCTCTCATATTCTGTGTTATTTTTGAATTCTAGTTACTTGTTACTTCTGGTTAATTCTACATGTTTAGTTGTTTGGTAATCAATTGTGCTTCTGGGTCCTAACAGTTGTTATCAGAGCATTTATGTTCTAGATTCCTGACAAGTTGGTATTAGACCTAAGGTTACAGGGAGCAGGTTTGTGTTTGGTTACAGGTCACTCTCAGGGGTTTCTAATTGAGTGGGAGTATATCAATGGTAAAATAAAGTAAGCTAAGAATGGAGGAATTCAAAGGCATGAATGGTCAATTATGGTGTTATGGAAAGAAAGAGTAGGTAAAGAAATATTGTTGGTTGGTAGAAAATCAACATGAAGGAACTGAAGTAGCAGATGTCGCAGGTGTTGTTTCACAAGATGCTCTAGGACATTCCTTGGATAAAGTAGAATCTTGGTTTATATATTTTGTTTCCTCTTTCCATGTAGCCCCATATAGAGGGGTTGGTGAGCCTTTTCAAAGTATTGGCTAGGGGAAGTGTTGCTGAAATTACAGACGGCCAACACATGGGTGTTGAAGGAGGTCATGGAGGTCCTAGTTTTGAAGATGTGGCTAATTTATTTAGAAAATTTGGGTGATGAGAGATGCATAAGAACTCTCATAGTGGATGCACTTGAATTAGTTGGTGGTAAGAAAGTAGGTACTCTTTATCTACTTGCTTGTATTACTGATTCTTCTTCTGTTGCAAAGATGTGGCTTTGTAGGCTTGGTCACATGAGCAAGAAGGAGATGCATGTTCTTAAGAGGAAGTCAGATGTGTTTGAAAAACTTAAGAACTAGAAAGCCTTGGTGTTTATGGAGGATATGATGGATAGAGATCAGTGGATGGGATTGGATATCTCTGAGTAGGGTAGTTTGGATAGGGTTTTGATCCAAAGAGAGCTTGTGGGTAAAAAGTCATCACTCACAAGAGAACATAGGTACCAACATCAGTCATGAGGAACTGGCATCAAATAGACAAGCATCGATGTCGATCATGTGCAGACAGGCAAAGTTAGTGGTGTCAGGTAGGTGGCAACTGACATCGATAGGATAATCGATGTTGGCATCCAAGTCAGTCACATGAAACCAATGTCGATTGGATGCAGACTATGTGGTGACCGAGGTCGGTCACTAGAATGGATTTTGGGCAGACAGCAAGCTATCAAGGAGTCTCAAATGCCCATATGGAGGACTGAAAGGGTAAGCAAGCCTCAAATTCACTGTTCCTCTTCTTTATACTCATTGCTCACTACAGAGTAGGAAGGATCTAGGAAATAGTGGGAGCATGGCATGAATTCTTTGGAGAAGAACCAAATGGGAGATTTGGTAGAGTTGCCAGTTGGGATAAAAGCACTGAGAGACAAATGGATTCCTTGGTTAAAGAATAGAGAGAATGGACACGTGAGATAGAAGGCTAGGGCATATGGTCTTGAGGAAGCTGCAAGACAGTGTTACAGGTTTGATAAGTGGATGACAAAGCATGGCTTTAGTCAATGTCATTGTAACCATTGTGTGTTTTTGTACTAGGTTCGATGATGGTCATGGCATTATCCTATTACTATATGTGGTTGATGTGCTTGTTACAGGTGCATACATACAGGGAGTTGCTAAACTAAAGGTAAAGTTAGTTTAGTGGTATGTCATGAAGAATTTGGGAGAAACAAAATTATTTGGCATGAGTAATCCTAGAGACAGGGAAGATCACAAGTTAATGTTGTCACAGGATGATTGTGTGAAGGTAGTGCAAGATGCAGAACGACAAGCGCACCTATGGATGGATAGTTCACAGAATAGGGTCCCCAATCACATGATGAGGTTGAGTACATGTGTACTTCCTAATGTTGCCCCAGTAGTGGGAGTTGTTAGCAAGTTTGTAGTCAATCCAAGAAGGAAACACTAGAAAGAGGTTTAGTGGGTTCTAAAGTATCTTAGAGGGACCAGCAACAAGGATTCTTTCTATGTAGGGTCAGGCACTTTGGATATGGTAAGTTACTTGGATGAAAGGTGTTGCACCACAAGATGTGTGGTGGTTGGTCTTCAAGATTGAGCTTAAAGAGGGATACAAGCCAGGAAATAGATTAGACAGTGTATAGGTACAGGTATAGTGTAGCTATTTATCTCCAAGTGGGAGATTGTTAGGTTGTGGAGCTAAAAGCTTCACTAATGTAGACATGGAGGAGGTTGTTGAGAGCTTGCTGAGTTATAGAGAAACTGACATCGATCTGATCAATCAGTGTTAGTCATATCTAGTGAGTAGAGAAACCGAACTCAATCAGTATCGGTTGAGGTCGGTCATCTCTAGCTAGATAGGGACTGACGTCAGTCACCTGTGCGGTTCCAAAACTACTAGTTGATGAACAATTAGTTAACGAACTGGTTGTTTGCATGTTAAAAGGCTAATTTTAGTCTTGAGCTATGGATCTAATTATTGTAATTAGATGTCTAATTATTATTTGCATGAGATCTATATAATAGACTCATGGGTTGTATTGTAATTTGTGCTAGTTGAGTAGGAGCAAGGTTATCTCCTTCAGAGTGAAGAGAGCAAGGTGTGTTCCTCCTAGTTCTATAGGGGTGCTGAGTGTGTATGATGAGGTAGAGCTATAGGTTGTGCAAGTTCTGGTAGAAGATCCACAGGGGTGCTAGTTTGGAGAATCATAAGGGTTCTTCATGTATGTATGGTCTTGGTCGGTAGTTGTGCAAGGCCAAGTTTGGAGATCTACATGGTAAGTAAGATCATTGATTTGCAGGTGTGTGTGTGTGAGAGAGAGAGATCTAGGTTTGCAAGTGTGTAGAACCAAGGTGATTTACAGGTGTGCAAGATCAGGGAGGTCAGCAACACAATAGGTAGCAAGATCAAGGGAGATCTACTTGGAGTACATTATGTACTTGGAGTACGGTGTGTACTCGGTCGTGGAGTACGTGGAGTACTTGTGTACTGGCAGTAGTGATACTAACTAGTGGTACTAGTAGTAGTGATACTGAATGGTTTGAGGTGAACACCAACTCTATGTTTGAGTTGTGTGTTGGAACCGTAATTGAGAGAGTGAGATCTTAAAGAGATTTACTGTTTATGCCCTAGAAGTGTGGGAGCTTTAGAGGTGTGTAAGGAAGAAGACTGTGGCATCTTCTTTGTTGTATTTCCTTTTGGAAGAGTATTAATACAATTGGGTATTGTCTCTCATATTCTATGTTATTTCTAAATTCTAGTTACTTATTACTTCTGGTTGAATTCCACATTTAGTTGCTTGTACATGGTAATCAATTGTGCTTCCTAGATCCTGACAAAGTGGTATCAGAGCAGTTTATTGTTCTAGATTCCTGAGAGTCTATATGCCATTTCTATCTTTAAATCACATAATGCTTTTTAGTTGTGAAAATTGAATTAATAAGAGTTACCAATCCTATACAATAGGATATTTATCAATCAATGTTATTGAGGTGAAATTTCATCTTATACATAGTAGTGTTATATTTCACTTTCCTCAAAATGTTGTTATGCACATGTTTGGTTGGTAGTTAAAGTAGCTTTTAAACCCCTAAGTGTTCTTATAAAAGTATTTTTGTTACTTTTAGGAATCATTATTTAGTTTTAGGCTTGAATGAGTAAGGTAAAATAGTTTTTATCATGTTCATATCATATTTGGTGATGATTTTCATGTCTCCATACCCAATGGACTTTATAAGGTAGCTGGTCGTTTCCTTAGAAAGTAAGTAAATTTGTAAAGGTGACCAAAAAGGATGACCTTTTTAGTCACCATTATTTACGACATTGAGTATGTTTAATTTCATAAGTTATTTAATCATAATTATCATCCTTTAATTAGTGTTAACATGTCTAATGAAGACATATTGAGGTTATATTGAGATTTTCCATTAGTCTAGGAGGCTAATTACAAAAATAAATCATTTATTATGTATTATTAGTATGTTTAAGACTATTTTAAAAAGTTGATGGTATTTTTGAAAAAAAAAATGTTGATTTTTTCCTTGATATCTCCCATGAATATATTCCATAGAGAGTCTTAGTTAATTTTTAGTTTTCATAACCACTTCTTGGTTGACCAACTCAATCTTTTAAAGCATGCCAAGGCATGGGTGAAGGAAATTAAAGGAAAAATTATAATAAAATTAATGATGGAACATATTTTGAGGAGAATAATAATTTTAAATCCTTTAATAAATTATTTCAAGATGCCATGAATGCATCTACATTAGTTGTAAAGATCTTTTGGTGCTCCAATGCATATATAAGGATGTATGGGAAATTTTCATGTATTTTTAAAGGTAAAAACTTATATTTTTATTGGTTTCTATGTGGTTCAATAAATATATTTATCATATTCATATATGTCTATCAGACATTTTCCATCTATTATGAAATCAAACTATGCTTAAAATTTGATAAGATAGCTCATATCTCCCTTAAAATTTATTTTAAAACTTAAAATTGTAACTTAGTGTATATATTTCATGGATTATAATTTTTTTATCATAGGGTTAAATATATATTTTAATATAATTTAATAGTGTTTAGTCTTATCAATAAGGGTGGATCTTTATGAATAACTGTTAAGAAGCAAGATTTCACTAAACCCCTTCAAAAGTGTATCTAGAGAGCATGGAACCTATAAAATTGAAATTTTGACATGTTTTAAATTTTAAAAAGCATAAATAATTATTTTTATTCTCTATCTATGATCCCAAAAAACATTCAACAAAATTACAATCATTATAAAATGTTTTATACCTCAAAATTGGACCTAGATGACAAGCATGCATGAGAAATGAGCACCTACATGCTTATAAACCTAAAAGTACATTTTTGGAGGTATTTTTACAATTAGACATGAAATTTAAATTATTTTTATATGTATATTGGTTACATATATTCATTTAAAAATAATAATTAGATCTTGATACCATGTATATCTCAAAATATAAAATTTCACCAAACTAAAATGCATGTTACCCTAAGAGATCCTAAGTCCCACTTGAGTTATATTAAAAAAACATATGAAATTTTAAATTAAATTTGGGTAAATATTTAATTTTTTTTTTGGTATAATTTCCTTAAAATAATTTATAAGAGAGAAAATTCAAAATTACAGGCCTATGCATGCAAAAGTGTTGAAAACTAGTTCTCAAGAAGGCTAAAATTATTAGAACTCAAGTTTTATTGATCCAAATGCATTAAAAATTTGTATTTAGGTGTTGAAAGTATGTATAAATGAAATAATATTTTATTTAACATTTTTATACCATTTTTAAAGGAATTTAATAAGATATATATCTCTCTCAAGATTTTTTCAAGCACTAATGGAGCTCACACCTACAAATTTGAACTAATTCATCCTCAAGAGCCATAAATGGAATTTTTATAGGCCTATAATTAATAATTAGGTATATTTTCTATGATTCAAAATATAATTTAAGTCTATTAGGTCTTAAATCATGATTTTGGAACTTTTAATGTAAAATAAGAATGTGAACATAGTCAAGAGGTCATCAAAAGAGGAGCGAAAGTTATGCATTATCAATGCACCATAATCATTTGCATTCAATATAATACATAAAAAATGTTAAGAATATTAATAACCTTACCTCTATAAAAAAATAAATAAAAATAAATAAAATCAAATAAAAAGTCTTCCCCTCACTAAGTGGAGTTTCATCATGCAAGATTGGAGGAGTTGGTTGAAGGTTAAGTCAAGATTTAAAGTCGAAGAGACAAATATCCTAAAAATTAGTTAAAATTTATTTATATTTTACAAATTTATGCTTAAATCAAGTAATTATAGACCCCTTTCCTAATTTAGAGACTTTAAAACAAGTGTTAATAAATTGGAGAACAAAATAAGATGTCAATTGACATTAGACTTCTATTGTGTTTTAGTTTTCAGCCTTAATGAGGGCATTGATGACAATATTGCATGTTAATACCCTAAAAAATTCTCCTTTCACTATATGTACTTGATTTTTCCAAGTAATTTGATACACCTTTATCTAGTTGTGGCTCAACCCTACCAAATTTTAGATTTGTAAACACATTATTAAGTGATATAAAAATTGATATTACCTTCTCATATACTAGTTATTGTGTGAAATTGTTGAATTATTTATGTAAGATTATTATAATTAAAACCTATCCCTAATTTATGCCAAAAAAATTTCACCTTGATGTAGTAAACTTGATCTTATTTAGGTTGTAGTTTGTGTCTTTGAGAGTTTATGCAATTCATAGTTTTGATGAATACCATTTGAGATTCTTAATACGAGTGGTCATCATTATAGGTAATTTTATGAGATAAATCATTTTTTTAAAACACTTATGCCCAAGATTCATTGGTGAATTTTGAGGTTTGTATGTGTGAGTTCTCTTTGAGTTTATTCTATGTGTGTCCAAACAAGTTGAGGTATTTAATTTTGGTGCATCACACCATAGTTAATACTAGAAGTATAGGAAGTAGTTATATCTCTTTCATTTTTCATTTTGAATAAATATTTTTGGTCAATATCAAGTTGATTAATCAAGGGAAGTATCTCTCTTTACAGGTTTACTTCTGTTAGAGGTCACCCATAACCTGGAAGTGATCCCATTATGTTAATTGGGTGAGGATTCTTGAAGACCTTTCTCAAGGGTACAAATCAAATTTGAAAACAAGACCCAAAGAAAAAATGGCCATGTTGATATGATATATTTCAATTATTTTAAAGTTGCATGATTAAAATCACTATGTTTATGACATTTTAGACATAGTTTCACTTGACTTTTTTGTTCTTGATACATCATATACCAATAGTGACCTTATCTCAATAATTTATAAGACAATGTTTTTTCACTTAAATTTCCCCTGCATTCACTATTATGTAATTCACTTAAATATATCTTAGCCTCATCGTGACTAAGGTTTTGAGGTAAAAATCAATCAAATGATAATTTTAATAATTCCCCATTAGGTATATCATAATGGATTACTTCATGTAACAATTGATATTTATCATTTTCTAAGAAATTGTATCGAATACTAGGCTTATATAACTAAATATAGATATCATTATAGCATCATAAACTGGTTGAAATAATGGTGATTGCATCTAATGATAAAGCATTTGCATCTATTTTAGTAAGGGGTGGTTGTTTTAAATTTTATATAATAAAAATTATTTTATCATAATTGATGTTAATAGTGACCATACAACTTACACTAGCCATACCATTTGTGTGTAAGTTTTATTAATAAAGTATGTTTTCAATCATCTTCATCTCAACATATGTATGTATATATATATATATATATATATATATATATATTACAATTTTCTTGTATGGGATAAAATTTTCTTTTTATTTGATAGAATATAACACTTAATTAATTATACGTTAAGAATGCCCATCCACTCAAAAATATTTTAGTTTCAGTGTGTGCATGGTACATAATCCAAGGTCAATGCCTCATATTCTATTATATCATTTGTACATGAAAACCCTAGGAAACATATAAATATCATAGGCTAACCATAAGGAGTGATGATATCTATACTATCTCCAAGCTTGTGGATCACTTGGATCTATAAAAGTACATGGTCTAAGTATCATCATCAATATGATATTTAACAAGATGTTGTAGCCTATATTTGGTCATGAATACTTGATCATGTCAATTTTAACCCTTTTACACTTTAATTAAATTTCTAACCTAATTAGTACCTATTTTACCACATCACCCTATCCTAAGAACTAGTGAAGACCTATTTTTATACCAAACCATAATTTATCACTTACATAGATTTTATAATTATTAAAAATTCCCTTAAGCACTTGTTAATAAAAGCCTAGATCTAAATATATACAATTAACTCTATGGGACAATAATATCCAATAGGAAGAATAGTGGGGTGCATTTATGTCCCTATAGGATGTTATGATATTTTTCCTAACAATAGTAAAATGTTTAAATTAACCCTCCCTTTACTTGACTTATGTGTTTTTTCTATGATTTTAGGTTTTATAGTGTGTATTTGCCCCTTTTTTAATTGATATAAAGGGACACTTAATTCATTTATTTCTTCACTTAGAAATTTCAATATGAAGGCATATTTACACAATTACAAACTAAGAAAAAGATCCTCATCTATATCAATTCTGATTTTGGTCACTAAAATTAGTCATTGTCCAAGTCCAAAGATAATTCTATTCATTCTTTGACAAATCATGATCAATTATTCAATTCTATTCTAGATGCATTCATATAATCAAAGGATGAAAATTGCACAAAACACTCTAGGTAAGAGAAATATATTGGGATTGATTTCCCTCCTTGGAGTATTAAATATGTATCCAATGTTTAGTCATTATGGGTGTGATTGGGGTAAGATCAGACCATTTACAGTCCTCATTTTTCTATTTTAAGGTATTTTAATCATTGTAAAACCCTACTAGGGTTTTTATTATCAACCTTAAAATCTTTTCTCCCTCTGAGGGCACTCATGTAATTAACTGCTCCAAAGAGGAAAGCAAAAGATAATGCATGGGACAAAGTATCCTTTGATTAATTTTAGGATTGATTTTGGTTCAATACAAATATTGATAAATTTTACATTTTATACTTAGATAACAATGATTGTTACCACCAGAGTTTCAAGATGTGTGTAGTTGCACTTTGATTTCGTTATCAATTCAAGAAACTTTTATTTTTCATTGTTTATTGATTCATGTCCTATCGATTTATAAATTAGGTTAAATTTTTGGTCCTTAAAATAAACATAAAAAGAGGGAAAGTTAAGGGGAAAAAAGAGTTTTTCCAGTCTTGAAAGTTGATAATTCTTAAAGAATCAAGATAAGTTACCTACCACAGTTATACCACTATCTGTCTAGTTTCACCAAGTGTTATGACTCATTTTTACATAAGGAAAAAAGTATAACTAAATAGAAGGATATGCTTAATTAATAAACCCCCAATAAATATCAATATTTAAAGAGAATATAGTAAACAAAACATAGGTACTTAAAATATTATCCATAAATAGATACACAAATTATTAAAATTGTGAAAAAAATATAATGGTTTATGAATGGTTTAGAATAGAACAACATATTATAACCACCACATTCACTTTATAACAAAACACTTGATCAATTCCCTAACACTAACATTGATTTAAATAGAGGTGATTGACACATTATTAAATGAATGATTAATTTAGCAGAAAATAGGGAATTGTATTCATAGAAAATGAGTTCCTTTACAAAGATTTCCTATCATAGTATACATTCATAATCCAAATGATGAAGGAAAAGTTTATGAAATCCTAAATTAATTAAAAAATCATATTGGGACCAAAATTATCAACCTTTTACAATGAGTTATAATTTACAATTTATAGATAAGGATGGGGCTCACCTCCAAGTAGAATGATATTCCCATCATAGGCCATGATGGCCTCTAAAAGTTTATTACAAATGTATAATTTAAAAAAATGAGAGAATATCCTCCACTTATTCCATTATATATTTAAGCGACCACTTAACTAATATGTGTAAGAGCCATAGATTAACTACCTCCTAAATGTTTGGATTTGTCCTTCTTGTTAGCTAATGCAAATAATACTATGTCAAACTCCCAATCTAAGTTGGCTAAATTCATCATTATCGATAGAAAGATCACCTATAACTAGGATAATATTATTTGATAAACTTGTATTAGGGCCTCCATGGACACCTTGACATTTAAAATCTAACTAATTATCATAGTGGATTGGGTAGAGAGTTCAAGCATGGCTTGGGATCTAGCCTTGTTGGCTTTTGCCACTTTCTTTCTAACGACGTATTGGAAGTGACCTAGGTGAAATCCAAACTGACTCTTACCTAGTAGAGCACCATATAGGTGGAATAACATAGTGATGTTTACCTCTTTTAATTAGGTCAATATATTTTTCCTAGCTTATCTTAGAGCCTCCACTACCATATGTGATATGTTCAGCCATTCTTTAATCATAGCCCTAATGCTCATATCATATGTTTGATAAAGGCTCAAGTAATAAATGGTCATTACATTTAATTATAGTAACATGAACTTATGTATGATTATTTGCATATTATTACACTTTCTTTAAACTAGAGAAATTATCTCTAAATATGCCTCAGTTATTTGAAGATGCACCACTCTATTTGGTAAAGTCTTGAAAACTTTTTCAAAAACTGAGAAAAGTTGTAGGATGACATCCTTAACTTATCCAATTAGTTTCATATGGAATGAGCTCTTTAATTTTTCTTCTAGGGCTCTCAACTCTTCTTATATATCCTCCTTTAGCTTCTTTGACATATCATGCATACTCAGAGCACAATGATTGGGTCTTCAACCACTTTCTCTTCTCCCATGGATGTCCTCACTTTGGTGAGGGAGAATATATATTATTATGTTTACCAAAACATACGGTTTCCATATTTGATGAACTTATGGATAAGTATCCTCTTCATGTTCTTTGTGGTGTGATCAAATTCCCACTACATGTTGATATCACCTTGTATAGTCATATCAAGTGCGTACAACACTAGAGTCACTTCCAAGGTAGAATGAAGTGTTGATGGGGTAGAGAATATAGTTATGATAGGTGGAGGATAAGGTGGAGGGGGAATGGATGAAGAAAAATGGATGAAAGAGGATATTAGTGGAGGAGGAGGAGGCATGGGGGAAAAAGGAGTTAAGAAAAATAGGGAATCCCAAAGGAACATATGTGTTTGTCACTAGATTTGAGTCAAGATAACCTATGGGGTAATGATTTCAATGAGCAGGGAATTTAGTAGAAATAAATAAATTGGATAGAAAGATATAAATCCCTAGGCACCTAGGATGATGGAAAAAAGAGGCTTTGGAGGTATATTAGTATCAATGGGAGTCTATGTAGGAGGTTAAGATGGGGTAATTAAGACCTTAATAGAAGGTTGAGGACCATTCAAACAAGCATAAATATTTAGCATGCATAAACACCTATCCACATACACATGAAACAAAAGAACACATCACATATGTGTGAAAACCTAAATGGGAAGAAAACTCACTAATATATATAAATGGAATATAATCCTATAATATAAACACTAAATTTAGTGAATCACCCACTTCACATGGAACACCAACCCTAACTTGTTAAGCACCAACTTAGCTAAGCTTTAGCAAGTACCAAATCTCAAGGAGGTACCAAACCCATAGATGACACAACACTAATGTAGCCACCTAATTTATTTGATCACCTTAAGGGAAATTTATTTCTGAAACAATTCATGATGACCACCTATTTATCTCATCACACTCTTAACCCTCTCTAACTGCCTTCTAGGTCTCTTCTCTCAACCAGGTCTCTTCAAGAATGATTAGGTTTTATGACCTTGATCCTCATACACATAACCTCTATAAAATATTAATCACTAATATTATACACTCATATTATGGTATATAATACTTCCTTATACTAAAAAAATTGTTCTTTTTTTCACTTACACACACACACACACACACACACACACACACACACACA
Organism: Torreya grandis; assembly: GCA_037957365.1. NCBI lineage: Eukaryota > Viridiplantae > Streptophyta > Pinopsida > Cupressales > Taxaceae > Torreya > Torreya grandis. The sequence goes on from JARHVA010003067.1 coordinate 1,918,582, forward strand.
CACACACACACACACACACACACACACACACACACACACACACACACAAACCCCAAAATTTTACCTAAAACTGCCTTGTATTTATACAAGCCTTTTGCTCATATACTTATTAGTAATACAAACACCCTTAAAATATTAATTCAAACATTTAATATATTTTATAAAAACTCATAAACATGAATCAAATGTTATTTTAGTCCCTTTAGGTCTAACATACCTTAATTAGGCCTTATTTCATCTTTAGGTCTCATGTAGACCCAATCCCATTAGATCTACTTTAGGACATGTTATACTTTACCTTCCTTGGAACACATTAAAACACATAAAATTTTAGTTAAATATAATATTAAAATAAAATAGACCCATTATAATCTCATCTAGGACACATAACACTTTTTATCTTCAACCACCACTTGAAGTACACCATTAGCACTATTTACAATTAAGTTTGTGGATACCCAAAAATTATGTCTTAAAATAATGAAGATAAAATAATAATTGGATTTAAAAACATGTAAATAAATAAAATATTAATAAAAATCATGACATTAGGGTCATCAAAAACTTATATTCTTTTACTCAAGGTATATAGGTTCAAAATCTTCTCTATAAAATGCTCACTCCGAATTACCAACTAGCCTCGAAACACAGTTATGGAAACTTAAAATTTTGACACCTAGAAGAACATAATAAATAACTTAAAATGATCTTAAAATATTATTATAACAATTTAAAACAAAAATATCATAATCTCTAATGTCAATTATTGGTCTTATATACCAATTTGTTGACCTTCTCTTTCACAAACCTCACATAGCCAATCAAGCCATTTTAGATTCAACATTTTCACTAATTTCACTAACTAAAAAACATTATAAAAATAATTAATAGGACATAAAAGTTAAAAATATAAATAACATGTATATTATATTCTTCTTATTATGTAATATAGCCTCAAACTCATCACTACAATGTGCTTACCTAGAACTACCAATCTGCCCTAAAGCATAGTCATGGTGACAATGGCCTTCAACATATGTATGATGAATTTTAAATAATTCCAATGAATTTATATGATATTATGACATAATTATGAAATTTTTAGATATAAATATATGATGTTCAAATGGAAAATATTGGTCTTATAGACTAATCTCATGACCTCACTATACATAGAGCTCACTAGCTAGACAAGTTAACTTATGAGCAACTTTTTATTATATGAAATAATATAAAAAATATATGAACAAAATTATAATGTATTAAAATTATTTAAAAATATATCCATGCACTTGGTTTCATACATATTCCATGATAACACATCCCTAATCATCTTCTCACTGATGCTTAGGTTTCTCACTATTTCCACCATTAGGCCTATCAACGGATGGTCAACTTAGATGATTGGTTTAACACATAAAATTCTCAAAAAAATTATTCCATCTGTTTAATAACTTTTACCTACTCAACTCTGACTTCTATAGTAAATCTCTGAGAAACTAACACTTTAGTATAGGGTCTACTCACACACCTAACAATCCAATCCCACCTAGAGGTGTCTGAGAGAGTTTATTTAAACCTGTAATCACTTAATTATACATAATAATACATTAAAATTAATTAATAATAACTTATTTCATGTTGGGTAATTATTAAGGTTCTTTGAGGGTTTAAACCATCTTCCATTGTTAGCAATTATTCATAAAGCTTAGCCCCTCATTCTAGAAATTAATGCTTGGAGATTTTAGATAGGAACATTTTCAATATAAATTTAATATCTTAGGTTCCCATTTAGATTTTATGAATTCCAATAAACACTTGAAAGTCCTTCTTAGGTTGAGAAAACTTCATTTTATGCACATGAGAGACCTGAAAACCACATTTCATGCCTCATCTTGCAAACCATGATCTCAAAACTTGTGAACGTGATTTTAAAAATATATAATACCTATTTAAATTATAATATGAGCTAAAAAATCTTTAAATATTATCATGACTCCTCATTAGGCCACACTCTCTCTCTCTTTTCTCTCTAGTTCTTGACATCCAAATAATATTAGGCCTTGAAACTGACCTTTATGCCTCTTTTCATGTGTTCTCCACCTTATTTATATGCTCAAACAAAATATAAAATGGTAAAAAAATTTAAAAAATACGTCATATGTATTTAAAATATATCATGATGCTTCATTAGGCCATGTACAATCTAGAAGTGGTCTAGTTACATATTAGGTTGGTAGTTCTTACCCCCGTAGGCTCACCCTAAGAATCACATGAGTGATCTAATGCATCATATACAGTATTAAGAAACATTATACATCCATTCATGTATTTTTCACTCATTTTACCAAGATACCAAGCTCATACCTTCTCACAAGGTCTCTTCATGCTATGACTAGTTTGATGACTAAGCTTCTCGAGTACCTTAATCTTGACAACTAACCTTGAAACACTTATTGATGCTCATATACCTTGATCACATGCCTTAAATAATCCTCAAGTAATTTCATACCTCTTCACATACCTCTTCATGTTCATCATGTACATTCTCATGATATGACCTTTCTTGTTATGACTAGGCTTCTTAAGATACCTTGTACTCAAGGACTAGTACTCAAACATGTTTACCTCAATTATTATATCAAAAAATAAAATTCATTAGACATAATTATCACACTAATTCAATAACCTTGACAATAATCAATAGAAGAATTATCAGGTTGCCTTAAAATTATCTCTCAATAGAAGAGACATTAGGTTGCCTTCAAGTTCTCTCTCTAACCTACACATTGGCATCATTGATACACATTGGCATCATTGACACCAACCTTGACATAAATGACAACACTTCTAAAAAAAATCCCCATTTTTGATTGATGGTAAAACATTATTCAAGATTATCACTCTCATCTCCCCCAATCTAGCCAATCTCCCTTCTTTAACATTTCCCCCTTTAACATGAATAATAAAGGGTCTTCCAAAAACTAAAATCTTGTTCTTTTCATGACTAATTTGATATAAACATTTGATCACAAAATATGCCACCATATTCTTGTCATCAACTTCACTTGTAGCTTATGAACAATCTAAATATCTCCCCTCAAACCAAACATCCATCACGCTTTTATTGATTGAATGGTGTCTCCATGAAGTATAATAGAGTCACATCTTTCCATAGAGAACTAAAATAATGCATGTTTAGGAGATTAATAGATCTCCATACTTTCAAAAGATTGAATATCCTTTAATATCCTTTTAGGCTTGATTGGTACTATAGTCTTGGTCTCTTCATCAACCATTTGATCATCAATATGAGCTGACAATAGACATTCTTGACTTGATTTCCCATCTGAATTATGCTCTACCATAAAAAACTATCCATTTAAACTTGTACATTGATCATGACATACCTTTATTTTATTTTGTTTTTGTGCTTTCATTTGCCTTATCTCCTACACTCTATGATCTTCAAAACTCTTGTTTTAAGTTGATGACCTTCTTACTCTATTAGCGTAGAATTTTAGAATGTGTCCCACACTATGACAACTATATAAACCAACCTTATACATACCTATTGACTAATGATTCCTTTCATAATCCCAAGGATATTAATTTTTAGAGGGTCTTCTACACTCTCTTACTCTAGGACCAAACTAATTGAATGTATAATAATAATCATTAAATGAATTAGCATACCTCATATCATTAGGTTATCTGATTGGTCTATTTATGTTGAATTTATTGTCTTCAATAGACTTCTCCTTGACTTGAGTTGCCTCTTTTTGGCCTTCTTTGAAACCAAGAACTATCTTATCACATGTAGGCTTTTGAATACTCAAGTTATCATCTAGAGCCTTAGTGATCTTTTAAAAATTCATAAATTCCTTCATTGTGATATATGTTTGATCCAACTCAACTTTCAAGGATTCCACTTCAATTTCATACCTGGTGCATTCTTCCTCTTTATCTTTTAATCTAGTAATGACTATTTCCATCAAAGATTACATTTGAATGATGCTATCATCATACTCCTTGGATGTGTTACTCAACCTTTCTTTAAATAAAATAATTTGATCTTCATATTCCCTAAGTAATGATCTCATTTTGTGATTCTTCTTTCTCTATAAATTCAACTCCTCTAGATCAGTTACAAATTTTGCCTTAAGTTTCATTTCAACTTCTTCTTCATCTGATTCTATATTAACCATAAAGCCTTTTCCAATTGATTAACCTCATTTTTTGACTTTATGGCCATGAATAAGGTTTCACTATTGTCATATTCAAGTTCATTACTACCATCATCACTATCGAATGTACTTGTGTCACTAACATCAGATTAGTTATTATCTTCTTTGGTGTAGAAACTTCTATTATTTTTGAATAAACCTTTCTGAAATTCATACTTCCTAAAATATTTCTTATTATTTTTAGGATTATAAACCTTTCTATCATCTCCATGATTTTCATCATGTTCTTGATTATGCTAAGTTTTATCCTTGTTAGACACCTAGATACAAAGAGACCAATCTTACCATAGTTAAAACATTTGAAAGAAAACTTACCCTTGTACTTACCAAATCCAAACCTCAATTTTATATCAAACATGGCTATCAATTCATCATCATCAACATCTTAATATACCTCATCTTTGAACTTCTTGTATTTTGACTTATTCTCAAATTTTAAAGTTGCTTCCTTTTTGGGAGGTCTTTCTTCATTTATTCTCATCTCATAGGCAATCAAGATGACATGAAGCCCATCAATATCTACCATGTCCAAATATTTCATTTATTCTAATATAGACACATTAGAGTCAAACTTATCAATTGATATCTCAGCACATTTTGAAAAAGTTTAGCTTCTTTCAATTCTCTTAATCATCTAATGGCACTGAAAACTTCATCAACCTTTAATAAATTAGATATAATGGTTTCATCTTCATTCATTTTCAGATTTTCAAATTATCTTTGGCTAGTATACAACATGGAAACATTCGCCTTGGTGTCTCCTTCATATATAGTCTTAAATTTATCCCAAGTCATATTGGGTAACTCATATTGCATCATCTTCACAAACTATGCCTCTGATAGGCTACATAGAATGGCATTCATTTCCTTGCAATTGTTCTCACTTTCCTTCTTGATTTTTGCATCAGTTGGTGGTGTAGGAGGTTGAGTGTATTCATACAGAATTAAATACCATATGTCATTCCCCATTGGCATTAGATATGTCCTCATTTAGATACTCCAAAATGAATAATTGGTTCTATTTAATAACAAAGCCTTACTTATAAAAAAACCACCTTGAGTTTTTTGACTAGCCATCCTTGCTTCTAGGATCTCCTTTAGGCTATTATGCCTAATACAAAGGACCTGATATGATACCAAATGTTAGAATAAAAATGATTAAGGGATGGGGGAGTGAATCAACCTTCAAAAACTATCTTATCAATTTAATTTAAGAAATCACAGACCATTTAAACAAGTGTATAGATCTAACATGCATAAACACCTATACACATAATCATGAAACACAAAAACACATAAAATATTTAGGAAACACCAGGTGGGAATAAATACCATTGATATATACAAATGGACCATTTTCTTATAATAAAAACACCAACTTTAGTGAATCACCTACTTTACATGGAGCACCAACCCAAACTAGCTAAGCACCAATACAACTAGGCTTTAGGAAGCACCAATATGAAAAGATGCACCAACCCCCTTTATGACTCAGTACCAACTCAACACCCAATTGATTTGATCACCTTAATGACACTTTATTTCTCAAATAGTTTATTATGACCACCTTTTCATCTCCTCACACTCTTATCCCTCTCAAACTACCTTCTAGTTTTCTTTTCTCAATAGGTCTCTTCAAGATTGATTAGGTCATATGACCTTGATCCTCATAAATATAACCTTTACAAAATATTCATTATTGATCTTATACACTACTATAATTTTTTAAAATACCTATTTATTCTCAATAAATTATTATCTTGTTCACACACGCGCACGCGCGCGCACGCACACACACACACACACACACACACACACACACACACACACACACACACACACACACACACACACACACACACACACACACACACACACACACACACACACACACACACACACACACACACACACACCAAAAAAAAAAGGCCTAAATATACTTTGTATTTATAAAAGCCTTTATCACATATATCATAAACATGAATCAAATGTGTTTTGAGTCCATTTAGTTCTGTCATACCTCAATTAGGCCTTATTTAATCTTTAGGTCTCATGGAGACCTAATCCCATTACATCTACTTTAGTAAACATTACACTTTGCCTTTATTGGAATACATTAAAACACTTTAAATGATAGGAAAATATAATATTAAACTCAAATATACCCCTGATAATATCATCTTGGATCCATAACACTTTTTAGCTTCAACCACCACTTGAAACACACCATTAACACTATTCACAATTAGGTATGTGCATACCCAGAAAGTTTATCTTCAACTAATGAAGATAAAACATAATTAGATAAAAAACATGGAAATAAATCAAATATTAAAAATACTTAAAAAAATAGGGTCATAAAATTTCATTTCATACTTCAACATAGGGTATATAGGTTCAAACTCTTCTCTACAAAATGCTCACTCTAAACTACCAACTAGCCTCAAAACATAGCTATGGAAAATTTAACTTATGACACATAAAATAATATAATAAATGACTTAAAATTAATGAAAATTATCCTAAAATATACTCATAACAAATGAAAATAAAAATATCATAAGATATAATGGCAATTATTTGTCTTGCAAACCAATTTGTTGACCTTCTCTCTCATAGAGCTCACTCAGCCTGTCAAGACATTTTGGCTTCAAAATTTTCATTAATTTTATTAACTAAAAAACCTTAGAAAAATAATTGATAGTAAATAAAACTAATATATATAATCACCATTTATATTAGATGATTCTTATTGGGGTATATATCCTTAAACCCATCACTATAATTTACTTACCTAGAACTACCAGTTTGCCTTAAAGCATAGTCATGATGATAATGAACTTCAACATTTGTATAACCACTTTGAAAGAATTAAAATTTATTTATATGATTTTATGATATAATTATTAAATTTTTAGATATAAATATACCATGGTTAAATGGAAAATATTGGTCTTTTAGACCAATCTCATGACCTCACTGTACATAGACCTCACTAAGCTAGACAAGTCAACTTATGAATAAATTTTTGATATATAAAATGATATCCAAACATTATATACAAAATTTACATGTATTAAAAGTATTTATTAATTTATCCATGCACTTTGTTTCATCCATATTCCATGATAATACATCCCTAATCATCTTCTCATTGTTGTATATGTTTCTCACTATTTCCACCATAGGCCTGTTAACAACTACTCAAATTGGATGATTGGTTTAAAAAATATAAGGAATATAAAATTTATAAAAAACACCATGAAAAAAAAACAAAAAGTCTCAAAAATTTTCCTCCATCCATTTATCAACTTTTATTTGGTCAACTCTAATGGATACAACAAATCTCCAAGAAACTAACACTTCCCTGTAGGGTCTACTCACACACTTGACAAACCAATCACACTTGGAGGTTATTGGAGGATTTTAATACAACATTTAATCACTTAAATAGACATAACAATCCATTATTATCACTTTATAACAACCTATTTCATATTGGGTCATTATTAGGGTTCTTGAAGGGTTTAAACCATCTTTCACCATTAGCAATCATTCATAGAGCATAGCCCCTCATTATAAAAACTAATGACTAGAACTTTGAGATAGGACCATTTTATGTATACCATGAATAAACTATGTGTACATTAAGAGGTTAAATTATGAAAAATAACACCTAAAATTATTTCTTAGGTTGAGAACCCTTCATTCTATGCACACAAGAAACCTCAAAACCCATTTTCATGCCTTATCTTCCAAATTATGAACTCAAACCCTGTTAACATGCTTGAAAAAATATATCATACATATATCCATGTTTATATGATCTAAAACATTTTTAATTATGATCATGACCCCTAATTAGGCCCTATTCTCTCTCTCTTTTCTCTCTAGACCTTGACCTCTAAATCACATTAGGCCTTGAAACTAACCTTTATACCTCTTTTCATGTGATATACACCTTAATTAAATGCTCAAAAAACATTTAACATGATCAAACAATGTCAAACATCATTCATATGAATTGATAATAGATCATGATGCCTCATTAGGCCAAGCAGGGTCTAGAAGTAATCTAGTTACATATTAGGTCTATAGGTCCTACTCCTATAGGCTCACCATAAGACTTAAATGAATTTTATAATTAATCATATAAATGATCAATAAACCTTATACATCCAATAATTTCATTTGAACTCATTTTACCAAGCCACTAAGCTCATACCTTCTCACAAGGTATCTTCATGCTTTGACTAGTGTTATGACTATGCTTCTCAAGTACCTAAATATTGACAACTGACCTTGAAACACTTCTCATTGTTATTATACCTTGATAAAATTCCTTACATTATCCTAAAACAATGTCATACTTTTTCACATACTTCTTCATGCTCATCATGCACATGCTCACGATATGACTATTCTTGTTATGACTAGGCTTCTCAAGACACTTTGTACTCAAAGACTAGTACTCAAAAGTGTTTACCTCAATGATTATATCAAAAAATTAACATTCATCAGACATAATTATCACACTAATTCAAAAAAATTTATAATAATCAACATAATAATTATTATGTTGCCTTCAAATTCTCTCTCAATAGAAGAGACATTAGGTTGTGATCAAATTCTCTCTAACATGCACATTGACATCAATGATAACACTTATAAACAAAATATCCTTTATCATTGATGGAAAAATATTCTTTAATTTGATCACTCTGATCTCCCTCAATCTAGTCAATCTCCTTTCTTAAAATTTCTCCCACTTTAATATTAATGACAAAGGGTCTTCCAAAAACTACCATCTTGTTCTTGTCATGACTGATATAATAATAAAAAAAATTATCACACACTAGGCCACCATATTATTTTCATCAAGTGTAATTGGATCTTATTAACAAACTAAATATCTCCCCCTCAAATCAAACATCCATCATCCTTATATTGATTGAATACTATCTCTATGAAGCCTAATGGAGTCACCTCTTCCCTAGAGTACTAAAACAACACAATTTTAGGATATTCCTATATCTACATGCTCTCACAAGACTAAATATCCTTAAATATACTCTTATGATGGATTGATATTATAGTATCAGTCTCTTCATCAATCGATTGATAATAAATATGAGCTAAAAATAAACATTCCTAACTTGATTTCCCAATTAAAGTATGCTCTACCATATCAAATAGTCCATTTGATCTTGTAGATTGATCATGAATTACATTTATTATCTTTTGTTTCCACATTTTCATTTTACTTTTATTTTACACTTTGTAAGATTCAAACATCTTATTTTGACTTGATGACTATCTTACTCTATTAGGGAAAAATCTTGCAATGTGTCCCACACTATGATATCTATAGCAAACAACCTTATACATACCTTTTGACTGATGATTCTTTCCATAATCCCATGAATATTTATTTTTAGAGGGTCTTATACACTCTCTTACTCTATTACCAAATTTATTATATGCATAATAGTAACCATTGAATGAATTAGCATGCCTTATAGCATTAGGATGTCTGATTAGTCTCTTATGTTGAATTTCTTGTCTTCAATAGCTTTCTCCTTGACTTGAGTTTCCTCTTTTTGGTCTTGTTTGAAACCAATACCTGTCTTATCATATTTATACTTTTTACTACTCAAGATATCACCTAGATCCTCAATTTTCTATGACTCATCACCAAATCATCCACTTGTTTTATTTAATCACCTTTATGACACATTTATCCAAACCAAATGATGATGATCGCATCTTCATCTCCTCACACTTTTATCCCTCTTAAATGGCTTTCTAGATCTCTTCATTCAATTAGGTCTCTTCATGATTGATTAGATCATATGACCTTGATCCTCATACATAAAAATTATGTAAAATATTCATAAATTATAATATAATAATTTTATAGTTATAATACTTCCTTATACACAACAAAGTGATATCTTGTTCACTTCCACACACACACCAAAAATAGGCCTAAAACTGACTTGTATTTATACAATCCTTTTGCTCATATACTTATTAGTAAAAAAACACAATTAACCTCTTAGGTCAGCCATGAAATATATATTATAACATATCATAAACATTAATAAAATTTTCTTTGAGTCCTTTTAGGTCTGACATACCTCAATTAGGCCATATTTCATCTTTAGGTCTCATGGAGACCTAATCCCATTAGGTCTACTTTAGGACACGTTACAATTTGAATTCCTTAGAACACATTAAAACACCTAAAATGGTATTAAAATATAATATAAACTAAATTATACCCATTATAATATCATCTAGGATCCATAACACTTTTTAGCTTCAACCACCACTTGAAGCACACCATTAACACTAGTCACAATTAGGTCTGTGCATACCCATAAATTCTATCTTGAACTATTGAAGGTAAAAAACAAATTGGTTAAAAAACCATGGAAATTAATAACATACTAAAAAAATTCATGACCTTATGGTCATAAAAAATTTCATTAGATACTTAACTCAGGGTATACATGTTCAAACTCTTCTCTATAAAATGCTCACTCTTAACTGCCAACTAGCCTCAAAACATAGTTATGGAAACTTGAAATTATGACACATAAAAGAACATAATAAAGTAATTAAAATTAATGAAAATCATCCTAAAATATCACCAAAAAAACATATAAATAAAATATCATAATCTCTAATGGTAATTATTAGTCTTGCAGACCAATTTACTAACTTTCTCTCTCATAGACCTCACTCAGCCATTTAAGCCATTTTGGCCTTAACATTTGCACTAATTTAAATGACTACCAAAACTTATAAAAATAATTTATATGACATAAATTTACCAAATATAAACACTGTGTATGTTATATTCTTATTTTAATGGAATAAATCCTAAAACTCATCATTGTAATTTACTTACCTAGAATTGCCAATTTGCCTTGAAGTACAGTTATGGTGATAGTAACCTTCAACATATGTATGACAAAATTAAAATAATTAAAATGAATTTAAATTATCTTATGAGATCATTATGAAAATTTAATAAATAAATATAACATGGTCAAATGTAAAATATTGGTCTTACAGACCAATCTCATGACCTCACTGTACACAAACCTCACTAAGCTAGACAAGTCAACTTGTGATCAACTTTTTAATATATATAATGATGTAAAAAAATTATATACAAAATTAAAATGTCTTAAAATTATTTAAAAATGTATACATACACTTTTTTTCATCCCTATTATATGATAACACATCCCTAATCATCTTCTCACTACTACCTAAGTTTCTCACTATTTCCACCATTAGGACTGTTGGTGACTAGTTAACTTGTATAATTGTTTTAGAAAATTTTAAGAATATAAGACATATATAAACTACCATGAACACAATATAAAACTCTCAAACTTTTTCCTCCATCAATTTATCAAATTTGGCTAGTTCAAATTTGATTGCTATAGAAAATATCTGAGAAACTAACACTTTTCCATAGGGTCTGCTCGCACACCTAAAAACCAATCACACCTATAGGTTCCTAGGAAAGTTAAATATAAACTTTAATCACTTAAATATCCATAAAAATAAATTATGAACACTTTATAATAACTTATTTCATATCAGGTTATTATTATGGTTCTTTGAGGGTTTAAACCATCATCTTCTATTAACAATTATTCAAAAATCTTAGCCCCTCATTCCAGAAAGTAATGCCTATCATTTATAATATACCATTAATATATTCGTTTCCCATGAAGAGTTTATAAAATCCAATGAACACCTAAAACTCATTCTCAAGTTGAGAACCCTTCATTTTATACACATGAGATATATCAAAACCACTTTTCATGACTTATTTTAGAAACCATGACCTTAGACATTGTTAAAATAATTGAAAAAAATATATCATACTTATGTACATGCTCATATGATCTCAAAAATGATGCAATCTAATCATAACCCCTCATTAGGCCTCTCTCTCTCTCTCTCTCTCTCTCTCTCTCTCTCTCTCTCTCTCTCTCTCTCTCTCTCTCTCTCTCTCTCTCTCTCTCTCTCTCTCTCTCTCTCTCTCTCTCTCTCTCTACACCTTAACCTTCAAATCACATTATGCCTTGAAAATGACATTTATTCCTCTTTTCATGTGCTCTCCACCTTACTTACATTCTCACTATATATATCACATGCACAAACAATGTCAAACATCTTTCATATGCCTCGACAATAGATCATGATGACTTATTAGGCCAAAAAGGGCCTAGAAGTGGTCTAATTACATACTAAGAGTATAGGTCCCACCCCAATAGGCTCACCTGAGACTCACATGATTTATAAAATGACTCATATACATGATCAAGAAAAATTATACATCCATTGATGCCATTATTCACTCATTTCACTAATACACCAAACTCATACCTTCTCACAAGGTTTCTTTATGCTATGACTAGTGTCATGACTAGGCTTCTCAAGCACTTGAAGATTGACAACTAACCTTGAAACATGTATTGATTCTATTATACCTTTATAACATACCTTATATTCTCATCAAATAGTTCCATACCTCTACACATACCTCATCATGCTCATCAAGAACATGTTCATGATATGACTATGTTCGTTATGACAAGGACTCTCAATACACTTTATACTCAAGGACTAGTACTCAAACATGTTTACCTTAATGATTATATCAAATAATAACATTAATCAGATAGAATTCTCACACTATTTCAAAAAAAATAAACATAATCAACAAAAGAATTATTAGGTTTCCTTCAAATTTTCTCTCAATAGAAGAAAGATTAGGTTGCCTTCAAATTCTCTCTTACCTACACATTGACATAAATGACATCAACCTTGATGTCAATAACAACACTTCTAAACATAAGGGTGGCTAAGGCTTTAGGAATTGAATTAGGAACCTATTTGGCAATTAAAGGTTTTGATATAATTGTTTGGGATACTTTATTTATGCACATAGGTACATTTATTGATAGAGATATAGTTGTATAGATTAGAGGTAGTGTATCTATAGGTATTTAGACCTATATTTTAATGAGAAAAAGATCTATAGAGATCATTAATTTTTGGATGGATGATATATATGATAATGAGGATGTGAGAACATTATACATGGCTAAGGTCATAAGCACCTGGGTGAATTATGTAAGGGGTGAAATGCAAAAAAGGGGAGGTACCATCTGAGTGGATGGATAGGGAGTTCGGAAGCTAGATGGTGCCATGAGAGGTTGTTGGGGAGTAAATGGAGCAAGGAAAGGGATATAAATGGGTGTCAACTAGTATTACTAACTTTTAATTATCTTTGGGATCATATAAATATCAAACCTAAATGCCTATGTAGCCTCAAATTTATCTACTTAGAGTTGATCCACTTGAGGCTAGTCCACCTAAGCCCAAACTACTTGAGGTTACACTTCTTGGGCCATAGGGGTGGTAGAACTAGATTAGAGTGTCATGGAGGTGAAACACATAGAGGATAAGGCTTAGGTGGAAAAGGATATATATACCTTATATAATTACTCATGATATCTACGAGATTTTCCTAAACATTCCCTTTAGGTTTTGTTGATGCGGAGGTGAGGCCAACATAGGTAGATGACCAAAGATGATCTTTCTTTCCTTTCTTCTTATTATTTACCTTGATTTAATAAAACAACTCATGATCATTATCTAAGTTTAGGTATATAATATCCTCCTCATGGGGTTAGTGGTAATAATTAAAAGTGAGTAGATCTTTGTATTTCTCTATATAAACCCTGATGAGTCTACATAGGTCCTAGTCTCAATGTTTTACCCTACCCAAGGAAAATGGGCCTCTTACTCCCATCATATTTTTTTATAGGGGTTAAGGCTATGTATGCATGGTTCTTTATGGTGATTAGGAGGCATGGGGTAGGCTTTTTAATGGTGGATTGTGTAATTTTTGAAGACACCCTCCAACTAATATGTGATCTCTTTCTTCGTTGGGTTTTTTAGGATGTATTAGGGTAGGAAGAAAGGATACTTGAGAGTGCATGTCACGTGAATGATTATTTCCTCTATACATTACTAATAGTCCCCAATGGGAGCAATCAAGTCCATAATATCTTTTGCCATATGAGGCATGGGTGCTTTTTTTATGGCTATGTATATCATTGGGTAGAAGGACTCATTTATGTCTCATATGTGGTTACATTAATGATGGACATATATTATTTATTAGAATACATGGACCACCACACTCTAGGAACCCATGCTAGAAAGATAAAATGTTTAAATTTGAATGTTTAGTAGACTAAATATACTAAGTAGTTCATCATGTATAATTCACCTCCTCTATATGCATCTCCTACCACCTTGATCATATTGAAATTGATCACCCCTCCAAGGTTGGGAATTTGTATACCCTTAAGTATTATGTGGAGAATGGGGATCCATAAAATTTTGATGTGTAGATAGTTACTTTCCTAAAAAAATCAATTGATCAGTATCATCCTCACATAGATGCCCTCCTAAACGGTGTGAATGGAATATGAATTCACTTCTATCTTGTTGACCAATTTAGCATCAAGGTTCTTTACCCAATCCATTATAATGCAATAAACCTAGTAAGTGTTGGTGTAGGTGGTAATCATAGATTATTTTATACTTTGGGAGGTTATAGTGATATTTGAATTTACCTCCCAAGATGTTTTTGATCCGATTCCAAGAATTCATAGATAAAACCATGTTATGGACATCATCTTTAACTCACTTAATCATGATCATCAATTTTATGATTAAGTCAACATAGGGGAAGAAATTTGGATTAGATATAGCTCAATTTAGCCTACACTTATCATATTCTCAGAGGGCATCTTTAAACCTAGCCTCATATTAATTTTCCCTACTAGAGGATTTGGACACTAGATTAATGACCTTGAACATCTCATTATAGTGCTTGAAACACATCAATCCATTCAATAATGCTGTGTCTCTATGCTCTAGATAAATTTTTGGGTTATATAATGAGGTGGCTATTATATAAAGATTGAATTATATAATATCAAGCCCTAAGTAAATGGGAAACATAAAGGGAACTTATAGGAGTAGAAATTGAGTACATTCTATGAACTTGGGAGTAATAATGGCTAATGAGTTTACCTTGAGGCACTTATAGATATATCCATACATATCTTACATTGATACAATATGGTACATTGATCTATGTAAATTCAAATTTGATTTGGTGTATTGATTTTCTCATTTATTTCTTAATATATATTTAAACTTAGAGATTATGATCATACATCACTATTAGATTTAATAGTTATGATATGATGCTTTAAAATGTCTAATTGGGGCCTAGTTTCCCATCTAATTAAATCTTAAAGTGTGGTAAGCACATGTTCATATAATACAAAAGGATTCCAATGTGGTTTTTGATTTGTTTTATATCCCTTTCTAATTGGTTCATGTTGTAATGGCTACCACCTAGGCACATACTGGTGCATATATTTAAATGCTTAGGAGAATAAAATGTGAGATAGAGGATGCATGGTGTCCTTTTATTAGCCTTTAAACTCTGATTGTACCTTATTATAACCTCCTTATTGTGTTTTGGGTTCTACCTATCAATCTATATGGAAATTCCATGTGGCATGATGTGAGAAGTTAGGATCCCCTAGTATCTAACATCTCTGTGAGGTTTGAGAGACTAATAATATTGACAATGGGTTTTGTGGCATTCTTTCATTTAGTCATGATATCCTAGGTCCTTACATAACTATAATATCTTAGATACTTACATGTCTAACATTAGGGTGATCCCATTAGTTTGATCATATTAAATTTGACCAATAGGCCACACAACACTCTTCCACTCAATTAGGCTCTCTCATGCTCTGACATCTCTATTAGATTTAGATACTAACCATTCTAATAATCAACTATCCTAATTTTTTGAATAAAAATTCTAATTTTTATTGACATTTTAATTTCTCTTTAGGTCAAACTCTCCTAGGATCTAACATTTTTGATAGATCTAAGAGACTAACCATTCTAATAATGGGGTACCCTAAGTTGTCCTCTGATAAGTTCTAACACCTCTAGAAACATTCCACATAGTGATGTCTAATTTAACCATTCCTAATGTAGAAATAAAAAATATATACTAAGGAAATAATCATGATGATTATAAACACTTAGATGGAAATAAAACTCCACAAGGTGCCACATAGGACTCATGTATCTTGACACTCTGGGAGATTAAGACATTAATAACTTTAATATGAAATCAAACCTATAGAAAATTTAGTGAATTAAATATTATAAGTAAGAAAGTCCCTTGTTAATTTTAGGGTTCAAATAGGACTCAAATTCATTAACCTTAGAGTCCCTGATCTCTCAATAGGGATCAATTAGCCATTACAAATATGCAATACACTTAGGAAAGTCAGGGTGAAATATGAACTAGATTATTAATTTGGAAAGGATTTGGTTAGAACAAGATTGAAAGTTTAGGAAATTTGAGTTTTATCATTTTACATGTGTCCCCCACTTATCTAAAGAAGGGGGTGTGTTTAAATTTGTGCATACATATCCAACTCAAGTTTTTACATATGATTGTGACCTAAAGTTCCTACTTTTGTGAAAAATAAAATATTGACCAATAGGGACGGTAATGGGAGTCGATCATGTCCCTATCTTCCATTTTTTTCCTTGTATAATCTCATAATTAAATTTTGTATATTTATAAACACAATCACTATTTTCCTATTTTTGTTTTCTATTATATACATCTAAGTCTACTTGTCTTAATAATTCTATTAAACTCACTAATTTATCCAATTATCATAGCCTTAACCAATTAATTAAAATCCTAATTTCCTATAAAATATTTCCTATACCCCATAAAACTTTCTATGCCCATATAACCAATTAATCATTCCATTATCCCACTAATAATCCTATTTAGCCATTAATCCTATTACATTAGCTACCCACTCGCCCACTTGAAAATTTAAAATTCCTATTTATTCAACTACCCATATCCAACCTAATACCTTAGCCTCTCCTACATACATATGAACCCTACGACTCATTTAATCCTCATATAATCCCCCAATATCCCCTAAACTATCCAAGAAACCTTTAGAACTAGAGAAGTTCCTCTAACATTGTAGAAGTATCTAAAATAGAGAATTCTAAATAATTTAAAATTATCCTAAAATACCCTACACCATCCAATAAAATCCATTATTGGGCCATGGAAAAGCTAACTTTGAAATCCATAATCCCTTATTATACTCTCATACTCAGCCATCCTAAAGCATCCTCATACTCTTTCAAAACCATTCAACTATCTAAGGAAACCATTAGAGTCATTGTGAATCCAAAAACAAGTAATCCACATTCAATAAATTTTGAATTAGAATCAGTTTGAAGATCTTGGAGAGAGAAGAAATAAAGGACAATGTGATGGTAATATTTCATTCTTAATTATTGACTATTCTTTTATTTCCCTCCTTTTTATGGTATTGTGTTGTTGGGTTTAACTTAATATTTATAGTAGTTTTGATTAATAGCTCAAAAATACAATCATACATTGGGGACCATAGTGGGATAACCCTTTCAATTTAACTATATTTCCTATTATAAGCATTTTTATAGCTTATAGGACTAATTGGATGAAGAAAAATATTTGAATTTGATCAAATTTTCACATACAGGGAAAAAAGCGATTTTGCTTTACAAATCATGATATTGCATCTACATTTTGCCATAAGATTAGAAATTTTTAACTAACTATAATTTTGATCACTAATGGATTTATATTTAAATAGTTTTCTAACTTTTTCAATACTCTAGATTTTTAAAAGGTGTTTATACTAAAAATTTGTAGTTTTGACATATAAATTATGATATTGCAAGAAATAGTTTTAAGTCAAAATAACAAGTTTAACATAGAGATTTAAATTTATATGGTCCATATTAAAACCTTTTGTATTGTATGTATAGGAATAAACCTAATTATTTTTTACCCTATTATTTAATTTATTTTAAAGTAATATCACTAATCTACAATTGTGATATTGTCATAAAAGTTACAATATTTCCCTAAAAAATAACGGTTTTTCCTTTTTGGATAAAACCCTCAAGTTAGATTACTAAACTTTGATATTTTAACCATTTTATACATCTATATGGTTATTTTATGTGTATAATTAGTAAAGGTACCATCCTTAGATAGCTCTACAATTAGTGCATAATATCATATATTCATAGAAGCAATTTTGACTAACCATTTGCATTTTTGTAGGTCTCGAGTAGATTTTGCAAGAAACTAATCATAATTTTTTTTTGTTTTTATAATGAGTATATTATAGGGTTTATTTAGTAATGTTATCTATGAATACCTTTAGGCTTTTTATACTTTTCAATATTTAATAAGGTTTTTGGTTGTTGACAAAAACCTCAACTTGTGAAATAACAATTTTGTTTAAAACAAGCAATTTTGTTTTTAAATAAGCAATTTTTACTAAAACATTAAAAAATTATAATATTTTATAAATAAGTAGGATTTAATCTATTTTAAACCCTATTAAAATTATAAAAATCATTTTACATCTAATATCCTTTTCACCTTGTGGACTCTTTATGAATAAATTTGGAACTTATATTGTGGTCATAAATAATCATGTATTTTAAGAGTCAAATCTTACATAATCTCACCCTTATCTTCCTAAATATAAAAATAATATATAAAAATCATATACAAATATTTATATCACATTTTTAATTTAGTCTAAGTGTTAGACTGATAAGGTTTTTATTTTCCTATAAAACCATAGATTGTGACTCATGATTTTGAAGTAAGACTTGCGATGCTATTTAACATTTAGTGATTTAGCATAGCCAATATAGTTGTGGTTAAGGTTAATAGACATTCTACAAAATTGCATAACACATAGTTTTGATATTGGTTAAAATCTATGATTTTTTAGTATTGATAATTAGTTTTCTATTAAAGTGACTTTGTATATAGATTTTTACAGGAAAAGAAGTAGTTTTATCTAGTTTTAAACTACTAATCCATTTTGTGGAAGACCATATAAGTGGCAGGCATTAGAATAGTTTACTAACATGTATTATTTAAATAATAGTGCTTAATTTAATCATTTTAGTCTTATACTTGTAGATATATTTATGTGTGTGACTTTTTTAAATTTCCTCACATAGGTAATTAATCAGATAAATTAATTTTACTTGCCTGCGTGCCAACCCATCTTGTTTTAGGATAGCATGTGACATGGAATTAATCCACATATACTTGTTTATTCATTAATTTTCGGTGACACTAATTTCATCACCATTCATTCTACTAAGCTTTGTGTTCTGGTGGAGTATAGATGTTAGGGACAACTATCATTAGGCTAAGTGGTTGAATCCATACAAGTCATCTGTGAAGGCGAAGAGTTAATTATTTAAACTAGGTATTAGATATCACCATATATGTATTTTTTCCCATGTACTTTCATGTATATTTGGAACTCCTAAAGAAGGTAATGGGTTGTTCCAAATATTCATCATTTGCTTGGGTTAGCATGGCATGAATTACTTCTTCCCTTTTAAAATTTTATAGATTGAAGTCCTTAGAAAAGTTAAGACTTGTGAGAGTAGGAGTTTAAGTAATGGCTTGCTTAATCCCCTCAAAAATTTCTCTCCTCTTTCCCATCCATGTGAATGTTTCATTATTTTTCAAAAGGAGGTCAAGTGCTTAACCAAATTAGAAAAATTAGGGACAAATATTCTAATGAAATTAATCTTTCCAAAGAAACTCTATAGACCCTTTTTGTGTTACAGCAAATACAATGCTAAAATAGTACTTACCCTTTTTAGATAAATAGACATAGCCTTCTTTGAAATAATGTATCCCAAGAGCTTACCCTCATGAATGAAAATAACACACTTATTTGGGTCTAGAGAGATCCAAAACTCTCTACACCTCTCAAAGATCAGTCTTAGGTATTTCAAGTGGTCATTTTCACCTTTGGAAAAAATAGTTATAATATCTAGATAAACCAACACAATGTTATTGATCAATCCTTAGAAAGCCATATCCATTACACACTAGAAAGTGGCTCTAGTATTTAATATTCTAAATGGCATATTATTATATGCGTAAGTACCCCATTTGGTCATAAATTCTATCTTATATTGATCACTTTCATTAACCAAGATCCGATTATATCTAGAATAGCCAACAAGGAGAGAAAATCTTTCACTACCAGCTACACCCTATAGAATCTATTCCATAGAAGGGAGAGGGTAATGATCCTTCAAAGATACTCTATTCAATTCCATAAAATCAACACATAATCTGATCTCTCCATTTTTATTTTTGATAAGGACTAAATTGGCTAACCAAGAAGAATGTTTGATAGGAAAAATGATTCTAGACTCAATCAATTTAGTAAACTATTTCCTCATGATGGGTTCAATCTTAGGATTGATTAGTATTTGATTTTGCTTAATAGGTTTAACATTATCATCCAAATATATGATGTGTTTATCCAAACTTGGGTCAAAAACTTTCAAATCACTATATTCCCATGCAAAGATATCATTAAACTCCTTGTATATCTTAATGAAATCATGTCTTTATTGACTAGTGCAAACTTTTCCAAGTGTAAGAAATTTAATTTTAAAGATTTATATTGTTTCATGGTTTTCTTTCTTGTTTGTCATGTTTACCTTCTCCTTCTTGAGTTGGTCATCCACATTGAAAATTCTCTCCAAAGTCACTAGGCCTTTGAGAAGCTTGTTAAATTTTAATTGGATGATCTACCTTGTGTACTGTTTTTAGATCTTAGACTAGTTCCTTGTGGAGAAATCAACCTCTTCTCATAATAAATGTAATATTTTATTATCACTATCAAAGATCTACCAGTTAGTGACATTTTTTGGTATAGAATATATTATAATTACCTTCAGAAGGGATTGATTC
Source organism: Torreya grandis (assembly GCA_037957365.1). Lineage (NCBI taxonomy): Eukaryota > Viridiplantae > Streptophyta > Pinopsida > Cupressales > Taxaceae > Torreya > Torreya grandis. Next base: position 1,939,816 of record JARHVA010003067.1, read on the forward strand.
CTACCTTCTCTTATCTCCTTTGGAACATCAAACTCAGCTCCAATTATTGTTATCCTATCATCATGTTTAATATCCTCTTATGAGATAGAGGTTGTGTTAAAAGGTATGAATTCTACTATGAGGTCCCAAATTCTACATTTATAAGACTTGACCAAGGAGTTCTTGGTTAGATTTTGTCCTCTGACCTAATTCACAATGAACTTGTTATCACCAAACACTTGTAACTCCTTGATGCCTCTTTTCCTTACCCATTCAAGGCCATGAATGAGGGCCTCATACCATTCTACATTATAGGTATAGGAGAACTAAAATCTAAAATTTTAAAAATGCCTTTCTTTCAAAGGTGAAACTAACATAGCTCTACCACCTACTCTAATCTTACTTCTAGACTTGTCAAAGAAAATCTTCCATAATCCATCCATTTCCTCACTTAGATTCATCAAATTGGACATGAAGGAATTCTTCTCATGCATATAATACACTCCAATCCTAGATTCCTCATTGAATTTAGATTCCTCAATGAATTTTTAAGGGTCATGCTCGTAATTATCATTTCCCCAATCATCCAAGAATGAATCAAAAACTCCTTCAAAGGAGGATGATGAAGACTAGTCAACATGAAGCTCTTCTTCATCAATGATGGTGTAGTTGACATTTTATACTTTAGGTGTGTCTGGATTCAAATGATCTTTGTGAATAGGCTCAAAATTGATTTTCACCTTAGTGTCATACTTTGTTTGAAAGACCATATAGGACCAATTAGCTACCAAGTACCCTCTTATTTTAGCTATAAAGTTCATTGACAAGCAAAGGGTGAAATATCGAGGTAAATATATCACCACCACATCATGAGGAATAGGAAATGTATGATAAGCATGAAGTACCAAATTCACATTTCTCAGTATCCCAAAAGTTTTGGCTGGTGACCCATCTAACTATAGGATGCCCTTGGTCATTGGCTCATACTTTAGGCCCAATTTATCAGTTATAAATTTGGGCATAACTAAAGTTATAGTCCCACTATCTATGATGAAATTTTATACCAAGAAATCACTAATGATCAAAGAGAGGTAAAATGGGGGAGTCCTTTTATTCTTATTTTCTTGACCATTAACTAAGTGGGTTTCATTCACTAAGACCACATTGTCATGTCTATATGGACCAATTTGTTTTCCCAATTCATGTAGTTCCTTTTGAATCATATCCTTCTAGCCTAACATCTTTAAGGAATCTCATAATTAAATATTCATCTAGTCCACCACATTTATTAGAGAATTACTCACCTTGGGGTTCTCTTTGTGGAGATTAGCACTTTGTGATGTGGTTTGTGGAGATGGAGTTTTAGCATTTATCCTAAAATTTAGACCCCTTTGATTATCTTATGCTTTAGGGGATATATTAGGATTATTTCTTGACTAAAATATTATAAGAAAAATAAAAATTCCTTAATCGGTTCTCTGAACCTCTTTAATATCCCTTTTCTTTGATCTAGTATTGGTAGCCACACTAATATTTTCATTAATTGAATTCCCCATGTAATTGACAGCACAAAACTCACCCTCTAAATGATTCATGAGAGTGGAATCAGATTGAATTTGTTTAATCTCTATCCTAAATTGAGTTGGCATCTCAAAATTTTGGAATTGTGATGTTGGATCACCTTGTGTAGTCATTATGTTTTGATTTTGCGTCTCATTGACATAAGTAATCTATTATTAACCTTATTTAAAAGAAGGGTAGTTAGGTTTTTCCTTAAAAAAATTATTTTGGGTTGGGACAAGGTATTTATAATATGAAGGATAATTAGGATTATAGCTTTGATAAGTCTTGACATGAGTGATTTGGCCTTGTCCCTGATTATTGTCCTAAAAAGGTCTATTTGTTTATCCAAACTAGTTGTAAGAATGTTAAGGCCTATAGCTTTGGGCTTGTTGCCTTTTGAGAGCAAATTTTTCATTATTAACACTTTGAAGTAGGATTTTAACTTCATTCATTTCATTTTTAGGGGTAATGGTAGACTTTTCTTGACCAAGAAGAGGGGCTAAAGTAGGTAAAACATTTTGACTAGGAAGGTGCAAATGAGGAAATAGTGGCATTAAAGGTCTAAGAGTTATCTTCCCTACTTGGACAAGGAAATTCTTAGCACTTATGGCTATTTCATATGCATCAAGTAGTGTATTTATGCCTATAGACTGGATCATCATAGAAATGTCACTATTCATCACTTTCAAGTAGTATAAAATGCATAATTTGTAGTTGACCTCACAAGAGCTGGGATTCTGTCCCAAGTTTTTTGAAATCTAGTGTTAAAATCTTATATGAATTCATGTGTTACCCTCTTGATAGTAGTTAATTACTCAGCAAGGGATAATTGGTCACTCTTTTTCCCAAACCTACTAGTCATTAAATCCCATAATTCATCCCATGAGCTAATAGAGTTCATTGGTAAGGTCCCATACCGGTCCAAAACTTTTCCTTTGAAAGATAAGGCTAATAACCTAATATATATAATCTCTTAGATGATATTATGGATATTACAAAAAAAATCTATATTCTTAATATGTTTAATGGTAGTAATAGGACCATCACCACTAAAAGATGGAACACTTATGAGGGCTGCTCTTAGGATTTGGTCATACTAGGCAAGATGTAAGGGTGACGCTCTAGTGAAAGGCAAAAAAGGTTGCCTTCTATCTATGTTTGGAGTATTACTATAGGCTTTAGGACTATCATGCAACATAAATTGATAAGGTTTAAAAAATAAATCCCTTTTTTAGGGGTGAGTAGTTACAAACTTTAATCTTTTGGTGGAATATGGAGCTAATTCCACAAATTCAAAAGAGGCACCTTTAGAAAAAGACTGAGTGGTCACCTTTGGCATGGAAAGTAAGACTAATCATCAACCATAGGTTTGAATTATATAATAGAGTCACCAGGTACTGAATGTAGATTTTCATTTTATGCAATAGTGCCAAGACAAGCACCAATCTTGAATAATCTCTAGTACTTAGAGTCCCACTGAGTGTGCCAAAAATTGTTGATGCTTGGATTGAACCGAATAAGGAAAGTATCAATTTTCCTCATTTAAGAAACATAATGGAGTCATCTCTTTTGTTGTGGGTAACAATTGTATTGAGATGAATCTCAATTTTAGGGGATAACTCCCCTTGATGCACCTATGAAGCTCTTCTAACCTATATGTTATGTATGAAAAAGGATAAATAAAGTATCTAAGGAAACAAAATGGTGATACACCAAATATAAGATGTCCTCTTTATTGACTGTAAACATTACTTAAAGATAAAAAAGGTATCTCAATAGAATCACAAAAAAGACAATTTAACATCAATGTTTCATAAGTTAGATTCATAGAAGATTATGACATTTAGAAGGGTGATGAATGATCTTATAAATAGAATACAAATATACCACTTCTAAGACATTCATACACTTAGCAAAGAATACTAACATAGACCTATAACATTATCTTTTATGCACATTGGTATGTGACCATGGATTTATATGCTATAAAATGAATTTGCTAGTCATTATCAATAAGATTTAGACCTAACTCAATAATGTAACATGAAAATGATGAAATCACTTATATATTTCTTTAAAAACTATTAGTACAATTTTGGCTAGAATTTAATCATAACTAGTAGAGGATGCTAAAATGAACCAAGCGAACACATATTTATATCTTTTTCAAAGGGGTGAGCCAAGCAAGTCCAAAGGTCATTGGATGTGTGTCACTTCAAATTTGAAATAGTTATAATGCCATATATAAGATGCTTTTTTTTCAGTTGCACCGACAAGGTCAAGATGTTCTAAACTACATCTTGTCATCAAAGTTTCATCAGTTAGCGATCCATTTGGAATGATAACTATTCATTATTGGCTTTTTTGACTATGAAATGATGCAAGATTCATTATGATAAATTATCTATCTTATTTTTCTTGAACCTATTCAAGATTTTTTTCCATTTTTCACTTTCATTTTTGCTTTTTGGTTCTAATCAAGCTTTCTTTCAAACTTCAATAGTTATTCCCTGTGGCTGAGTCTTGCGAGACATCACTCCTTAGAACTTTATTGGGATTAATTTATTTTAGGACCCTTTTATGTTTGACACTTTGTCTATATTTCATTCAAAAAAATGTCTAAAGGAATTGGTCCTTCTTAGCCTTCTTGGAGATGATTTTCCCAAAGGGTAATTTTCCTTTGGGTTTTTTGTAATGGTCCTTTGAAAAACTAGAAATGACCTTTTGGACTTTATGAAAAGTCCATGTGCCCTTCAAAAAAGTTTAAGTTTCCCTTTGGCTTGTTGAAAACATTCCTTCATCTTTCTTACAACTACCCTATTGATTTCCTTTAGATAAAATGTTTGAAGTAATTGCTCCTTCTACAGATTGATTTTCCCAAAGGGTAAGTGCCCTTTGTGAAGATGAAAAGCACCCTTTAGAAAGAGAAAATATACCATTGGAAAAGTTTCAAGGGTATAAGTACCCTTTGGATTAATGGAAAGGTCCCATTTATCCCAAAAGGAGCCATTTGAAAAAGTGAGAAATCACCCTTCAGACTTTTTGAAAATTCCATATGCCCTAGCTCATTTCCTTTGAATAAATTATTTGAAGAATTTCTTCTTCCTGAAAAATAATTTCGTAAATGAAAAGTGTCCTTTAGAAAAACAAGTGTCATTTAGGTTCTTTAGTAGAAGAGAATTCAGACCTTTTGGATTGAAAGACTTTAGATTTCTTAAATGGAAGACTTCAGGTTTGTTAAAGCAAGTAACTGAATGATGAAAGCCCAAAGTAAGTGGTTTTCAAAAACCCAAATTGGTCCAAATTCATGATTAAGTTAGGTTTGTGAACCCAACTTACTTTGAATGATAAATATTTATAATCAAACACATTTCCAAAACCCAAAATGCACTAGCAATAGTAAATCAGGTTCGTGAACTTGAACTACTTCAAATGGTGAAACTTTATAAGTAGAGTCATTTGGAGAACCCAATTTGGTTTGGGGAAAGTAAAAGCACTTAAAAAACCCAATTCATTATTGGAGGATTTATTTGGGGTTGTGAACCCAAATTACTTCTACTTCATGAAACTTTATAAGCAAAGACTCTCTTAAAACCTTATTAAAACTGGGACAAGTAAAGACATTTGGAGAACCCAATTAGGTCTAGAATAAGTGAAGACACTTCCAAAACCTAACTAACAATGGGACAAGATAAACACTTAGTTTTTTCTTTTCTACCCTATAATTCTATATCCCTAGTAATGAATTCATAAGACAAAGATTTTGCTTTGAAATGTTTTTATATAGGGGTGCCCCAATTTGATTTAGAGGGTCAAATTTGGTCAACAATAACTACATAAGACTAAGGTATCTTATGACTATTTATGCAACACCTGACCACTTTTAGTACCTAGGGATATCTTGTCCACTATTAACATCTGATCCCATCCCATCTTCTATGGTTCACTTGACATTATTAAAACATATTGATTTATAAACCCTTTATAAAGTGGCTTATTATCCATAATAATTCCTTGAATGTCCTTAATAGGCTTATAGTTATCCCTTTCATGTGTATTTTTTAAAGGAGTTGTCATCAAATCATAGCCTATCTCATATTTTTATTCCCCTAATAATGTTTATGTCTCAAGAATTTTAGTCTTATTGCCTTAATCAACTTAGATCTCTTCTAGACTTTGGTTATCTATAAATCATCTTATAAGGATAAGTCACTTTAACCAATAACACTTATGCTTTGGGCATCTCAATCATAGGCCAATTTATATTTAGGTAATCCCAACCCCTCATCATCTTGGTCTTATCCCACCCTAGGTATTTTTTTTGAGTGACCATCTAGCTCATTCATCCCCAAATGTCACCTCAAGGGGGCATCATGTCTAATAACAACATTACCATCTATGAAATGGTTTTTATTTAAAAATAAATTACTCATTCCAATTCACGTCACTCATTATTTCATTTCAAAGAGGTGCAAAATGTATGCACCTAAATCCACTTGTCTTAATAATTCTATTAAACCCACTAATTTATCTAATAACCATAGCCTTAAAAAATTAATTAAAATCCTAATTTATTATACAATATTTCATATACCAAATGAACTTTTATATACCCATATAACCAATTAATTATTCCATTATCCCACTAAAAAACCTACTTAGCCACTAATCCAATTACATTAACTACTCACAAGCCCACTTGCAAGTTTAAAATTCCTATTTATTCAACTACCCCCTATCCAACCTACCCCCTTATGAACCCTAAACCTAATTTAATCCTCATATAATCCCCCATTATCACCTAAAATATCCAATAAACCTCTCTAACTATAGAATCTCCTCTAATATTATAGAAGTCTCTAAACTAGAGACTTCTAAATAATTTAAAATTCCCCTAAAATACCCTCCACCATCTTATAAAATCCATGCTTGGGCCATGGCCAAACTAGCTTATAAATAGATAATAACTAATTATAATATCATACTCATCCATCCTAAATCATCCTTATACTCTTTAAAATCCATTCCACTATCTAAAGAAGCCAATAGAGTCATTTTGAAGCCACAAGAAAGAAATCCACTTTCAATTAATTTTGCATTGGAATCAATTTGAATATCTTAGAGATAAGCCATAATGGATAAGTTGATGGTAATATTTCATTATTTGTTGTATATTATTCCTTAATTTCCCTCATTTTTATGTTATTATGTTGTTGGGTTTAACTTACTATATATAGTAGTTTTGATCAATAACTCAAAATTATAATCATACATCTATCAATCAACATAGTCAACCATCTACCAATAATAGCTAAGCTTGTCTTTCATTTTCATAGTTATACTTCTCTTCAATCATTTAATTTTTTAAAATTTATTTATTATCATTCATTATTCTATTCAAATTTTTATTTACAACACTTCATTATATTTTATTAATTTTTTCTTAATAAGGGTTAAATCACTTATTAATCCAAATTTAAGTAAAACGTTTTTGTGAACCCATTTTTTGTTTGATCATTGTAAAACCTAATTAATTTAAGGTGATAACCTTATATGGTTTCAATAAAATATCCTATGGTGTAGATAAATTCCTTTTATTTATAAGCATTTAATTTTTTGTCATTACTTTCACTACATTTTTCAGATATTTTATAATGGATGATACTATAATTGTTCAAATTTATGCAAATAGTTCATTAATTCAAAGTTACTTCAATTAAATTATGGCATGGAAACAATATTATTTATACATTTAACATGTTATATATATATATATATATATATATATATATATTACTCAAAAGCATCCTTTGATGTTATTTAATCTTCATTATTTCAATATTCAAATCAAATTTTTACCAGTTACAAATAGATGATAAAAGGTATGTATGATGTCTTTCATTACTTCTCCTCTTATACCTCAAGGTTATAATATTTACCATCCTAATACCATTAATCACTCATGAATTATATTTTATTTTTTATTCCATGTTATTAATAATTGAGTAGTTATACCACCACATCATGGAGGTAGTTAACATGTTCCTCCTCAACCTCCTCCTCCTCCAAAAAGATAACAAAATCAATCAAATATTTTGGATTTACTAATGATTCCATTAGTTTATATGGACATCATTTATGTTAGATTAAGGGATAATATTATTCATATTAATATACAACCTATTGTTTTTTATTATAAATTGAGCATGCTTAAAGATTCTAAAAATATTATCACATTCCAAGATAAATAATTACCAAAAAAATATGTTACCACACAAAATATTCCTATAATCACTCAAATGAAAATACAAATTAAAGGAATCAAGCATGTATTAATTAATGTTGGTTTAGGAATAAATAGTTGTAGTAGTATTTTCTTACAACAATAGGGTGTTAACATTGATAGCATCTAATGCATAAATCAAACAATCAAAAGAATTGATGATTATTCACAAAAGGTACTTGTAATTATTTATTTAGATGAAATTTCAAGACCAAAAATATTTTTTACTCTGTTTCATGTTATTCCTAATAATTTTCATTATAAAATATACTATTGGGAAGACCATGGATACACATGAAGGCATAAGTACCACATACATTACATAGGTATAGTAAATTTATCCAGGAATGATCTTTGTATGAGTTTACCATAGATAATACCAACTTTTGATATTGTAAAATTTAATCATATAAATCATGATTGGATTATATAATAATTTTATCTCCCCTTAAATTATTCCTTGGGATAAAAAAAGTTACATATGAAATTGGAAACTCAATTAATAAAAAGAAGAAAATGGATCAATAAAAATTACACATGGGTTAAAAAATGTATTAAACACAAAATATCATGAGAATTTTAAAAATAAAAATTAAAGGTGAAAATATAAATTAAATTTTATATTAAGAACAAGCAAGATTACATATAGAGAATTTACAATAGATCTTCATGCCTCATTTAGGCAAGTAGGGTCTAAGACTTGCTTAGGTATAGACTTGGTCTGAAGGTCCTACCCCTATAGGCTCACCCTAAGACTCTCATGGATGATTATACACATTAGTCACATGATAAAACAATGTTATATAATATTCACATACCTTTATTTACTCACCTCATCATGTCACCAACTCATACCTTCACCATGACATGAATAGGCTCAAGATTCTAATTCAATTGATACCTTGACCTATTCCTTCCATGTCATGACCTCAAAAATAAATAAATAAAGGAGACCTAACATATCACAAAATACTCATATCACTACACCATTCTCTTTTTGATGACAACAAACTTCCATAGCCTCATACAAACCTAAAACTACATGACCAAGAATTATATGACTTGACATCTCTCTCAATGCTCACTCTCACATCACATACCTTTGTTCATTCATTTTAATATGCTTCTTTCACATGGATCACCCTAAAAATCTTCATGTCATGACATATCACATACTACCATCTATCGTTATTCACCTTTGACATCAACCTTGACATCAATGACCTGTAATTTCAAGAAATCATAATACATTAGTTGCCTTCAAATTATCTCTCATGGAAACACTCTTTTCTCTCATGAATGACCTTACACATGAAAAATATCATGACCATACTCTTCTCAATGCACCTTTTTCCAAATAAAACTTTGACATTAGTGACCATTATGCATTTACATAATTCATGGTTTTGACATCAATGACAACAACATGCCAACAAACTCCCCATTTATCATTGATGGTGAACATATTGATGGAAAACACACTAAAATATAATATCACTTCAAAATGGTACTTTTCCTATCTACTCATTATCCCCCTTTTTAAATTAATGACATAGAGACACCTATAACTTTATCCCTCATGATGTAACTTCTTAGATCATACCTCTTGCAAAAAATAAGATCTACAACATTTCTTGAGTTTGTAAAGTAATATGAACTTTTCACCTTTATGAGATATTTCTCCCTTTCGGTAATAAGATCATAGAGTCTATGAAACATCACAAAAACATGCTCCCCTTAAATTCATGAATACCTTATTCAAATGAACTTAGACACATAAGAATACTTATCTTGACCTTGTTATGATTGGTATAGATCAAACTCTGGATCACTTACTAAGTCATCACATCTATTCTTATTTGACATAGATATTCAAATGGAATCAGATACACAATATCACTTAGATTCCGTTATATACCTTAATGTCACAAATATGTATAATATCCATATTCATTTCCCTATTCTAGATTTACAGCCATCCATCATGCTCTCAGTCTTTCCCACATTCTTCAACCTATCTTCATTTTTTTATGTATACCTTATTTGACATAGACTATTACTTATCTCATCTTCAATCTAATGAATCATCTAATTATCTCCCCCTTTGTCATCACATCTTCTCATAATATGAGTCATCAAGACTCACATACCTTTCTACTAATACCACTTCTCAACACAAATCAAGCTATCAACTATTAGAAACACAACAACTTATTGTTTACCTCTCATTTACCAATCAACTACACAAGATTTCATTCCATTTATAGCTATTTTAATAACACCTAACTTGTCTCTATTACCATATTGGTCTTCAAGATCAATCCATATTCTATACGTATCTATACATAGTCCTATGCTTAGACATGCATTCTATATCATGACTTCTAATAAACTGATCTCCAAAATCAATGCTCATACAAAGAAAAAACCCTTTCATCTTATCATAAATATACAAGATATAGATAAAATAATGTATACTTTTTAATACATAAAATTTTGAATCCTCTCAATATGAATCCTTATTTGACTATAACCTCATACTTCTACTAATAACAAAGTATCTTCATAAATCCTAATGGAGTCACCCCTTTCCATAGGGATCTCAAAAATACATGAACTTAGGATATTTACAAATCTTTAAATCACTCTACTCAGTGATCTTGGAATCATGAGACTAATAGTCCCTCCTTATAATCCACTTTGTCTAGCCTAAATAATTTGACTCATCCACTTTTTCATCCTTCTTCTTCTTCTCTTTGACTATCTTATCAATACATGTAGATAACAAGTGTTATTGACATTATTTCACTTCTGATCCTTTTTATATATTATAAGATAATCCATATTGACTTTTGGGCTCATATGACTAGTCTTGACTTTATTTAGATTCCATTCCAATGTTTGACCCTTTTCATGCATTCTAGGAGATTTGTATACCTTGTTAAGTCTTGAGGGCCTTCTAACTTAATTAGGATATAATATTTCAATATGTACCATATTATGAAAACCATATAAAAAAATATTTTTGTACATACATCTTGATTGATTGCTCATTCTCCAATGGTCCCGTGATATCTCATTCCGTGAGACCATTCTACAATCAGTTGCTCTATGACCAATTATGACAAGCAATAAAATAAACATTGAAAGAATTGGAATACCTCATTTCATTGGGATACCTAATTGGTATCTTCATGTTTAATTTCATGTTATTATTATTGACTTGTTGATGATCACTATGAGACTCGGATTTGAGAGTTTTTACATAGGTCATTGAGGTTTGACTTTTTTAATTCTATTTTTGGTCTTATTTGAACCCAATACCTATCTTGTCATGTAGATACCTTTAAATAATAAAAATATCACTAAGAACTTTAGTACTCTTCTTAAATCTATGATGTGTCTTAAAATTGACTAATGACTAGTCCAATTTTTCCTTCAAGGATTCCATTTCTATTTGAAATTGATGCATTTTTCCTCCTTAGTCTTGAGATTTTTAGTCTGAGTTTTTAGTTTTTTTTATGATCTCCTCATGTTCATTGTTGTTGATGATTAGTCTCTCTTTAAATAGATTAATTTGATCCTTATAAATCTTAACCAATGATCTTAGTTTATTATTCTTCCTTTTTTGTAAATTTAACTCCTCTAGAATACTCACCAATTCTACCTCAAGGTTCACTTCATCCTCCACTTCATCTAATTATTCATCATCTAAAATATCTTTCCTTTTTTAAAAAACTTCATTATTTGTTTATATATCCATGAATAAAGTTTCATTTTTATCATGATCGTTAAAGTCATCATCACTATCAAATGTACTAGTGTCACTTACATTAGATGATCTATTATCTTCTCTGGTATAGAAACTTTTCTTGTTCTTAAATGACTCTTTCTTGCCTTCATACTTCCTTAAATTCTTTCTTCTCTTGTCAAGATTATAAATCTTCTTATAATTATCATGTCATAATGTTATTCATTATATTCAATCTTATCCTTGTTAGTAAATTTAGAGGTAATGTGACCAATACTACAATAAATAAAACATTTGAATGGTAATTTACCATTATACTTAGCTAGACCTCTCCCTAGTTTTTTGACAAACATGGTTTTTATATTTTCATCATCGATGTCTATGTCATCATCCTTGGCCTTCTTACCTAGTGAATTCTTATCAAATTTGAATGCAACTTCCTTCTCGGAGGGTCTTCCATCACTTGTTCTCATTTCATAGGCAGTCAAGATGCCATGAAGCTCATCCATCTATAGTGTGTTAATATATTTGATCTCCTCTAATACAGACACTTTTGAATCAAACTTATGAGTTAGGGATCTTAGTACCTTTTTTATTAGTGTTGATTCTTATAACATCTCTCCTAGACCTCTGATGAGATTTACCACTTCATCTACTCTCAACAAATAAAATGCAATGTTTTCATCTTCCTTTATTCTCAAACTTTTCAAATTGCCTTTGATGAGTCTATAACATTTCCAACTTAAATTTATTTTCTCCTTCATAGATAGTCTAAAATTTTTCCTAAATCCAATCGTTTATATCAGAATGCATGACTTTAATAAATTTTTCTTCTGAAAGACCACATAGGATGGCATTCATTACCTCAGAGTTTTTCTCACTTACCTTCCTGCATGCTACATCTACTTGTGGTGTAAAAGATGGAATGAATCCATCAACAATAGATTTCCATATGTCATATTTTAAATACATGAGATAGGTCTTAATTATAATTCTCCCAAACTCATAGTTAGTTTCATTAAAGAGAGGAGCCTTATTAGTTGAGAAACCTCCTTATACTTGTTGACTAGACATGCTTATTCTTTAAGATTATCATTCAAAATGTTAGGCTTGATTAAAAGGGCCAAGATCTAATTTGAAATTTTATAATTAAAAAGATTGAGAGGGGCATGAATTAGTCTTTTAATAACTCTCAATTAATTACATCCATTCATTAATGAACTATGAAACTACCATAGTGATCTAGAAGTGCATTAGGAACCAATCACCTGAGTATGAAAAAAGATAACACATCACATTTGTGGGAAAATATCATGGGGAATAAAACCCAATAAAAAAATCTTGGGGAAATTTTACTATAATATAATGTATAAAATTTAAATAAGAACCAGCTCAACATGGAACACCAACCCCAAATTTATCAAAAACCCACTTGCTAAGAGGCTACAACCATCTATGAATAAGCACAAAATAAATAAAGGAAACTTATAAAATCACCAACCTAAAAGTCATATCTAACTCCCTATTGACTAAGAGCCAACTTAGTCAAGACCAATTTTTCAATCACTAAATTGCAAGGAATCTTCAACTCCCTCTTTGACCAAGCACAAACTCAATCAATCATAATTTTTTATTATACTCTTCCATTAAGATATTTGTCTATTATATCCATTATAATAAATTAAAAAAACATATATAATGTAAATTTCATATCATATTATTAATCAATTATCACTCCTTTAACTTTACTTCACTTGATCTCTCTCAAAACTACCTCTAGGCTTCTTCACTCAACTATCCCTCTTCAAGACTGAATAGGTCATGTGTCCTTGGTATTCATTTATAAAATAACTATATGATCATCATGAAATGATTATATACTATATATTTAGGTTTTAAAAAAATTTATCCAACCTCTTCAAGCTAAATTATTTATAAATCCATTCATTTCTTATTTTCTTACTTAAATAGGCCTAAATTTTCCTTATATATATACCATTCCTTGTTCATATACCACTTAGTATACCACACACCCTTAAAATATTATGTAATCCATATAATAGTTATTTGGAAATATTTATAACATGAATCAAATTATATTTGAGTCCATTTCGGTTCGTCATGACTCAATTAAGCCTCATTTCACATTTAGGTCTCATGGAGACCTAATTGCATTAGGTTTGCCTAATAACATGTGAACTTGATTTCTTGGAACATTTTAAACCTCCATATATGTTAATATACTTTAAAACACAACTAAAATAGACCTTATTTATCATCTTCTTAGATCCATAACACCTTTTGGATCTAACTCCTTCATAAAATCCCTCAGTAGTACTCATTCCTATTAGGCATGTGTATACCAAAAAGTTTACCTTTCACTACTGAAGGTAAAATACACTTAAGAAATTTAGACATGATATAAAATAAAAATACCATATATACATGACCTTAGGGTCATCACCAAATTCATTATACACTTTCACTTAGAGATTAAGGCTTCAAGAACACATCTATAACTCACTCACTCAAAACTCCCAGTATAATCCAAAACATAATCATGGTGACTTAGATCTCCAGTAGCTATGTAGAAAATTTCAATGACTAATGATGCATTTAAAAGTTTATTATATATCCTTAAAAAATCTTCAAATATTAATATCATATGGTCTAATGGAAAATATTGGTCTTTCAAACCAATCTCATGACCTTATATCTCATTGTCTTATCTAAATCATATGGGTCAACTTGAGAGAAAATTTTTCGCCATATTCACTAACCTAAAATACTTATACCAAGAATTAAAATGACTTAAAATTCTTGAAAAACATCTCCATGTACATGGTTTCATCATTATATCATGAAATCACATTCTAATTCATCCTCTCACTATTGCTTGGGTTTTTCACTATTTGCACCATTAGGCCTATTAGATATTGGCTAAATTGGATGACCAATTTAGCACACTTAAGGGGTGGATCCTATCCATAAACATTCATGGTAACATATTATGTGTATATATCTCCTTCTTCCATCTATTTTATTATCTTGACTAATGTAACTTTTTATTACTAAAATAAATTCATCACAAATAAGCCTATTATCTACACATTTTCTCTCTCATACAAATAATTACCACCACTTGGAGGTACTTTGGAGAGTTAAATATATGATCCAATAGTTTTTCTAATCATTTTATAGCATTCTAGGCTTATTTGAATAAGATATTCCATATCAGGTCCTTACTAGGGTTTTAAGGAGGTTCAACATTGGTTTTAGTGTTAACAATTTTTCATAAAGGATTGCCCCTTAATTCCAAAAATAATGCCTATATTTATTATGTATCCCATCTCTCCTTAGCATGTCAGGTTCCCATGTAAATGTTACATGTGCCAATGAACACCTAAAATTTCTTCTTGAGTTTTCACAACTTTATTTTGTGCACATGAGAGACCTCAAACCCACTTTTCATGCATTTTTATTGTAAAACATAACCTCATAATTTATGAACATTAAAAAAAACATATCATGCCTTTATTCATGGTCACATGTGAAAACTTGCCTTAAAAATTAATATGTATGCTTCATTAGGCCAAGCAGGGTCTAAGACTTATCTAGGTGTAGAATTGGTCTAAAGGTCCTAACCCTATAGGCTCACCTTGAGACTCTCATGGATTCTTCTAAACCTTAATAGCATGCTCAAATAATTCCATACAATATTCACATTCCCTTGTTTACTCACCTCATCATGTCACCAACTCATACCTTCACCATGCCATGACTAAGCTCAAGCTTCTAATGAACTTGATACCTAGACCTATTCTTTCCATGTAATGACCTCAAAAATTCATCAAAAAAGTAGACATAAGACATCACAACACACTCATATCACTACACCATTCTCTTTTTGATGACAACAAACTTCCATAGCCTCATATAAACCTAAAACCACATGACCAAGCATCATATGACTTGACATTTATCTCAATGCTCATTATCACATCAAATACATTTGTTCATTAATTTCACTATGCTTCTTTTGCATTGTTCACCCTAAAACTCTTCATGTAATGACATATCACATAATGTCATATGTCCTTATTCACCTTTGACATCGACACTAACATCAATATTGACATCGATAACCTATACTTTCATTCAACCATAATACATTAGTTTCCTTAAAATTATTTCTTACGTTCAAATTATTTCTCATAGAAACACTCTTTTCTCTCATTATTTACCTTAAAGATGACAAATTTCATGATCACACTCTTCTCAATGCACCTTGTCCAAATAGACCTTTGACATTAATTGTTAGTAAAATAGAACATAGAAAAATATTAATGAATTAAAGATAGAACTAAAATGCAAAAATCACAACATAATAGAGACACATATTTAATGTGGTTCACCCAATATGGGATATGTCTTCATAGAAATAGCCAGTCCTTATTACTTAGTCCAATAAATAAAGGGAAAAAAATGAAATACATCCATTGAAATATCCTCTTCACTCACATATGGTATACCACCATGATTTACAATGTGATCATTATCAAATGAGGGTTGAATATCAATTAAAAATGTACAAACATAATTTCTACCATTAGATCTATGACTTGACAGTGAATAGTCCATATTTACTACTAAATTATGATATTTTACAATGCATTTTTAAAAAAATATTACTTTGGGGGTGCTACCCCTGAACCCCTATCAAGGGGGCTCCAAGTATGGTCACCGCCCCTCCACTCCCCCCCCCACCCCACACTCCTAAACCATCATGGTGACCCTAGTAGGGGGAGTTCCCCCCCCCCCCAACACCCCCTGTAAGGAACTGGGCATTATAATAAGATCAGGCTCTACCATCTAATAATATCCCACTTGGAAATTGATTGTTGAAACTCCACCACTACAAATATTCCTTGGAATTTTATTTTAAATTTAACCCTAGTATTTTTCTCATCTTCCTTATTATCCTTGAAGACCTGTTGAAATTGAATAATTCTCTAGATTCTCTTTAGTGATTGCCTTTGTTAACATATTTGTAGGATTCTGATTTATATGGATCTTTTCCAACTTCAGTTGACTATCCTCTAAAATTGAATGAATGAAGTGATACCTAAGTTGTATATGTTTGGTTATTAAGTGTAATTATGAGTTATTTATTAAAATAATAGTGAATCCTCTATAATTTTGAAATCCAACTAACTATTATGTCATCGATAGTTAATACATAACTTATGGTTCTCCTCTTACCATCTAAATCTCTAGCCATGTTTGCATCAACATATCATTTTAAGGTAATATCTAACCCTTCATATCAAAATTATCTATCATCATTCCCTTTCAAGTATCTGAGAATCCACTTGACTACATCCCAGTGCTCTTTTCCTAGATTATTCATAAAACTGCTAACAACTCCCACTACATGAGCAATGTCTATTGTAGTTCACACCATAGCATACAATAATATTCTAACTATTAAATCATAGGGAACTTCAAACATGTAATTTATTTATACCTATATTTTAGGACACTATTCCTTGATTAATTTTAAGTTCCCTCCCAAAGGTGTACTAACTAGTTTTACATCTTCCATATTAAACCTGACTAACACCTTCTTGATGGATTCTTCTTAAGATAATGTTAATTTACTATTTTTTTCATGTCTTTTATTATTCTCATACCAAAAATTTTATTTTTAGCACCCAAATCCTTCATTACAAATGAATCTTCTAGTTTTATTTTTAGCTCATTTATGTCATGCATGTTAGACCCTATAATAAGAATGTCATCTGAATACAATAATAAGATATATATCTTCCATTATCTATTCTATGAAAGTAAACATAATGGTCATAATAACATGTACTATAAACTTTATCTATCATAAACATGTCAAATTTCAAATACCACTATCTTGGATCTTGCTCTAGGCCATATAAACTCTTTTTCAACATGTACACCACTTTCTCCTTACCTTTGAATTCATAACCCTATCGTTGTTACATATATATTTACTCATCCAAATCACCATGAAGGAACATCATCTTCACATCAAAATTTTCAAGCTAAAAATATTCTACTGCTACCAAACTTAAAATGGTTCTTATAAAGGTCATTTTAACTGCTGGAGGAAAAAATTCATCAAAATCTATACCTTTCTTTTGTTCAAACCCATTTACAACAAGTATGGCCTTGTACCTCTTTTTACCTCCATCTTCTTCCTTCAACCTATAAACCCATTTATTCTACAATGTTATTTTACCTATATGTAATTGAACCAAATCGCATGTTTTGTTATGTACCAAGGAGTCCATCTCCTCTTTCATGCCTTTCTCCCACTTATTTTTAGTTTCTACCTACATTACTTCTTCATAGTTTTCTATCTTACCACCATAAGTCAATAATAAATAATAAATTGAAGGAGAGTGTCATTTAGGGAGTCTACTTTGGTAGATATTATAACTACACTTCTAGGATTTTGAGGTACTTGTTGCAATTGTTGTACATTCTAATTTTTTGGCACTTTTAGAATTTCATTTCCAGTTATTTTATGAAGTATTACATATTAAGTATTTGGTTCTTCTTATTTCTTTCCTTACAAATGATCTCTATATATGACCTTCTCATTAAAGATCACATCTCTGCTCCTAATGATTTTTTATTTTTAAAATCCCATAATTGGTAACCAAAATCATTATCTCCATATCCAATAAAATTACATTTCTTGGATTTTACTTTAAGATTGGTTCTATTTTCTTTATCAATATGTATAAATGTTTCACAATTGAAAGTCTTTAAAAAGTAATAATCTACATTTTTACCTATCCATGCTTATTTTAGAATACCACCATTCAAAGGACTTGAAGGCCTTCTATTTATTAAGTAACTAGTAGTATTTGTAGCATCAGCCCAAATATAAGGGTAACCCTACATGTAATATCATGTTCCTTTCATGCTCCATGATTATCTTGTTCATATTTTCTAACACACCATTTTTTATGGTGTTCTTAGAACCATCTTCTCTTTATGAATCCCATGGGATGAGCATAAATTATCAAATTACTTACTATATTATTAACCTCCATTGTCTAATCTAACACACTTTAACTTATTTCCTATCTCATTCTCAACCAAAGCTTTCCATTTCTTAAGAGTATAAAAAACATCAAATGTTTTTTATATGAAATAAACCCAAGTTTTTCTAATTACAGAATCAATAAAAGTAACATAATAAGAAGAGTGACCAAGGGATGATACCTAAGCTAGTCCCTATACATCTATATGCACAAGCTCTAACTTTTCATCCTTATTTGTCTCTTCAACTTTGAGAATCTAACTCTCTTCTATTTTCCATACACAATGTTCATAGAAATCCAAAGCCACCTTATCAAAATATATAAACAAATTATTTGAGTCGATAACTTGCATCCCCTTCTCACTCATGTGCCTAAGTTTATGGTGACATAATTTTTTATCTACTTCTATACAATATAAAGTAATAAAAGAGTCAATATTACCATTAGACAAATATAATGTACCTACATTCTCTCCTTTTTATATTACCAATGATCCTTTAGTGACATTCCAAAAAAATTCTACAAATGTAACTATGCATCCTTCACTTCTCAACTGCCCTAGTAAAATTAGATTTCTTCTCAACTCAGGAACATGCCTTACCTCTTTCACCAACCATTTGTTTCCACTCTATACTTTTATCAATATTTTACGCTTTCCTATAATTTTATAGGGTTCACCATCACCCAAATAAACCTATCCAAAATCACCTTGAACATAGTCTTGAAAATATTTCTTATGGGGTATAGCATGAAATTAATCCTATGAATTTAACACCCAAGAATCATTAATGTTATCTAAAGGAAAGATTGAATAATCTTGTAATATATCACCTAATATATTTACATCTTGATTTTTATCTTGTTGTCCATATCCTTGTTTTCATTTTTGAAACTGAAAATCTTTCTCAAGTGTCCTTTCTTACCACAAACCCAACATACCAATGTTTCTATGGATTTGGATCTACCCTTATTAGACTTACCATGATTCCTTGGGCCCTTTCCTCTATCCTTTTTTATTTCCCTATTCTCCATAGTCAAAGCATTACCTGATATCTCACCTATACTTTTCCATAGCATTTTATTGCTAATAATAATTCCAATAACATCATAAAACTTTAAAGTGTTTAAACTAGAGATAGAATTACTCACAACCATGAGCAAGCCACTCTAGCTTTCTAGCAACGAGCATAGAATCAAAAGAGCCCTAACCTCATCATCAAAATTTACTCCTACAAAGCTTAACTGATTTGTGACTATGTTAAATTCATTTAAATGATTATCAATATACCTACCTTCTAACATTTTTAGATTAAATAAATGCTTCATAATATATACCTTATTAGAGGCTAAGGGTTTTTCATAAACTCTATTCAATTCCTATATCACATCTATTATTGTCTTTTATTTTTAAATATTAAAGGCCACCGATGCTACCAAGCATATCCATATTGTTCCTATTGCCTTTATATCAAGAACCTCTCAATATTCATCTTTCATAGTCATTGGTTTCTTTGTTATTCCACCCAATGGCAAGAAAAGATCCTTCTGATATAAATATTCCTCCCTTTGCATCTTCCATAGCTAGTAGTTTTATCCATTGAACTTCTTGACTTTAAACTTTCCTTCTTTCATTATTCACACTCAAACTAGGAACCCTCTTTTCCTACGAGTTTATCTACCAAATAAACCTTCAACTCTGATACTAGTTTTTAGGAATATAGAACATAGATAAATATTAATGAATTAAAGATGGAAATAAAATGTATAAAACACAACATAATAGAGAAATAGATTTATTATGGTTCACCTAATAAGGGTGATGTCCACATAGAAATAGCCAATCCTTATTATTTCCTTCCAATAAATGAAGGGAAAAACCTAAAATACATCCACTATAATATCCTATTCACTCACATACAGTATTTTTCCATGATTTATAATGCTCGCATTATCAAAGGAGGGTTACACATTAGGGAAAAAATGCAAAAAAATAATTTCTACCATTAGATATATGAACTAATATTAAATGGTCCAAATTTACTATAAGAGTATATTATTTTACAATGTGTTTCCCCCCACACCCCCTATCAGGAATTAGGCATTATAATAAGATTAAGATATACCATCTAACGTTAATTCCCATTATTCCTTTACATAATGCATCCTTTTGACATCAATGATAACAACATACCAATAATATTATCAACAAAGAATAGTTCTCCATTGATCTAGACCATATTCAGGCCATCTCCAAGCCAAGCCCATGTAAGAACAAGAAGGAGCTAAATTATTTATTTGGAAAGATAAATTTCATGAGAAAGTTAATTTACTATTTCAAAAAAATCATTAGACCATTAAATTCCATGCTGAAGCAAGATGTTAATATTGAGTGGATGATGAAATCTAATAAATTATTTTAAGATAATAAAATGTTGATTGCTCAAGCCCTAGTTCGGGTCAACCCATATTTAAATAAATATTTCTATCTTTATTTATTTTATTTAGAACATACTATTATTGTAGTATTGACTCAAAAGGTAGAGGATAATGAACACCCCATTACCTTCATGAGTACCAAATTGAAGGATGTAGAACTAAAGTATTCCATGAT
Source organism: Torreya grandis (assembly GCA_037957365.1). NCBI lineage: Eukaryota > Viridiplantae > Streptophyta > Pinopsida > Cupressales > Taxaceae > Torreya > Torreya grandis. The sequence continues at coordinate 1,961,091 of JARHVA010003067.1, forward strand.
TGATAAATAGATATATGCCTCAGTCAAGGTGATCAATAAATTTAGAAATTATATTCTATGAAATAAGACATGTGCCATTGTCCCTAACTTATCTATCAAATTCACGCTAAACTAGAATGAGCTGAAAGAAAGGAGAGGGAAATAGATGACCAAAATTTAGGAGTTTGACCTTGAAATTAGGCTAACTAAAATGGTAAGAGTTCAAGGCCTCATATATTTGATGACTCAAAATTACCCACACATTCACATAGAATAAATTAGTAAAGCTCAAAAACCAAGAGGATAATGGAACCCACATATCATTCTTTACTTGTTTATATGGACATGCCCTTTAGAGTTGAGCAAAGAGAAAAAGTGATCTCTTAGGCTCAAATCAATTGATTTCATGATCAATAAATGGGTCCTTTAAAGAAATAATAACAAAGGAACCTACCTAAGGTTCATTTTGAAATAGGAAGATATAGACATCCTAGACAATCTAAACTAGAAGGTTGGTAATAGATACCACTCTGACAATACTACAACCCATAATATTTTGAGGATGTATTCATTCTGGCCTACAATCTTCAAATACACACATAATAATATTATAATCTAATATGAGTGCTACATGTTTTTAATGAGAGAATTGAAAATTATCATGCATTTACATCTAATCATTGAAGGACACCCTTTCTCCTAATGGGGACTAGACTTTATTGGGGTAATATATCCAAATTCGTTAGCAAGACACAAATTCATCCTCATGACTAATAATTATTATACTAGGTGGAAAAAGGTTATTGCTACCAAAAAATTATGAGCCATATATATCATCAATTTCTTAGAGGGAAATATAATCACCTAATTTGTCACACATGTTTCATTAGATTTTGATAATCATAAAGTGTTCCAATATAATAAATTCATAAAATGGGCCTACCATAATTAGATTACCCTAAAGTTCTATATAAACCATTACCCAAAAGGAAATGGAGTTGTTGATTTGAATAATAAGAACCTAATAGATGCCATAAATAAATATACATAAAATAAACCAAGAGAATGACATCTCTTATTAAAATATGCATTATGGGTAGACTAACTAGGTATAAGCAATGTCTTAAGGATTCACCTTTTCGGCTAGTGTATGGATGATAGCCAGTCTTCCCCATCACTCTTAATTTACCAACTTAACAATTCATGCAAGAGAATATGGGAGAAATGAGAGAATAACTTCTAGACTACTTGAAATAGTCCAATTACAAGATATAAAAATTGAAACATTTCATAGCTTTAGTAGACATTAGGATATTTTCAAATGATGGTTTGAAAAAAGATTCAAAATCAAGGCTTTCAAGCTTTCATACCTAATGCCCCTTTGGGATAAAGCATGTAAAATAAAAGGGAAGTATGACAAGTTCACATCATTATGGATTAGACCATATCAGGTATCTAAAATTATAGGAAATAATGTCTTCAAGTTAAAAGACTTCCAAGATAAGGACCTCACATTTCCAATCAATGGATAATTTTTGAAGCATTTCTTCATGGCTGCTCCAACTAGAAATGCATTAGAGTGAATTATGAATGGAGATTTAAATTAGGTATAGATTAGATTTTCTACTTTATACATTAGATTTATTACTTTATAGATTAGATTTTATACTTTATAAATTAGATTTCTTGTTTTACAAATTAGATTTTATGATTTATAGATTAGATTTCATACTTTCTAGATTAAATTTCTTACTTTATACACTTATTTTCCTTTAGCTTAGTTTTGATATATTTAGTATAGTTTCTTAAAAGTTTTACAACTATCTTAAATGATTTATTGAATTGAATCTAAGAGAAAATGACAAAAGGAAAGGGGGTGATACATAAATGGGAGCACAATAAGTACTCCCATAAATATATTTTGACAATTATTATACCTTCTAGAGTTGAGATATGTATTATGACTAAATTTTAATTCTATATATACTGAATTAACGTACTTAACTTTTGGAATTTGTTATGATATACTCATGTAAATTAAATAAAAGCTTCCCATTTATAAATATACACTTTACTCTCATATGTTAAAACTTGGATAGAAGATGATAAACCTAGGTTCAGATATACACTAATAGAGACATATTGATGAATAGTTTTTCATACATCTATCCAAAAATGGTTCCCAACCTTCCTCTCTCTCTGATTTAAAATAAATAAATTATAAAATTGGTGGAGTGTTGGTGATTCAATTAAACTCTATTGGGGCTATGGATGCCTAGCTAGTAGTAGATCAAGGCTTCAAGTGTAACCATAAGTAACTCTATTAGGGTTATGGATGACTAGTTATAAATAGAGAAATGCTTAGGATTTATTTTTAATTTGTTGAAAAGTTCAAGTCAAGGTGAAAAATTTATTGTTTATTTGGTCCTTTGTCAAAATATTCATGCCCAAGGGAAATTAATTTCACAAGATCACACACTTATAAGAGGACCGAGAAGGTTAGTATGTTGCATCAGAAAGTAAGATTTTTTATTCTATAAGTTATATTTAATTATTTTATCTCTATTAATATTTAATCTCTATTATAATATGTTCCTAAATTTATGAGTTCTTAAAATACTTAGGAGTATTTTCCCTAGTGAGTCACCATTTTTTATGCCCTAACACACACACCCCCCATTTTTTTTTCAAATATGGGCCCATTATGAAAAAATCCCTACCTAGGGGACTATGAGCCTAAATATATATGATTAGAGTATCATGTGTTTGTCATAAGGTTATTTCTAAAAAATCTAGTAGTGTACAAGTAAATATGTAACAATCCAAGTTTAAATTGGTATCTTAAGTCATCTTTAACTTGGAAATTTCTATCATTTTTACTTTAATATGATTTAAAAACTAAGTGATATGAGTTTTGTCCTATTTATGTATATGTTAATCATAGGATTAATAGCTAAAGACCATTTATTTCTTCTAATTGGACCCATAATAAATATTTCATTTAGTTATAACACATGTTGATATCACATCAATCAATATTTTGGATGACTACTAAAGAGTAAGTCTTTCATGTCTTATGAGCCTCCCTAGCTTCACAAATAGGCCATATGGCGTAGTCAAGCTAAATTTTAACTATAAGAACTTTACTTATTCATCTAACAACTTAATAGTTCTATGTTCCCTAATCTTCTAACCTTCTAAGATCTTAAATCCCTGATCTTCCAAGATCACTCCATGTGTCTCAATCCTGTTTACTCACCATTATAGGAAGGTTAAATGGTTCTTCATTTTATATTCTAATGTCTAAACACCTCAATCATCTAGGGTTTTGAGTGGCTGACACATGGCAAATCAGTTTTAATTTACATAGGAGCTTAAACAATCTTTTGGTTTCTAATCTAATGTTTTGAGCTCCCATGTCTCTAGGATTCTGAGATGACCTATGACCTCAAAAAGATTTTCATTGGAGGGAATAACAATATAATGCCCTAAGATTTTATTATTCTATTACTCTATGATCTTTCTATGTGGCTCAATCACATTAAACCATTGTTACATGACCTACCATATACAACTAATAAATCTAAAGGGTCAAGTTGATGAGAGCATGACATGCGACACTATCCAAGGAAAGTCAGGTAAAACATAAGAAAAAAAGTTTGACAACATGACAAACAAGAAAGTTAATGGGTGGCTAAAATTTATTTCAAAGTGATGAATACACCTGAATAATTAATGAAAGACCACCATTTGGAAAATAAGGGGCACCTATCAAAGTTGATTGGCATATTCAAATAAAAATGGGCATTAAAAGTGAGAGTTCTTTATTAGTACTTAAATCACATGAATACAATCAATACATAATCATGTGAATGATTTGTATAAAATTTGTGAACATTACATTCACCTTGTTATTGGTTTTATTATTAAGCATTTATGTTCTCAAGTTCCCTAATCATTTAGTGAGCCATAGTTTTGTTCACTCACATAGTGTTGAATGAACAAGTCCATAACTTTGTATGAGTTACAAAAACTACATGATAGCAATGGATTCAACATCAAAATATGGTAAGAACTTAGTCTTATCCCTTTTCACATTTATTTTTAAATACCTAGGGATATGATATATTAATGCATATGGGTTGATGGAGATGTTGACATGTGGTACACATCCACCTTAGTTAGTTATATGGGTCTAATATATTAGGATAATGGAGTAAATTATGGAATTAGTGCAGTGGATAATGGTCAGCCTACATTAGGATTAGGAGGTTACCCATCCATTAGAGGTTTATATAAAGGAGGTGAATATCATTGTAAAGGTATCAAGTAAGCAATGAGTCTACGATTGTTAGAGGATATTAGAGGTTGTCCCCTCGAAGAGACATTGTGGAGTTATTCCTTCCTAAAGGAGTATTGTATGGTGTTGCCCTACCTTAAGGGTATTCTATTTCTACATATATTAAATATTTAGACATCTTGGTCTACTAATATCTATTGTGTTGAATTGATCTACATTTATTCTACATTATTTCTTAATATTATAAGTGTGGATGATAATATTTATGGTATCACTCGAATACATAGATACAATAATTTTAAAATGTGCCTTGAATTTCATGTTCCCCCACTACTCGACACTCTGGGAAGAGGTTGAGTCAATTTAGTCCTAGTTTATAGTGGATGAAATCTACCTTGAAACCACACAGTACATAGATGACTTGCTCCTAATCAAATAATAGGGCCTCTACTAGATTGCATCTAAACTAGAGGTAATGACATGCATTAACTAATTGAAGGTTCTAATCATCAATGGAACCAATTTAGGTGATATTTTACAAGTTAAAAAGGTTTAGAATACCTCTACCTACATCTCAAGGAGGGAGTATAAAAGGTACCTCAGGATTTATCTTGCCAAAACTTCATACAATCAAGTCTTAGGCAATGTATGGCTAGAGCACAATACCATAGATAGGAAACTAAATTAATGGTTAGAAAATGGTCAAAGAATGAATCCTAGTGGGTGATTTTCACCAATTTTATACTGAGAATTTTTTATTACAATGGCACTATTGAATAAATTATATGGATTCTTAAGCATTAAATATGCCTAGATCAAATGGCTAACATTACTAGATATATTGTTGACCAATGAAAAACTAGTAACCGTGGGAGAAATTATAAGTACAATATTGAAATCATAAATTACGTATCTTTATATGAGGCCTAAACATGGGAATTTTTACATGATGGCTTATCTATTGGATGCGGTCATGACTACTGTATACAAGCCCTATGGCTAGGAATGACATGCATCCATAGGGTATTTGGGGAATATATTTAGAGAAGATTTATCACTCATTTTTATTGAAATATACCAAAATGACATTAAAATAATAATAAATAAGGTATACCCTCACATATACTAGAATATGTATGAAAAAACAATGCCCAAAATATTTGAGAAGATAATAAAGACACTCACCAAGATGGGTGATAATTAGTTATACCAAGATGTGACTATTATCTAAGTATATGGTACTAGTTTTGACCCTTTATTATTACCTCACCATGTTCCTAATCACATCAAATAACAAGAAAAATCTTACCAAATTTTTAATAACATTAATGAACAACTCAACTATAAATACTTGGATTATTACTTCAAGACACACTACAACATTAGGCAACACCTGTATGTGACTAGGTCACATTTTATAGTAGCTAGAAAGCCCAAAATAACTTACAATTTAAATTTTGAACCATTTATAAAATGATACCCTAGGAAAAGGATAATGGGTTATTTAAATACCATATTGGAAAAGAAGAATTTTCATGTTTCTTATGGTCACCAAACTTATGAACATGAATAGATTTTCTTGAATGCCTCAGATGACTCCCATGTATGGATAAAGATGAAGGATAAGAATATATCAATGATATTGGCACATGCTATAAAATATAATCCTAAGGCCATAAAGGAAGAAGCTCAAAATTCATAGAGTCAATAATGGCCTCAATCTCCACCAAAACTCTCTCAGCAACCAAACCAACCTTTATCTCTAAATGCATAGGCCATAAAAGAAAGGAAGATCATTCTAGAAATGAAAGGGAGTCAAATCCCTAGTTGAGAAAGGATATTTTGAGAAGAATTACTGATCCTTGGATTCCTTACACAACCTCACATGAACAAGTCCTAAGGACAACTACAACCATGGAGAAGCCAATAACTAGTCAAAGGAAGAGAAGCCTTTTGATGATTCCTTTGCATCTTATTACCACTATTACACAAGTAAGTCTACCAAAGTTATTGTAATATTATTTTGCTTTAATTATAACTCTATCTATCTCTCCTAAATCTCTTAGGTATCCTCTAGGAACCCTTGGAATCTCCACACCCTTCACTTCATCACATACCTCTCCACCTCATACCATAGTTATTTTTATAAATCATCTCATCCACCTATCTTCCCATATCATAGGAATCCCAAGGATTCCCTTGATTCTTCCATAGGTATAAATTTAGAAGAGAGGCCATCTCTTGGTCTCCTTGTTATTTAAGAAGCTACTAAGGAAGAAGAGAAAGACTTAGATGATGCCATGGAGCTAGAAAACAAGGAGGAACTAGATCAATTAATATCATTGGTTTACTATACATCAAAAGAAAAAGACTTGGATATAGGGAAAGCATAACTAAATGATGAATAAGTTGAGATTCAAAAATTAAAACAATGAGTATGGGAACACATGAATAAGGAAACACTTTGGTTGGGCTTACCTAAAATAAAACATAGAAGATATTTGAGTTTGTTTCTTCAATTATTTATTTAGTACCTACTATGAAATTTTCAATTGTAAGTTTCCCTCCAATAATGCCTACTATTACATCTTCCACTTCCATTTTTACCAATGCATATACTAAAATTATTTTAATAAGGACTCTAAAAATAGTCTATTTTGAGAATTTAGTCATAATGTCCCTTTTTTATAATCCACTAACCCCAAGACGAAAGGTAGACTAGCTAGAACTTCCCATTCCCTAGCCATGGTGTTTGTCAAAATCAACCATGGCTATGTAAATAACCTCTAGGTTGACCAAATTATTAGTTGAGGTGAAACTAATAAAGGAAACCTCTCCATGGTAGGTGGTAGACCAAAATATTCCAAAAATGTTTATAAAAATTTCCTCAATTTTATCCATATCTCTCCCAAAAAATACATCCCTTCCTATGATCTCTCAGCCCTCTACATCTTCAAAAGATAGCCAAGGAAAAGATACATGAAAATTGATAGTTCTTCAATGATTAAGGGAGATGAAGAATCTATAGGATCAAAGGCATAATTTAGTTATGTATGGGTTTCCCATAGTTTCTATAAGGTTTCAAAAAAAAAGTGAGACCATACAAAGAGTGAGGAAGAGTAGAATAATATATACACAAATAAAGGTATAGATAGAACTTGAGTAGATGGATAATTTATTTTCATTAGCTAAAATACCTAATAAGAACCCAAATGAACCTATGGATTACATTAATTATTTTAATAATATTGTTGATTATATCAGGTTTTCACTTAAATAAATCCACTAAATCACTGAGGAGGCCTTGAGGAGATAAATATATATGAACATCATACAGGCTCCTCAAGAAGTAATAGGTGAGGTACAAAGTGTATCTAAAATGTTGTATGACATCTTGCTCAACATTAGAATATTTGGGGCATCTAGTTAATCCAAAAGACAGTAGATGGTCACACTATGCAATAAGATGAAGGACAAAGAAAAGATATTTAACTTCTTAGCTCAATGTTCTAGAATAAGTGCCTTTGATTAGTTGAACTTGATGATCACCATGGACACTTACTAGTGCCTTAGTTATGTGATGGCCAAAATGGATGCCTCCATTAACTCACATAGATCAGTGAATAATTTTTTGGATAAATTTTTTAAATCATTAAGCCAAAGCATTGCAAATTTTGGCTGATATGTGGGTAAAAAGGGTGGTCACCTAGATAGGAGAGCTAGTGAATTGACCCAATTATTACAACCTACTACACTTAGATGCACAATAATTAAAACAAGAAATGGAACATGTAGTATATAAAACTAATAAAGAGGTGATATGATCAGTAATTTTTGCTAAAGATAAGGTCACCAGAGCTGAATTCGTAGTAGCTAGGTTTAAAAGCTTAAAATTAGAAAAAGATAGATTGATGATTAAATATATAAATATTTTAAATCCCACACTTTTAAATTTTGAGTCCATAGATAAATATTTTAAAAATTTGTATGCAATAGCTAAAGCATTAAAGGTAAAGGAGGTATCTTCAAGGTCGACAATGTATACAACTAGAAGTTAGTGCCCTCAGCGTCATAGAGACCTCAATCTACACCATAGTTGTAACTATAGTCTCTTCATAAACTAATTAAAGTATCATGGATTAAGTATTATTATTTTTAAATAATTATGTATTTATATTATTCTTATAAAAGTGGGGCTTTGGTTCCCCATTGTACATGCATAAATTATTTTTGGATGGAAAGTCTATTTTTGACTGTTAGCATTGTAACATACATCATTACATGAATTTTAAACTTTAGGTTCTATTTTTAAAACTTGTAAAATTAGATTAATATTAAATAGATGAGGAATTCCCCATCCCAATTTTATACATACATGTAACCTCTCAATCATAAATAGAGGAAAATTTTGGCTATTAAGGTTAATTTGAACTTTAAAGAAATTCTAATTGACTTGGTCTTGATGTGTAAATATTCATTCTTATAAAAATCTATGGATTTCTTGAAATTTCAATAATTATTTTATATTTGTGCTTAAAATTATGTATGAGGTATCTATTTTTAATACAATATTTCATTTTTATCTATAACTGCTTTCAGAATCTTTTACATGCTTATCATAATCCTCTTATGGATGTGCAATAGAAATTTGGTAATCAGGCAACCTTTGACTTATGCATGTTTGCATATATTGGGTTATTATTCCCTTTTAATCCTTAAAATTATTTGATTTTTTATTTGTTATACCATCTTGTAATAGGTATTGGTCTAGATACTCTATCCTACTTGAGTTCAAATACTAGTCTTGAAAGCATTTATCCTTGGATTTTTCCATAGACATTCCTTTTTTTCCTTACTTTTCCCTCTTTTTTAAATTTATTTTACAATTATACCCACCTTAGTTATAAATAATCATGCTTACACTCACTCCAAGTATATCTAAGTTAAAAAATAGCTAACTCACCCATAAAAATAATATGTGTTAAACAGCCACTATTCCACCAAAAGGTTTTTATAAAACTAAATACCATACAACTCATGCCTTGGATTAATTCTATCAACCAATCATAAAATTTTAGAGGAGATATCATAATTAATTATGGTGGTTTTTATAAAATCCACATAAACACTTATAGGTTAAGGTCTAATGTTTTCAAGCAAGGGTTTGGAAGAATACATAGGATGATAGGTTTGGAATGGTCTCACATCATAGAAACATGCACATATATGATTTATTAATATAAATACAAAATACACAATATTCAAAGGTTAAATAATGATTAATATCTCTCAAGTATCCTCTCAAAGTACCATAACATAGACATGACAAGTGTGTAGCTAGGGAGTAAGCGTTGCAAGCTTCTTAATGTTGTAGGTATTAAATAAGGACTATCATGAGATTATTGAAGAAGATAAGGGTTATTGGGTATATATATAAACCTAAATACAAATAGATAATATTAAAATATCCTCCATATTATCTTGAATATCTACACCCTATCTTACAAGGTTATATGACCTCTACCAAGAAAGATAACTTAGAAAAAGTGCAAGCAATCTATAGAAGATTATAGGCAAACTTTGGAGTAATGTTCAAGATATTAAGGAGAGTCTAAAACTTAGGAAATATCATATAGGTATGCTATTTTTAATTTCCAATAAACTTAGGGTTTAATTAGGGTCTAAAGGTTTCAAGTATCTTCTAGGAAAGTCAAGTCTACAAATAAGGATTTAATGTTTTTCATGATCTTTAAGTGAGTTTCATAGGCTTAAAATATAGTTGTACATTTGAAAAAAAAATTGTTATTAAAAGACATAATGCTATGATAAAAATATTTTATCCCAAAAAACCACACTTATATCATTATATGATAGGTTTAAAGGAATTTCAAGGTTTTTGGTATGTTTTGAAAGACTATATGAAGAAGTGTGGAGAACAAGGATGTTAACACCTACAAATAATATAGGAGGCCTAAAAATTAAAGATGTGGAGGTTTTATGACATTAATACCTACATTATAGATCTAATAAAAGTTTATAAGAGCATTTTGGGGGTTGTGGTTTATAGGTTACAAAAGGGGACTTTTAAAGCATGAAGTTGATATTTATTAGCTTCTTCAAGATATCTAGTGGGAAAATAGTATGCTACACTAGCATCTTAGCCTCTCCAAGAGACCTTCACATGAAATTCAAGACTAATTTTAGACCATCCAAGCTTCTAAAACCTATTAAGCACTACTATGGTTGAATTTTATCATTATAAAGAGCAAAAATAGGTATGGAGGTGTTGAAAACTACCCATAAGATATGTGTAACTCCATCCATGGAGTGGGAATCATGTCAAGTCAACTCAAAAATCTAAATGAGAATTTGAAATATAGTTCCAAGTTAACCATTAAATAATATATAACATTCATACATGAAGATATGGGAAAGTTAAGTCCATTAGGATAGGATACCCATGTTTTCTAAGAGTGGAGCAACATTGAAGACCAATTGATTCAAACCATACATGCACAAGCCATCCAAATGTTAAGGAGAATAAAAATAAGGTCTTCACCATAGATAATATGAAAATTCTCATTTTATATCCTCATGGGAGAGGCCTAATACATTGGAGAGGGATTAATGACACCATTTTTTGCTTGATTCTTCTCTTATATGGGTTGTATTAATGATAGATAAGGAATAACAGAGGAATAACTTACATAATTAAACTAGAACATTCTTTTAAAATCATTACATTTCTTAAATGAAGTACATATAAAATATATAAGGTAAATGGTAAGTTAAAATGCCATTGATATAGGACATAATCATAAAAATACTAAAAATTAAAAACTAACCAACTAGTGCATAATAAATAAATAATAACAAAACCAAATGATAATTTGGATCATATAAGACCCAAAAAACTCCCCCTTGATCGAAATGGGTATAAATTATAAAATAACTAGATAAATGACTATAAAGTCATAAAATAAACTCTTAAATAAATGTAACTCACACACTATACCTCTAAGTACTAATGAAAACCAATGCCACTCCATACAAAATCTTGCCTTGTGAGTTTTAGCATAAAAGGCTGATTAACACAATCAAAACTTGCTCATCCCCCATGATCATTATACCATACTATAATAGACAATTATCATGGCCTATCCAACTATATTGATCCATATAGGGCTCCACCTAGAAGCCCATCAATGTGACCAACCTATAATATGTATATCACATATCCCTGATGTCAAATAAATGTTGATGACCTTTACTCAACACTAAAGGTGCTAGCAACCCTTGTCAACTCATACTATCATCTATGATTTATCGAAGACCAATCAAGTGTAATGTCTTCTCCCCCTATTAGGAGAGAGGTAAGAATCTATGCAATGAGACAAATAAAATAAAACAATCTTATTTACTCCATGTCATCAATATTAGGTATATAGATCCAAAAATGGAATTGAAATTAAAAACACAAACCAAAAACTACTATTATAACAAATCCCAATCTTGAGCCTAGTAGATCACACAAGATGGATGAATCACTGATCACTCAAAATAAGTTATCGAGTCTATTAGAATCATAGGCCTTAGCCACAAAGATTCATCATGATAAGAGGAAGTGTTAAAATAACTTCAATAGCTAGAGTAACTAGAAGATCAACAATTACTATGATCCACATAAGTTTCTTCAACTATATTTTTGTGTGGAGAGTGGGGTCATCAAGAATGATAGACATCTACAAAATGTCTAATACCTTCACATTTAAAACATTTTTTATCTTTCTTATGTCAATTATATCTAAGAGAATTTGAATCATTAGAAGAACCATTGGAGTGAAAAAAGTGCCTATGGTGATGTTTGTGTTTTGAAAATATTGGAGAGTGTCGATGATAATATTATGGAGACCATCTACAAAGGTGTGGAGATATCTCAAAAAATTACTCATATATTTACTTAGAGAGTGTTTTAGATAATTATTCTAAAACTATTATTATGCATGGTGATGATCTTTGTATGGGACCTATTCTTTTTATAGTCTACCTCTTTAGTAGGCATACACTTATTTTTTACAAACTATCACTCATGTTGAGTCAATAACTCAAAAATAGAGTCAAATTTGGTACCATTAATATTATCACTAAGCTATATCATTTCAAAAAAAATGGTGTATGTATAACTAAGGCTATTGAGTGTGATTTAAATTAACATGCCATCATTTATATCTCCACTTGTTGTATAATATTCGTGTTTCAATGTTTCTATGCAAGAGATATATTCAGATACATTTTAGTCAATTGTAAGATTATTAGTAATCAAATACATTAAGAGATCAATCTTATTATAGGTAGGTTGTTTTCCATATATATCTTTTAAAACTTTCTAGCATTTCCATCCACTAGTTATAATTGCCTCTATATGAATGGTAATCTATTCGTTAAAAGATGCTTTTAATAGTGAAATTTTTAGTAATCAATCAATTTTTTATCTTTAGTTAGTGGTGTGGTCATTTTCTTTGTTATTTACTATAAGTAATTAAAAATGAGGGTGTTCTCCATGTTACTAATCCATTTCTTCTAGTTTTTAGGTGATGATCCATAATTTTTAGATATCAAGCTTACAATTTTTTTCCATGACTTACAAATAAGTAAAATAATAACAAGATGAATATTACTCAGGGTCTTGTTAGCATAGGAAAAATCATAAATATTTCAATTATGGAGGTATTGGACATCTTGTAGATGTATTTACTTCTCTATGACCCTACTCTCCACATAAAAAGAGAGTTGAATCAAATTATGTGGATCATTCTAGTGGAAGATCTTATGATTAATCTAACTATTCAAGTTATTATGACACTTCCTTTGATCAAGAGGTATCATATATGGATGAGATCTATGGTCTTTATGGACCTAAAAACTTGTTCTGAATGATGATTGATTCATTAGTATTATGCAAGCTACTAGGAACTATTATCATTGTAGTTTTTAGGCTTATATTATTTATTTCAATTCCATTTTTGCCTTTATATACCTGATATTCATGACATGGAGTAGAAAATATTGTTTGAATTTTTTTATCTTGTTGTATAGCTTCTCACCTCTCATCTAATATGTGGATAAGATATAAAATTTAGTTTGTCTTCGATTAGGTTTTGGTGATAGTATGAGTTGACAAGGGTTGATATCACCTTTAGTTTTGAGGAAAGGTCATCAATGTTTATTGGACATCAAATAGATGTTATATACATAATATGAGTTGGTCACTTTGATGGGCTTATAGGTGGAGACTTATCTAGATCAATGTAGTTGGGTATGCCTTGATCATATTCTACTATAGTATGGTATGATGATCATAAGGGATGAGTAGGATTTGATAAATCAATAATAATGGAGGAATAACCATGATAATTAAACCAAAAATCTATATTCTCATAAAATAATTGTATTAATAAAAAGGAGTACATCCAAAATATATAAGGCAAATGGTAAGATAAAATTTCATTACTATGAGACATAACCACCAAAATACCAAAAACTAACAAGCTGATGCATAATAAATAAATAATAACAAAACCAAACAATAATTTGGATCATAAAAGACACAATAATTAATTGAGAACAATAATATTAATGAGGTCTTTTAATTCTCTCTTCCTCTATCTAATTTTCATTATTTATATATAGGACTAAAAATTACTTGTTCATAATCCTCCCTCTTGGGTATGACAAGACTATAGTATTTTTTAGACTTATAATGTTGTATTAATGCCTTGGAATAAAAAAATTACTAAATTTACCTTATTAAAGTACTTGCATCTTGTATGTATTTCATGAATTATTTTTTTGTTCTTATAGAAAATTGTTTTCTCTTGAATATCTATCAATTTCTCTTCACCTCTATGCAAGAACACCATTTTTTGTAGGTTGTATACTTTGTATTATTTGACTTTTAAAGGATTTGGCTATGTAAAATTTCCATTCTAACATTTTTTAAGGTCGATGATGACCCTTCCTAGTTATGTTTTGTGTCTCATACCTCTATATAAAACACTTATGCAAGAGATGTTCAATTTTAATATTGTGTGCAATAATTTTTAGTCATAATAGGTTATTTTGTATTGTTTTAGGTAGGTAGAGATATCTAAACTATTAATTCATCTCATTTTTTATTTTTGTTTAAATTTCTACCCCTTTTCTATGACAAAAACATAGTCTTAGTTATAAATAGGTCTTCTTACTATAGTTTTAGGCCTACATCTAATATTAAATAAGATGCATCTAGTTTAGGTAGGATTTGGCCTTCTCCAAAGTTTCATCTAAAGGATCCAAGGTCCCACACTTTGGAGATGATCCCATTTTTTCCATTGGATCAATTAATTGAATGAATAGGTGGATGATCCAAGTGATAATATTTTTTAGTAGAATTGATGGGACTATTTAAAGAGATTTAATGAAAGGTTGGTGTTTCTCTTGGTAATTTTTAATAATTTAACACACCTATAAAGAACTTATCAACTCCATTGAGATTTAAAGTGATCTTGGTTAAGAATAGTATCAAATTTGCATGCTAAAAGTAACACCAAGGGAATCTTATAGAGGTAAGGACTTTCATTTTGAGTTACCATTGTATTCAGTTAAAATGAAAAGGTTTTAAGGATCTAATCCATAAATTAACCCTCATTCTACTACTAAATCCCCTCAAAATAGCCAAGGTTTACCTTATATTTTTCATATGGTTATTCCCAAAAATCAAGTCTTTATTACTTTCAATAGAGGAATCCCACTAAATATTTCCCAATATGATGATATACATGTTTTGACCCTTAATATCATTCCTTATTTCACTAGAGAGAATAAAACCACACCTATAGAGCACATTAAGGATATTGCCAGCATATGTTTAGTACACCATTTTACTCAAGAGAATGTTGCTATTAGGATTTTAGAACCCTAATTTAAGGATAAGGATCTTCAATGTTATATAATGTTACAACCTAATTATATCAACTCATGGGATGAATTAGTTGAAGGATTATGCAAGCAATTTGGAGACAAAAGTGACCATTTATCCTTAGTTAAACAATTTACCACTAGAATTCATGATTAATTTCAAATTTAGGTTCTAAAAAACTTTGGATAGAATCTTGGCTCTAATTAATCACACTCTTAAAAATGTTTTCCTTTACTATATAATAACTTTAAACAATGATATTTTTTTCATGATCTAATCTATAGGGGGTATAACTCTTACTGATACATATGAGATTGCCATTAGGGTTAAGAATTACCTTATACAAGATAAAAACATTACACCAAGACCTCCTATCCCACTATTTTCATAGTTACCACCTCTTACACCACCTACACAACCTACATTATCACCCATTCTAATGCTTAAAAAACAACCATATAGCTAAGGGACAACCATTCATGGCCCATCAAATGATTTACAAGCAATGAAAAGTTTACTTCAGACCTTTAACAATGAACTAGTTACCCTGAAGAGGTAGCAAGCTTTATCCAATAGGGCTTACCATTCTCCTTCCTAACCTCCTTATTAGCCTTATAAAACTTATATTCAACCATTTTAAGGTAAATTTTAAGGACAATAAAAATTTACCCATGCAAGGCTAGTAATCTCTCAAAATCTAGCTGCTCTTATTTCCTTAAAAGTAATTATGCTAGTTTAAAATAAGTTATTTCAATATTATGAATGGTGTTATCCTTTTATCCAAACTCAGTACTAAACTGCATATCCTAATGGTTTTCTTAATCTAGAATTGATGGTCCAACATGTATCAATTCCTCAAGAGACACAAGCTAAAACACCATCATAAGGAGATTAATCTAGAGGGAAAATTCAACGTAACTCTACACTTTTGAATTGGAAAGAGGATGATTATTATGGGATAAACTAGGTGTAGAACACAAACAAGGACAATAATTATATAACTAACATAAGTTCCATTAGAAGGGATGTTGAAGGTGAACATCTAAATATTAAAGGTCATATTTCATCCGTCCAATGCTCCAAGGAGCCATAAGAATAGTGTAAATTTTAGTGGTGAATATTTTCTTGAATATTCTAGTTTGGGTAATTTGAATTTCGCTATTTTTTTAGGTGCAACATATGACCCTTTCACCTAAAATTTTTGGATGACATTTTTTTAGTGGTCAATTCACCAATTATTTAAAATAATTATGTGGTTATCCATGCAATTTTTCATGTGTGTGTGTGTGTGTGTGTGTGTGTGTGTGTGTGTGTGTGTGTGTGTGTGTGTGTGTGTGTGTGTGTGTGTGTGTGTGTGTGTGTGTGTTCCTAGAGTTCACAAAATTACCACCAAAGTATATCTCTTTAACATATTGTGAAGATCTTGAGACTTGAGGCTACACTCTACTGCTCAATTATTTTTAGTAGCAACCAAATCACACAGTGAGAATACGCCACTTGGTAGTAACCTAATGTCTAGTAACATATGTCATGTGATGAAAATTGGATGCTTGGTGGCATTGTGTCATGCACTAACAACGTGGTTTTTGACAGCACTATGGTACACGATGATAATCTGATGTTAGGATGCAATTTCTCACATGATGGTAACCTGATGTTTAGTAGCAATGTGCTATATGGTAACAACTTGATGCTTAGTGGAAATGTGTTGTGTGATGGTAACTTGATGCTCAATAGTAATGTACCATGTGATGGAAACCTATCACCTAAAAACCATGTGTCATATGATGGCAATGTGGTGTCTAGTAATAGTGTGTCATATGGTCACATATTGACACCTTGTATCATTATGCCACATGATAGAAGATTTATACCTACCAACACTATGTTGCATGACCACAAATTGATGCCTGATAGTAGATAAGAAGTTGGCATCACTAAATTTCCTCGAAACAAAGCTGTGGCATTAAGAGGTAATATTAAGGATAAATCACCATGAAAAATACCAAAAAAATCCAACATCATGTATTATTTTAGAAATCTTAGAAAGAGGATTACATAAATAGTAGGCACTATAAACACAAGTAATTTTGAAACTTTTTAAAATATATATTAGTTAATTTTTTTCATTGTAAAATAATTGTAAAACCATTTCAATGTACAAATTGACATGGATATTGACACTATTTCATTATAAATAATTAATCCCAATAACTTCTCACCATTTAAATATTTTATTAATGAAATGCCACCCTTGGAAGACACTCTTATAGGCACTTCACAAGAGAATTATAGTTCTTTCTAAACACCAAATATGTTGAAAATTCTACTCAAAAAAGTTGATAGAGGAAGAGAAGTACATGGATAATAAGAAGGTCTTTTTAAGTTGACTAGGTTGTAAAATATCCATTTATAGGAAATAGAGAACTGGAAAATTTGAATAAGCCTCCAACAAAATGAAAATGTATAGTTTATAGTTTGAAAATTGGAAAAGAACACATAATGTAACTTAAGTCAGACATAATTGAGAAATATTGTGGGAAAATATATATATCCATGAAACACCTAGATAGACAGATAACAAGAACACATAGATGGAAAAATGGAAAAGAATGCATGCATGTAAGATATGTACATGAATATGAAAATGATCAAAAATGACAAAAAAATATTGTTGACAAAGTGGGAATAATCAAAGTGTAATTTGTAAAAGTTATGAAGTCCAATCTTAAGGCAAAATATGTATAGTTCTCTAATATGTTACACATTTAAGAAGAAGGAAGACCCATTTTTGATTTTGTAGATTACAAAATTTTATTTAAACATAATGAGTTTTTGGATATTCCACGTCAAATTGGTTAGATAACAATGCTTGGGAAATTGAAAAATGTCTAGCCATTATCGATAATGAAGATTTGAAAGAAAGTGTTAAGAGATCACTATTCATCTCTCTATCCATTGATGAGGTCACTACAATTGACAACACAACATGGTTTTTCATGCATGTGTATACTTTTAAAAAATATTAAATGCAACCTCATGTTTTATCTATCCATAAAATGGTAAAAATTTGCAATGCATAAAACCTCCATAAATTGGTTGTATCCAATTTAAGAGAAAGAGAGTTGGGATGGATGATTATGCCATAGATACAAAGCTATTGTGTGTTGGAACTAATGGTACATCAGTGATGTAAGGGCATAGAAATGGTCCTTGTGTTCACCTTCAAATACTAATTTATTTATTTATGATTCCAATCCATTGCATGGCACATAAGATGAATCTTACATATAAAATTGTAAGTACATTCACTAATGTCACAAAAGTGGAAGAACTTATTTTTGACTTGCATGCTTACATGTCAAGAAGCCAAAAAAGATTTATGGATTTCTATAAAATTTTAATTGGGGTGATAAATGGTAAAAAACTGCTAAAAGATGTTGAAACTAGATGGATTTATATGTATGAAACTACATACAATAATTTTTGAAGAATATCCATCTTTAACAAGGTTTATGTATAAACATCATAAAGAAGTTGACAAAGTAAAAGATTTGATGTGTCGTTTAAAATGTTTAGAAACTTTACTCACATTATGTAGTATTTTTCCAATGTTGAAGGAAATCAATTATTTAATGAAACATGCCCAAGAGAGATCTATCGAAATTGTTAACTTCATACATTTGAAAAAGTGTGTATGTCAATATTTAGATATCTATACACATTGAATGAAATATTTCATAGACCTATTTTTAGAACCTAAAAAATTTTAATAGATTTTTAGAAACCAAATAGTAATTTGAAATTTAGTATACATTATCATATTTATATCATGGTAAATGGCATTGAGATCCTAATGCACACATGTTCTAGAAGACTTGAAGTTATGGGAGCTGAGTCTAAAGATGTACCTATGACACACTTACTATATGATACTATTTTACATAAAACACAAATTAAAATAAAAAAAATCTCAAAAATTTTAGCTACTGAGATCAGATAACATTTTCAAAGGGATGAGTTGTTGGAGGGCATGGGAGTTTTGAATCCCATTTTTTGTAAGTGTTAACAGGTTAGAACAAATCAGCACATTATTTCACAAATACATGGGTACAATTATTATGAATTTATATAAATCTATAGATGTGAATGGAGTTTAGATTAATGGTATTTTAAATAAAGAATTATTAATGTCTCAATCAACATAGTTTGGGATTACAATGATGGATCAAAATTAGTGTTTAAGTGACCCTACAAAAAATGGTACCATTACACATCTATGGAAAAAAATTTATCCAAGTATCATATTAAAATAAAGTATTAGTGAATGTTTTAGATTATATAAACTTGTTAAAATAGTGATTTTGTGTTCTGTGGAAGATGAGTGAGTGTTTAGTGCATTATCCTTTGTGAAGTCAAAACATAGAAATAAATTGGATAAAAATCTAGATACTTACTTGAGACTATATGTTTTGTGTTATTCTAAGGAAAACTTTCCATATGACAGAGAAGTGGAAACATGGATTTCTCTAGTTGATAGAAGAGGTGTGACTAATATAGCTACCAATACAGAGGATGACAATACCAAGACTATGTGTAGATGAAAATCACACTTACGATGAACAAGTTTCTCAGGGATTGTTTTAGCTTCCCAAATTTTAGTTTAATAAGTATATCAATTACTATTTTCTAAAATATTTCTTATTATTTCATCTTCAAATACATTAAATTCTATTTTTTATTTCTTGCATGTTACAATCATGAATCTTATTCAATACATTGGAATTAATAATTTTTTTGTCCTATTACAATTATGTGTATTTCAAATAGTACTATATATTTGTAATTAATGTCATTCATTAAGTATAAATCATATTTATAATTGTCTATAATATGACACCACTTCTCTTTCTAGTTCACCTTAGGACACTAGTTCTCTTTCCATTAAAACTCCAATTATTAAGATTTTTTTATTTTTCATTTAATTGTCTATAATAGTAATTTGTAGAGAATATTCATATATTTAATACATGCATAAAAATATAATAATAATTATTCTATTACACATTTACATTAGTACCAATATACAAATATATAGGAAATATTTTTCCTATAATTGGAACTTGGGGTCACATATTTCCAAATCCCACCACAATTAATGCATTAATTTCTACAACTACTAGAAAAGTGTAAAAATGTATTCAAATCTATAAATACTAGAATAATATAACACTATAACAATGCATTCAATACTATAACTACTAGAACAATATAACAATGCATTCAAATCTATAACTACTAGAATAGTATAACAGTATAATAATGCATTCAAATACTACAACTACTATAACAATATAATTCCATATAATATTTACTCTACAATAGGCTATTTTTCCTACAACTAATACAATATTTAAATACTACAACTACTAGAAATATTTTTCCTGTAATTGGGTTTGCATATTTCTAAATTCCACCACAATCAATACATTCAATGTTACAACTACTAGAATAGTTTGATAATGTATTGAATGTTACAACTTCAAGAACAGTATAGCCATGTATTCAAATTCTAAAACTACTAGAATACTACAACAATTCATTCAAATATACAACTACTAGAACAATATAAAACTATAATAGCTCATTCAATACTACAACTACTAGAATAGTATAATTCCATAGAATATTTACTCTGACTTTTCCTCATAAAATATATAAACTTGACCATAATACACACACACACACACACACACACACACACACACACACACACACACACACACACACACACACACACACACACACACACACACACACACACACACACACACACATATAATATAATAATTATATAGCTAGATTATTTGGACTAACTATAAAATATCATTTAATAAAATAAGTGTTTTTTTAATAAGCATGATATAAATTGTTTTAAACAATAGAAACTATCATTTTAAATAATATAAACTCAAAAAAATTAATATTTTTCCAGTTGAGACTCTCTACCCCCTTGTTATTTTCCATCCCCCCATGGAAACCCCATTGTCTTGACCTACCATGGATCCTCCATTATAAATCCTTTCTTCTAAACATCCTCTACAACAAAATTCATTTGTGTAAGAATCACCCTTTCCTCATTCACTACATCTTCTATTGAAATAATTGTAGTATCCACATCTATTTTTTGCTTCAATAAAATGATTGGATCCATACCATGCTCTTTAATTTATTTCTTCAAAATGTTATTCTATTTATTTAATAGAACAAGCTTTTCCTTCAATGCAATCACTGAGGAGATACTTTTGTGGGTGTTTTTCAAATGCACATTCTTACTTAAAACTTTCATATTTTACCTACAATTAACAAATAATATATAAGTGTCAAACACATAAAAAGGTTAATAATCAAAATACATGTTATAGATAATGAAAAATTAACATAACTTTATCCTTCTCTACCTGTGCAATGGTAACAAGGTTGATATCTTTAGTACATTTATTGAAATATGCATGGGATTCTCCATTTAAATTTTGTAACCTATTTATCATAATCTCTAAAATCTTATCATTGTAAACATTGTCAATAAAGATTAATCCATATTGATCTTTTTAGAATAAAGCATCAACCTTTGAGGGTTTATTTTGGACAAGTGAAAATCAATTCACTCTTTGGGAGTGGTTATGATAATGGACATTGATTTCTTTGATAAGTGCCTTTGCCCTTATCTCCCATTTTTTTAAATCATTGAATTATTCAATAACACCTTCCCTCCAATTGGCAAGTAGATTTTTTGAAAATGGGTTTTCCAATGAAAAATTAGTAAGGGAATCATCAGAGACATTTAAATTATCAATGCGGGGTGGGGTAGTTGGGGAATAGGTAGCCATAGAAGGTTCTTGTGAAGGCACATTATAAACTTGAATAAAATCATGTGGATTGAATCCACCAACATCCAAGGGCCTATTTCAATCCTAAGAAACTCTTCATTCAGATCATTATATTACAAACACGTAAGACCATGTGCACTTGAATGACCACCAATAGAGAAATTTAGGAAAACAAAAATTTATAGTGTTCCTCTACTTTGTGTAGGGAGGCACATGTTATTTCTTCTTATTTAAATCTTGATGGGTAGTAGGGGTGGTGGCATAATTCATTGTCTCTTGACATATTTTGGGTAGACTACAATAAAAATATTATTCAAAATTGGTAAATTTGAAAACAAAAAAATAATACAAATTCAAATTAAATATGTTATTACCTATCAGGGTGACTGTCTCTTTCATTCTGATTATCCTTGATGCAGTTATCTCTCCCCTCTTATCATCCTTGTGGGAGTTGGCTCTTACCATCTCATTGTGCTTATGGGATAGACATGGGTGGTTTCACCTAAAAAATGAGTATATTATCTAGTTAATTAACTAGAAATTTCTAACAAACTTCAAATAAAAAAGAAAGTTGTAAGGGCAAACATTGATTGAGTTTTGTGGAATAATACTCAATGGAAACATTTTGAGAGTCAACTGGAAAAAATAAATAAAAAATAAAAGGAAAAAAAAGAAAAAAAAACAATATGAAAATTATTTTTTTCCATTGAATACTACAAGAAAAAAACTTTAAAGGAAATTTGGGGGAACTTGGAAGCAGAGATGAAATAGAATCAATTCTTCGATATTTCAAAATTCAAAATGAATTGAACAAAACATTCATGGACTAGGTATTACCAAAGCCATCTCGAATACATTGACCTTTAGTTTCCACCTATTTTATTGTGTCATAAGCATGCACTCTCTCCTATAATAAATAATAGGCTAAAAAATGTTAAAATTTGAAATATATATAAAGAAAGAAAATGAGACTTAGGAAAACTAAACTTACCTCCTATTCTTAGATAAATAAATCTTTATATTTCATCTTTTGATGGAAAACAGTGGGAATTTCAGTATTTTGTTTTTAATATAAGGCCTTGAATACAAGGCCAAAATTTATTTGGAAGATGAAATGGTGCAAGTGTCCTTTAAAAATTCAAAATTCAACTCTACCCTAATCCTACTAGATATAACTATGCACTAGTCACATACAACACCCGATAAAGAATGAATAATATAGTAAACAACCTAGAAAGGAATGTCTGATGGTCTGCTCTAAAAATAATTCTCACTTGAAAGAAATGGATAATATATTTGAGAAATGGATTGCTAATTTTTTCAATGAGGATCCCTCTTTAATTTTGACCATCTGTAATGAAAACAAGATAGATGAAATTATAATTAGGATACCAAAATATTTATAATAAATGATTTAGGTATAATTAAGAAATGGTTATTTCATTAATAAATATAACATTTACTAGCTAGATCAATGGCCATATTGTAGACTAACTCTAAGTAATTTGTATTGATGTCAAATAAGACAACCTTGGTGATAACAAGACTTACATTACAATGTGGAAAACTTGTTAAATTATGTATATATAATGGAGGAGTGCCAAAGGATATTATTTTATTATTAAATTGGACATATAAATAGTTCTTACTATGGTTAAAATAAGCAACTAGATATCACAACAAGTTATTTTTTATCATCATATCATATTGAGGCATCTACACTAGGCCTCTAAGATCGCATTGATCAATCCAATCAACATAGGATTTTGGTTGCTCCACCATCTAAAATAAATATAGACATAATATATTCTTGAAAATAAAATTATGGATCCCGTATGATTGACTATGATTTTCCATGGATGTGGAAGCCATTGAAAGTTTGGTTCAGAATTAAAGTAGTTAGGTAAATCCTTAAAAAATTGAGCTTGAAGTAGGTAGGACAATAAAAACTTTTAATAAAAGTGTGAAAATGAGTGCACTATAAGGGTATTTATAATCAAGGAGGGGAACTAGAGTAACTAGTTGACATGACTAGTAATAGGTGGGACACATTATTACTCAATGGTAGGTTGCTTGATACCATAGAGATACACACTAGCATAATGTTACATGGTAGCATGACACTATGTGGTAGCTTGGTACCATGAAGTAACATGTTGATGGGTAATAATATCACATGGTTATGAGTAAGTAGGATGCCAAGTGTTAGCATGCCATTATCGTATGAGAGTATGTTGTCATGAAATAGTATGTTGTCATGTAATAGTATGTTTTTATATGGTAGTATGTTATCATGTGATAATATGTTTCCACACAACACAATGCTACTATCCAAGGTCACAATGCCATGTCATGGAAATATTTCACATAGTAGAATACTTATAAGTAGCACCATGATATCAAGTAGCATTATAATATTGATTGAATTTATGCTACCACCTAATATCTTGCTATAATTAGACACTATGTTACTACTTGGTACCATAATAATACATGTTATCATAATGATGCCTATTAGCATAATTCCATCCACCAGCATAATGATGCCCAACTACATAATATCACCCAACATCTTGAAGTCACTCAACAACATGTGGTCATGCAATAACATAGTATCACAAAAAACAAATAGGGTGATTTTACACTTCTAAATTATTTGATTTTCCAAGGCAATGAATTCGATTCACCTAAACAAACCTAGGGGGTTTACACCATGGCCTCTTAAAGTGAACCCTGCATAAGGTTTGTGTTGACCAAATTTGACCCTAGGTCAAATAATGTCAACCCCCTATATATCCAAACTTTTAATAAAGTATCTTAGCTTTTAATTAGTTCCATGGTCATTAATGAGGCCAAATAATGTGTTTTTACCTTTCTCATATTTGTCTAAGTTGGTCTTTTATCATCTTAGGCCATCTTTTGGGACATTTAATGAAATTTAATGGTTTTCACAAGAGGACTAATGTGTCAAAGTGTAATTTAATGTGAAACATGTTGAATAATTTTAGGGAACTATTTAAAACTAAAAATGTGATAGGTGGAATGTAGAAAGAAGGAGATCATTGCAAAAAGGGGAGTTTTAGGTAGTTGTAAATCCTAAATGACACACTCATCATGTGATAAGGGTTCAATAATTCTCTTTAGATTCCCACAAGTCTTTTTTAAGCTTAATAATATTTAACAAGTTTAAATTTGGTAAAAATTGATCCCTCTCTCTCTCATCACACTCTTGGGAAAGTCAAGCAAGTCAACAAGTTTACACCTGGTATGGACAAGAAGAATAGAGTTGAAATAAATGAATTTGAGGAAAGTTATTAGTCTATATGGCCTTAATTTTAATGTAAATAGTTTCTAGTTTGGTGGTTTATTCTCTAATAACAATCTTTAATATTTTTGATATCTTATAGTTGCTTATATAACACCAAAACCTCAATTCTTAAAGATGTTTTCATATTATTTTTTATGTGTGAACATGGATCTATAGGCAAGATCATCTCCTTGTGTTAGGATTGAGCACCATTAAGCACTAAAAATAGTGTTTCCACAGTTATAGTGTTTGTTCTCATGTAAGAAACCCCAAATTAGAGGTAATTCACTTGTCTCAAACTCCTAGAACATGTGATGGTCTAGGAAAAGTATAATTAACTAATGGACATATCAATATTTAAAATAAGTGAGGTTGAATTTTGAACTCACATAGAAGTAGATAGTAATCACAAAACTATGACTATGTAATCAATGTAAGCATAATGATAGAATATCTTGAGATAATTTTAAGGTTTATGATGTAGTATAAGAGACATATTTTGATATAGGGTTGAGATTGTTGAACATCATGAATAATAAAAAGAGATCAAGTCAAAGATTAAACGTGCATACATAGTCACTAAGCCAAAATGAATACCATATTGGTTTAAAGTCAATGAAAAGGAGGTAGAGTAACATTGAAATGGTTTTAGAGGTGTTTAGACTCATTTGAGACTTCAAGAAGGCCTAAGAATATATACAATATCATGGTATGAGTGGTGAATCCATTTCACATAGTCAAACTTATATCATTTATTTATAGAGTTAGAAACCTTCCAATGAGAATATTTACTCTAACTTCTTTGAATGAGGTTTTTCTCATATAATGTGTCATCTTTTGGTTAGTGTCGATGATGTCTATGTTAGTTTAATTAATCCCTTCTTGTAGTATAGACCTAAAGGTAACATGAAAATTAAAGAGGAATTTCATCAGGTTAAGATAATGAGGGTTGAATTACATTAAAATTCAATCATGTCTCCATTGAAAATGCTTAGAAGCTATAGTGAAATTGGACCTGGAGCATTACAATTTACAAATGACACCTAGTGTGTTGATGGTGAGAATGATGACATGGTTCTAAAGTATAGACAAGTATTTTTAGGTATAGCATGATCATATTGACCTTAGATGAAATAAAATTATGTAATTATATTCTTAAAAAAATAATTATAACCTAAAATAATCCCTTGTATTCCCAACTTACACACCTACAATCTGATTCATACATAGACTACCTCATGTTAATGGAGATATAGTTTTGATTAAAGATAGAGGTGTAAAAGTTTTGAGTGCATTAAAACAACTTTTGGTGATGATAAAAAAATTTCATATGATCTTCATAAGAATTTAAATAGACCATATATTGAGAAAATTGGTTTTTTAGACCTCATCCTCAGTCAATCATAACATTGCATATAATCCTCACAAACCTAGAAGCTAGCCTAGATAATTAGAAGAGTTAAGAGATTTGAAGGTGTGATATAGATTTAAAAATATGAAAATATTTTTATAACTACCTTATCTATACCCTAAAGGTCTCCTTTAGATCATAAAAATAGGCTAAGTGTCCTCTATTTTGTGTTAGACAGAGGATGCTCCGCAAGTAAGGTAACCTACAAACCTATAGTACATGAATGATAAAAGGATATAAGGAATATTATTAAAACACCATGGGAATATGTGAAAGGTTTATTTTGATATCACAAAAAGTGTTAAAATTAATTTCATTCACTATGATCACCTATAAGAGGATATATACTCAGAACTAGAGTTTAGGTCTATTAGGCCTAGAACTAGGCCTAAACACTCATGGGCTCCAAATTGAGTCATATGATCATGATATCCTTCCAAGACATTTTATAACATTTATATGAGATTTTATGAATGATAAGAGTCATTAATTTGAATAGAAACATCTCAAATAGGTCATTTTGGACTCATTTGGTCTCAGGCCTACCTAGAATGCCTAGAAGAAGCTTGAGAGCCCACTTCATTTTATTATATCTATAAGCATGGTGTGAATTGAGCATAAATCAGATATTAATATTGTATTGGGGTCATAAAATTGTTTTTAGTGTATTTTGTTTATGGTTAAGTCTATAAATTTTATGAATCATCACTAAGAAGCTAACTTTCCTAAAACCCTTGTATGGACCTGATGGAGAAAAGATCATTGGAGATGCATATAGAATTGGAAAATTGTCCTTGAAAGTTTTTAATACCTATTTATCACTCTCCCAAGATCCTCACCATCCATTTTATCCATACTATCACTTGTACAAACATGCCTAATTTAGTGTTTCTTATAGGTTTTGATGTGTTTCATAGGTTCATAAAGGAACATATAGAGGAAATTAAATATGGAATGTGTGTATATACTTAATAAAACTCCTCATACTAAAATATAACCATTATTTTTCATGTAACCCCATTTTATATATCATTCATTTCAAACAGACTGAATAGAAAAGTGAGAAAAGTAAATGACTACCGAAGTATGATAGTGAAAAGAGTGACACTGAGTCTCTTATGGTATATTTGATGAAAATATGACAAAAATGCCTTTAAAATGTGTATATAATCCATTAAATGATATTTATTTAGTAACTATAAGCCACATAAGTGATGAATGTGAAGATCTATGCCTAAAGGTCTAGTAAGTGACTATAGATAGTGAACACAAGTGTCAAGAGGAGGATCATCAATTAATGAAGAGTACAAGGATATGCACTAATATAATTTCCTTATTCTCATTTCATATCATATACTTAAAGTATTTATAATGAATTTCAAGATAGGTACACTACTCATCATCATGAGGGTAGTTTCGAGGACTATGGAGATTTCCATGTCAACTTCATGGAAGGTGTCATGTTTGTCATAGACACCTATCTAATAAGACTTCATTAACTATTTTATACTTCATTATATTGCATTTTAATTGGGTTATAAATTTTTAAACTTGGCCTTGTGACCCTTCATCTTCACTTATTCTCTTTCATCTGCTATTATTGATATATGTAAGCCTTTTTGACTTCATAATAGATCCATAATTGGTATGATGAAGCCCTACTAGTTTGACATCTTGATTTTAATTTGAATAAATATTATAAATTTTATTTTTTCTTTTATAATATTTCCTAAGTATGTCAAGTGGTTTATGGGGTTTGCATGTGATGAATGTCTTCTCCTTGCTTCCATTCTACTCTTACATGTTTTGTGTGATGATATCTCTTCTAACAAGTCTCATAAAATTTATAAGTTTGTTAAGTATGTTTCTAAGTGTAAGAGATATTAGTAGTGTCTAGGATTATACCTCCTTTTCACCCATATCTAGATATGCATATAAATCTCCCTTTATGATAAATACTTATGCTATAAGTATAATGAGTTAAGGTCAGTTTTAGTAGGTTTCTTTCTTAGTGCAAATGCATGTGTGTTTTGTTGACTTATATTTGGTGTATCAAATTCATTATTTAGGTTTATTTATGTTTTTTTATTCCCTTTTCAAACCTAATAGTGATTATCCTAGTGTACTATGAGCCTAAAAGATAAATCAAAGGAGTTAGCCCTTTCAAACCTATAGATTTATCTCTTATAGTATCTTGTCTATGAAGAGAGGTACTTACATGTTATCTAAAATTTTAGAAGGTTTCCTTAACTTATCTAGGTTGAAAATTTTCACTATAAAAATTTTGGCATGCCATGTGGGATATGAAGTCCAAGAAGGTTGCTCAAGGTGGATGCTAGATTTGATAACAAGGAGTTATAACAATCCGTTTCTTATAGTATCTAGTGACTCCAACATTTCAATCTTGGTTGTAGACTAGTGTACTATTTCATGTGTAAGGTAAACACAAGGTCTCTCACAAAATTCATTCCTTTTTAGTTTTAATAGCTTCCTCATTATTGATACGAAGAAAGTAGATTTGAAAACACCCATCCTGACCCAAATAAGTCAAACATTGCTCACAAGCCCATTAAAAAGTTCTTGATTACCCCATTCTTATAAAATCCTAAAGCTACCATGGTAAGTAACCTACATTTTTAGCCTTTAATGGCTATTTCCTATAATACTTCCCATTATGATGATATCCCTATATATTCCCTCAAAAGTGTTCCATCATACACCGATGAGACTGCCATCACACCTATTGAGCATATTAGAAATATTTATAACTTCTATAATATCCATCACATAATTGAGGAGAACATATAAAATAGACTATTATATGTCTTTAAAATAAAAATATCCTGATTGGTATGGAACATTGGCACCTAAATCAATCACCACATGGGATGAGTTAGGAGATGTATTAAGAAGAAGATTTTAGGACAAGAGTGATAACTTATCACTAACTAAGCAGCTGACCAACATAAGGAGAGAACCTAAATAAGTCATTCAATACTTTATCATGATATTTTAGAAGACATGGGATAAAATCCCAATCTTATTAATACCATTATCTCACCATGTTTTCCTTTATTATCTTAAGTTTTTTGATAGTAACATTTCAATGATGATATAATCTAAGGGAGATAACACTCTACCTAATGCCTATAAAGTGGCCATTAGGAAAAAAAATTATTTTATATAGGCTAGGAATATTTCCCAAAGACCTCCCATGCCTCTATTCCTTAATTTTAAAACTCTTACACCTATTAATACTTCCATTCCTACACCTAAACTCAAGCCTTCTACCCTTAGTCAACTAAGCAAGTATAATGAGGTAGAAAAGATGAGAGATATGGAACAAGAGATCCTAGATATAAGGAGTATTATCTAACATTATCAATTAAGGACCTTGAAAATACACTATCAACCTAATCAACCCTACCCTAACTATCAAGGCAATAGGACACCTTTTCAAAGTCATCCTTAAGGTCATGAATAGTTGGTTCAAACAAAGTCATATAATGGATACAACCCCAATGTTCTTACAATTTAAGGGCATTAATACCTACTAAAAATAACCTTTCCCAAGAACATGGTGGTTAGCATTCATGGGATCAACCTCATGATCCAACTTCCTATGTTAATGAGTCCTTCAATCAACCCTTCATGGAAAGTTTGGGAACTATGGTAGATATGACTCAATATGAGGTACCAAATAGAGGAGGAAAAAATGGGAAGAGTGATAAAATTGGGTATACATTTATCAATTTGAATCAAGATGAATCATGTTCAGTCAATTATTAAGGGAAATCAATCATAGATGCAAGTTTTATAGCTACAAATAGAAAGGGCAAGAGAAAGGCAGTTGAAGAAGTTCAAGTGGTTGTTAATGGTCAATTCAATGAATTTAAAAATATCTCAAAGGGTAGGTATGTATAATATAGTTAAAAACATACAATTAACTCAAAGATATTATACTGATATGATTTCTTTCATATGTCAAAATTCTCAAGGTACAGGTTGTATTATTCCTACTAGTGGACAAGCAAAAGCTAGTGGTCCTTTCACTAACATTGTAGAGTAGATGAAGAAGTCTCATGTGAATATGCCAATGTGGGATACATTGAAAATACATGGACAAGTAGACATACTTAAAGAGGATTTTTAAAAACTTATTTTAAAAACTAAACATCCTATTGGAAGATAGTTAGCCTTGACAAATACTTTGAAGCCTAATGAAGGAAAGTTAAACAAAGTTGAAAAGGTAGAAAAACCTCTTCCATTCTATATATCCATCATTATTGGAGATTTTTTAATTCATAATTTTCTTATTGATAGTGGATATATTAATTATATAATTCCTAAGAAATTAGTTGATAAAATGAACTTGAAGTATGAACCTCATGGTAAAAGAGTGATACAATTAGATGGGTCATCTACCAAGACCATTGGCATAATGAAATATTTGAAATTTGTTATTCATGCATGTCCTACCTTTACCAATTATTAATATGTTATATTGGTATATTCCCCTCCTCATTTTTCATTTGTTTTTGTCAAGAGAGTTCAATACTAAGATTGGAGGTTACCTGAATTTAAACTAGTCCTATGTGGGATTTAAGACCAACTATATTGCAAAAGTGACAATCAAGTCAAAACTTATCTCTAGTTTTAATGTAGATCCTTATGTGCCTTAAAATTATAAAATGAATTTCAATTCCATTGAATAATATGATCACCTTAGAGTTCAAAAATTTATAACACTCATTGATGGCATATCTAATTTGTAACTTAATGAATGTGTAAGAGGTACAATCACTGAGAGGGGGGTGAACCAGCAGTGACAAACAATCCAATTAAATTTCCAAACCCTTCAAACACTTAAGCATTCAATAAAACCATTCATGAAGCATACAGTATGTTTATAGAAATAAACAATGAAGATAATGCAAGATCACACACACAACACAAGATATTTATGTAAAACCCTCTTAGGGAATAAAACCCACTTTAAAGCCTAAAAACACATAGACTATTTGTCCTATAAAATGATAAAAAACATGAGACTAGTCAATTCATTATAACCAAAATTTATTGAAATGTCTATTTCATAAAGAACAACTATCCCTAAGATGATCAAGTCCTTTCGATCACCTATTGGTCAAGTCCTTCTAACCAGATTTAATGAAACACTTATGTTATAAAAAACACATGACCTTAAGATTATCAAGTCTTTATAAACACCTATTGGTAAATAATTTTGACCTATATGTTGAGCACCATCCCAAAAACTATGAAATGAACATCTCTTGATTACTGATTACCTACCAATCTGATGGAGATATAATTTATATCAGCTCTCTTTAACAATGCACACTATATAGTCCACACTTTGATCTACCTCTCAAATCAACCACAAATATATTAAGGAATCATCTATCCTTCTTTCACATTTACATCATACAAAGCATCTTTTTGGATCACTCTATACCTCTTTGCTCATCCTAAATCTTCAAATATAAAAGAGCACTATTATGACATCCGAAATATGTCCTATATGTCATACACACAGTCATCAACCTAATCTACTCTACAACCTAATTACTAGGCACCCACCCATTATTATTTAATTTACTCTATAACTCTCACACACCTCTTCTCTTAGGTCTCTCACTTCTAAAAATCATCATCTTTGATTTCACCATTTATAGAGCCTTCATGACTATTATCTTCTTGGTTAGCCTTAAGACTTGCCTTAACCCTTAAAACATATTACATATCTCAATAATATTTTTTATAAACTGTATTTTCAACCTTTATGGAGATGGAAAATGTCTCCTCATCCAAATGGAACAATGGAAACACCTCTAAGCTTGTGGGTAGCCTAAAGATGAGATGAATCTCTATATATGGCTAGCTCCCTTGATGTACCACTTTGGATTGCAACTACACCTAAACTTTGGGGGGAAAAGGGAGATATATAACTAAAAATACATATTTTACAAGAGGTGATACACCAAATAATATGATGAGTTCCAACTAGCTACATGTGACACATGGAATCAAGGGATAAACTGAACATACACTTCTAAAATCTACATCTCTTCTCACATCAATGTTACATTATGAGGTTATAGATAAATGTGAAAATATAGGAGGACTATACAAGAGGAATTTAATGGAACTAATTATTATACTAACTCACTCAATCATTTGAATTTACTAGAACACTTCACATGCCTTGCAAGAAGAATTTTTCTAACTACAAATAGGGTGAAAGAATGAGACAACATGCTAAGGAATCCATAGTCTTCACTAATCAAGATTCATCATACAAGTAAAAATACTTATGAAAATTCATGAAGAGGTAAAATTAATTAATATTATTGATAAAATTGTTTGAAAATGAGTAGGGATTCACCATACTTAGGTGTAACATAAGTTACAATGGCCAAAATGTCTAGTTCTTATAGAACTTGAGAGAGAAGGGAGAAGAGATAAGTCCTAGAGTCAAAAATAAAATTTTGAATCTGATAAAATTAGTTAATTTTACATGATAATATGATATGGGATGAACCATGAAAGGTTATAAGAAAAAAGTGGCTATCCAAGTCATCAAAACCTTGGAAAGTGGCATAAAATCCTCTAAACTGGATTAGAAAACTACCTTCATGATTTAGGCTTCTTAAATGCCTCATAACTAACTAATAATAGGTATAATTATTGGAATTAAGGTTAAGTATATAATACATTCCTTTCCATGCATGCGTTGTAGTCTTGGTCCTCTAGAATCCCCTAGAAGTGAGCCATCATCATTTATAGTCTAGAAAACTCCTCTTTCATGTACCCTACACACTTTGTCTCAAATTTGGATGAATTTTCCTATGTAAATGAATTTAATGGAGTTTATTACAAGTTTAAAGACCCTCCATTACCTCATAATCATCATGGACACCTTAAAATAATCTCACATGAAGTTTTCCACCCTTCTCACTATCTTGTCCATTAGGCCAGTTTTGATTAGCTAAGATGAAGCTATTTTTTTTAATACTTATGAGTATTTTAAAAGAATTAAATTTTCATATGGAGTTATAAAAAGTCTATATATTCCTCTCAAACTTTATTACATCCTCAGAATCCTTTTAGAACTTGGAAAACACACAAATGGTCAAAAATACTCTATTTGGCACCTTGTTTCTATAATTCCATATATTTAAAAAGTGTGGGTATGAGTATTAGAGAGTAATATACAAGTTAAAATAATAATCCTAACAAAACTATTTCATTATATCATCTATCTAACACCATTTCTACAAACTAGTCACTAGCAAGGGTTTATGAGGGTTCAAGGCTTATTTTAGTTCTTAAGGTTTGTTCATAAAATTATGGCATTAGAGTTATGAAAAAATTACATAAATTTATTTTTAAATACCTCTTCTAACTCCTATAAACATATTTGGCTCCCATGCAAATCATCAAGAGAGATATGAGTATTCAAACTTGTCTTGTCGAGC
The DNA here is from genome assembly GCA_037957365.1 of Torreya grandis. Taxonomy (NCBI): domain Eukaryota; kingdom Viridiplantae; phylum Streptophyta; class Pinopsida; order Cupressales; family Taxaceae; genus Torreya; species Torreya grandis. Next base: position 1,995,434 of record JARHVA010003067.1, read on the forward strand.
CCTTTCCTCCTTTTCTTGTAGGCCAAATGTTGATTTTGAGCCAAAAATATCCTTTTCATAGTTTAATTTTCACATTACCAAATTTAACACATATTTGGTTCCCAATGGTTTGGAATGTATATCTCATGTGAAAAGTTAAATTAATTCCCCATTTGGCTTCTAGGCCTAAATCTTGCCTAGTAAGCCTACCTACACTATTGTGGTTTAGACCATCCAAATGAGTTTATTTTAATTAAAATTTATAATAAAAATATTGTATGATCCTACAAGTTTTATCCAATTATTTTGAAATATAAATTAGATATAAATATAAAGGTGATCTCTTGTTTGGATTTTAGTCCAAAACCCTACCCTTAGGCCTGACTGCAACTTTAATAGTATGAAGCACCCTATTGATTTTCAACTTTATATGATCATTTAATTATGTTGGTATGTATGTATTAAAACTCCACATAAATATCAAGTTTCAAACATATCCTAAGACCATCCATCTCTCCAATCCTCAAACCTGCGTGTCTATGCCCAAGGGGAAATACCCTTTATCTAAGACAAAATAAAGGGTAATTCACATAATTAATCAAAATATGAATATTTAAATTTTATACTCAATTTAAATTTATTTATCACACAAAAAATCATCCCTTGGTTCTATGAATAGGTCTTCTAAAATCAATCAAACCAAAAACATACCCTAGTGAAAAGGAATGTGTGCAGGATTTTTCCAATGGACTATGTTATGCATTATTAAAGCTCTTCCTCTATTAAATATCTAATTAAATTTTTTTTTGAGGTTAATATGATAATAATTAATGTGATTTAGGTTTTCACAACACTTAAAAATCCAACATATCACTTCCCATACCTTGCCCAATCAAGGCTGAGTACTACCTCTGACTGTGTTCTACCTTTTGGAGTGTACCTCAAGGTATGAGTGCATGGTTTGACTAAAAATTTAGTTTTAAATGCCTCATATACTTCCCATAGATTCATATTTCATTATTTAAGTTTCATTTTCTTCATATTCATGTCTTATCCACCTCAAGAACTCAAGTATTGCTCTCTACCCCTCACAGTCAACTAAAATTGACTGTGTGGTGCATGTAGTTGTCTTTCACATGTTTAAATCCTTGAATATGATAAAATAAACCATAATTAAATATCCCAAGACCATATTATACCTCCACTTACATTTTTTCACTTTCGACACTCAAAACCATAACTTCTCTATTCACTGCCTGAGACAATCAATGTAGTGGTTGTAGGTGCATATTTTTGAATAAAAATGTATTTATAGATGTTAACCTGATAAAAAATCACATAATAACCTATATTTTTGTCATATTGTTAAAAATATTTCTCATCATGCTTTATGTCTACAATAATGAAACACTTTCTCAAACCTTACCCTTGGTTAGCTGTAGGTGCACACTAGGCCTATGTACAGATTAAAGGTGGGCATAAGGAGCAAAACATAATAAATTATATTATTTAAAATGATATTTTTGGTCATATGTGCTAATTTCATCATTTTAAACCATTATCATATGTTTGAAATGTCAATTTTTCAATTTGCGTTACAAAATTCTACTCTTGACCTAAAATTGTAGATAACACTACCTGAACTAGTGTATAAAATTGATTTTTAATGTCCTCTAATGACTATCTTATACTAACCCCATACCTCTCAAACTATACCAATTCATTGCCTATTCTATAGGATACATTTCCAATCCATTAGTATTCCTTAATGTTTATTGAAACCTTGTTATATGATTCTCCCAAAATGGCCTTAGGCCTTTGTTTTTCCATTTTTGGGAAAAGATCTCTAAATACAAACATTACCTTAAAAGGTGATTGTCATATCCATTTGAAAACGTACCCCTTAAAAAGGGTTATACATGATCTCAATTCATGTTAATACCTAAAATATGGTTTCATGTTATGCTTCAATGCTCTAGAATGACCTCTCAACTTTCTATTAAGACCACCTTAAGGTGGTTATTCTAGTGTGCAGGCAACAAAAGTGGATTCAAGAAGTGAGCATTGCCTTTGGTATTTTATGAGTTATAATATTGTCTCATACTTAAAAATACACTTTTAAAATTCTACAAAAATTGAATTAAGTGTTGATACTCTCTTTTCAACATGAACCCATCCTTCATGGTACTTGTAGATGAGTTTGTTCATGGCTGAATAAGTGGTAGTGTGCTATATGACTACTCAGTCCCTCTTTTCAATATCAAATGAAATATTTATTCAATAATTAATTATTAAAAATGATACACCAAGGCTTAAAAACCTTAATTACACCTGTATAAACATGATATATATGTTTAATACACGTGCCTCACCATGGTTGCAAGTAAATAGTGAGCAAAAGTTGATTATATGGTGTTCATAACTATACTCTCATAGAGAATTTCCTTGAATAATGATATTGTAAAGGTAAATGGAAACATTATATCATTATAAACATGAAAAAGTACCTACCACAACTCTCTAAAAGCATGAACAAACATGAAGTTCTTAGAAATGGTGAAAAGTTACCTTTAACTCAGAAAAGTGCTTCCTCTTGAAACTTAAGCTACTTTGCTCATCAAAAAATCATGAAACATATAAAAAATCATGTATAGTATCTTATTATTGATTAAAAATAATCTAAAACTAATATGACCAACTGGTTTGTATGAACTTGACCAAAATGGGGCAAAATGTATAGGGTGCATGAAATAGTAGGTAAAAAAGTACAATCAACTTCATGAGGATGGTTCATGAATAATATGCCACCATTATTCAAAATATTTATATTTAAATTAATTCCCCAAGGAGTTTGACCTGAAACCTCCTCTATTGGCCATACCAAGTACAAACCTAAAGACTACTTTTGCTTGCCAAGAAGGGTGAAAAAGGAGAAGAATAATTTTGGGCCAAAATGTCACTTTTAAACCATGTAAATCACTGATATGTATCTAAATAATTTGAATATTCATTCCATGACATTTTCACACATGTCACACTTTCCCATAGGTTGTACAAGTGCTAAACTCACCCTTTTCATAAAGAAAAATATTGTTTCTTCTAAAGCACCGACCAATTTCAGTTACCAATAGTTGATTAAGACTTTTTTAGACATATGTCACATTACATAAAATTTTATAACCTTCACACTTCCCAAAAAAAATTTGTACAAGTCATTAAATGCCCCATTTTTGACCTCAAAATGACTAAAAGGCCTAAAATGACTAAGGATCAAGACTAGAATAACATTAAATGACATAAACTGACCTATAAAACACATTATAACATATGTATTATACCCATAAAAAACATAAAATTCAATTTTTTACCTATACGAGTCTTAATTTGACCTAAAATTTAAATTTGGTCAATAAATTGGTGACTCATAGGGGTAGCATGCTTGTTATGCTAACTAGATTAGTAGCCTTATCAGTCCATTGGGATTAGAGAGTAATTTAAAGTATAAGACACAATAATATGAATTTAATTAAAATATTTTATCAAGACAAGACCACTTGACTACCTCAACCACATAAAACAAAAGACACACACAAGCAAAGCAAACACACTAACAAGACACACACACACACACACACACACACACACACACACACACACACACATGTACTCAAGGTGCTTAGGGGAATCAGAAGAAAACTATTATGCACAACTAGAAACAGAGAATAAATCATTTCTAGGATCAAAATTAAAACTTATTGAATCATCTGCATGGTGAGATGAAACATAGTTCCAAGCATGTTTCTCCTTGGATTGAATGCTTTATGGATTAGACCTATTCCTTAGTAGTTCACTTGATCTAATCTCAAGTAGATCATCCTTAAATATGTCTCTAATGTATATATATTCTTATTTAAATTATTCAAATAACTCATAATATTTCCCACTCTTCATGTCATGGTCAACTTATATCTCCTTAGTAGACATGCCTTTAAGAGGAGTAGTTTCATCTTATTTAGAAAATTGAGGCCAATAGGAGTTTTTTCCATTCTTCAAGAGCTAATGTGTTTCTCTAAACTAGTTTAGAGGATGATATCTAATCTTTATTACTTAAAATATATCATCATGAAATTTATATTCTTGTTGAAATGACAAATTTTAAAGGTTGATTTTCGTTTGCATACTTACTTGAGTGTCAAGGCTACCTTCTCCATGTTTGACTAGATCATAGCCTCCTTGAAGTGGAGTATAACTTGCTCCAATGACTAAAAAAATATCATCCGAAGGCTGATTAGGATCTTTTTCTTTCCCATCCATGATGTCTTTCATAGTGATGGAAGAATCAATGACCATTTCTCCCTCTTTGGCAAAAGGAAAACATTCTTCCTCATCAACCCAATCTGAAGATTCAACATAAGAGACCATCTCTTCTTTAGCATTTAGAACCTATTTATGGATCTCAAGTTTCATATAAACCTCTAAAATATGAATTTGGTTCTCAAGGGATGAAATATACTCCATTTCTTTCTCCTTCTTTGTGATTCCAAGACTAGGCATTTTCAAGTCATTTGACTTAGTCCAATCAGGATGCCAAAGAACTAGACTTTCTTCAAGTAAGAGTTATAATTTTTAATCAACCAATTTATCATCCTTAGGTTCCCATAACACATTTCTATCAAGGTAAATGGTTATGGGGTGAGGAAAATATGAACTAGTTGGTGGATGTGGCACATAGGACTCAAAATCAGATTGAAAGTGAAGTGTAGGGGATTCTTTTAGAAGCTCTTGAGGAAGGGGAGGAAAAACTTGGGATAAAAAAACTTGAATTTATTTATTAAACTTGAAAATAACTTCATTCACATCTTATTTTTATTGATTACTCTCTTTAGGAAGGGTGGATGGGGTGTGTTTAGGCATACGATCTTATTTTGGGTTTAAACCTTCCATCACACCTTGACTTAACAATTTCATCTTTGCCTCTAACTCTTAAATTTTATTTTTTAGGTTCTCTTGGAAATTTTTTTATTTAAGTTTATAAGCATCATCATGAGAATAAGGATTACAAGAGGGCTGACATGGAACACAAGATTTTTTTTGAGGAATGGTGGGAGGGACTTGTAAAGGATCAACTTCATTCACAACTTCACACACCTTATCAACCAAACTTTTATCCTCTTTCTTTCCCCATGATTCTAATATCTTACTCCATCTTAGGATGCTAGGATTATAAGTGTTTTCTTTAGGTGGTGATTCAGTTTTAGGAGTGGATGCAGTACTCAAGAAACTTGGAATCTCCTTAGGCTTAAATTCTCTACCTTGTCTCCAACTTTGAATCTCATGTCTATAAGTCTCTCCTTGAGATGGGGATGAAATATGAGAGGGAAATGAGGGATTTAATTCCACTTGATTTGTTGATAACATGGAATGTGCATCTGAATATTGGCAAAACTCAATTTTCCTATCAAGGTTTGCTTCAAACACAAGGCTAGTCTTTTAAACTCTCTCTTCTGCTTGATTTGGAAAAGGATGACTTAGAGAATTTTGATTGGGCTCATGAGTAGGGATAAAATATGGTTGATATAAAAATCAAGGATGTGGATATGAAGGCTAATAGACTTGGTGAGGCAACTCCTCATGAACTCTTATCTTATCCTCTAAGGAATAAACCAAGCCACTCACATATAACATCTCACTTATGAGCCTTTGCCAATTGGCTCTCTCAATAGGTATCCACTCTATTTTAACCATATCTAATGCATCCTTTACCTTGTGAATGACATGTCTAGGAACATATTAACCATGTCCCCCTAGTGTATTAAGATCCAACATGTACTTCTCATATCCCAATAGTGTCTTCTTGAAGGTGGAAATAGATTGAGTTGAGAAGTGTCTAGTTTGACTAGGGGGAGCAAGACATTGAAAAGGATAGCTATAGGACTGGTAAGAATCATGAGAAGATTGAAAATTTCCATGTGGGAGTTGATGGGGATCATAATAAGATTGTTAAGGATCACACCAAGGCTAATAGGGAGTGCCATAAAATGGATATATCTCACCAAATTGTGTAAAATAGTATTCAACACCAAAATTATCCATGCAACTTCATTGAAAGCAAGAACACAAAGAAAAATGTTACCTAAAATATTCAAAGGAAAACCTAGGATTCTTGACTAGCTAATATAAGTTTAGATTTGGCATTGATGCTTGGATAGATGCCTCTAAAGGTTGATTATTTAGAGACAACACAAAAAATCTCTCAACTTCTTAGACCAAGAGTCCCACTAGGTATGCCAAAAACTATTTTCACTTGTATTTTCACCCTTTGAGGATACGGAAAAGCCCTCCTCTTCCAAGTGGCACAATGGAAACACCTATAGGCTTGTGGGTAGCCTAAGGATGAGGTAAATCTCTAGATAGGGATATCTCCCTTGACATACCACTTTATATTGCAAAAGCACCTAAACTTTGGGGGGAAATGGACAGAGATAACTAAAATAAAACTATTTTAAGGGATTTGATACACAAAATAAGATTATTCATTCCAACTAGATGAATGTTAAGCATGAAATCAAGGGACAAACTGAACATACACTTCTCTAATCTACATATTCTCACATCTATCTTACATTATGTGGTTATGGATGAATGTTCAAAGCTAGGAGGACTACACAAGAGGACTTGAATGTCACTAATGAATACACTAACTCAATAAATCCTTGACATTTATTAAAACACTCCACATGCCCTATAAGAATAATATTTCCAACTACAAATAGGGTGAAAGAATGAGCCAACATGCTAAGGAATCCATAGTCTTCACTAAAAAAGGTTCATAATCTAAGTAAAAAACACTTATGAAAATTCATGAAGAGGAAAAAATTAGTAATATTATTGATCAAATGGTTTTCAAATGAGTAGGACTTCACCATACTTAGGTGGAGTATAAGTTAAAATGGCTAAAATGGCTAGTTTTTATAGACCATGAGAGAGAGAGGAGAAGAGACAAGTCCAAGTGTTATAAATAAAATTGTAAATATGATAATATCAGTTAATTTTTCATGAAAAAAGGATATGGTATGAACCATGAAATATCATAAGGAACAAGTGGCTATCGACGTCATCAAACTCTTGTTAAGTAGAATAAAATTATCTTAATTGGATCAAAAACCTGCCTTCATGATTTGGGCTTATTGAATGCCTCATACTAGAATATGAATAGGTTAAATGATTTGAATTAATTTAAGTATTTTATACATTACTTTATATTTATGGGTTTTATTCTTGGTCATCTATAATCATCTAAAAGTGAGCCATTCTCATCTATAGTCCAAAAAAACTCCTCTTTCATGTGCCCTGCACACATGGTCTCAAATTTGGCTTCATTTCCCCATGAAAATACATGAGAGGGAGTGTATTAAAAATTTTAAAACCTTCCATGGTGTTATATTAACTATGGATACCTTAAAATCAGCTCACATAAAGTTTTCCACCCTTCTCACTAGCTTGTCCACTAGGCCAATTTTGACTGGCTAAGATGAAGCTATTTGTTTGCATACTTGTGAGTCTTTTAAAAGTATTAAATGATCATATTTAGTTATAAAAATTATATATATTCTTTCCAAAGTTTATTTAATCCTTAGATTCCTTATAGAACCTACAAAACACATAAAATGGTTAAAAATACCTTGTTAGGCATGCACCCTATTCAAACAATTTTGTATAGATCAAAAGGGTGGGGAGAAGAGTAAGAGATTACTATAAAATTTACAATCATAATATTTATAAAATGGTTTATTATAGATTCTATCCAACTCCATTTATCCAAACTGGTCATGGGCAAGGGTTTAGTAGGGTTTTAGGCATGTTTTCATTCTTAAGGTTTGTTCATAAAGTTGTGACATTGGAGTTGCATAAAAAATTATAAAAAGTTACTTTCCAATACCTCTTATAACTCCTATAAACCTATTTATCTCCCATTCAAAGCATCAAGAGAGATATGAGTTTTCAAACTTGTCCTATCGATCCCTTTCATCCTTTTCATGTATGCCTAATGTTGATTTTGAGCCAAAAATGGCCTTTTTATAGTTTCATCTAAACCTTACCAGATTTAAAACATATTTTGTGACCCCAAAATCATGTCATAAAGGGTTTTAATTCATATCTCATATGAAAAGTGAAATTAACTCCCTATTTGGCTTTTAGGCCTAAATCTTGTCTAGGAGGCCTACCTACACTCTTGTGGTTTAGACCATCAAACTAAGTTTATTTGAATTCCAATGGATCATTAAACTCTAATATTATCATACAAACATTATATAATTATTTTTAAATCTCAATTGGATCTAAATGTAAAGGTGATCTCTTGTTTGTATTCTAGATAAAAACCCTACCCTTAGGCCTAACTACAAATTTAAGAGAATGGAGAACCCTATTTAATTTCACATTTATATTATTAGTTTATAATGTTGGTATGTATTTATTAAAACTCCAAATACCTATCCTAAATTTTCAAACATCTCCTAAGACCATCCATCTCTCCCATCCTCAAACCTGCCTGGCTATGTAAAAGGGGAAGTACCCTCTATCTAAGACAAAATAGAGCTTACTTCCCAAAATTACTTATATAATTTGAAGCTTTTAATTTACTCATAAATTTATAATTATTTACCATACAAAAAATTACCCCTTGGTTCTAAGTTAAGATCTTCCAAAAGCATGCAAACCAAAAATAGACCCTAGTGAAAAGGACTGTGAGCAAGATTTTTCCAATGGACTATGTTATGCATTATTAAATACATTTATATATTAAATATAAAATTTTTATATATTTTTTAGTTTAATATTACCATAATTAATGTGATTCAGGTCTTCACATCACTTAAAACTCCCACATATCACTTCCTATACCTTGCCCAGTCAAGGTTGAGTACTACCTATACTATATTCTACCTTCTAGAGTGTAACTATAGGTATAAGTGCATGGTTTGACTTCAAAGGTAATTTTAGCTACCTAATATAATTACTTTAGAGTAATATTTCATTTATTAAGTTCTATTTTCTTCATTTTCATGTCTTATCCACCTCAAGAACTCAAGTATTGCTCTCTCCCCCTCATAGTCAACTATAGTTGATTGTGTGGGGCTTGTAGGTGTCTTCCACATGTTATAATCCTTGAATATGCTTAAATTAACCCTAATTAAATATCTCAAAACAATATCCTACCTAAACTTACCTTTTTTCACTTTACACTCTCAAAATCACAACTTCTCTATTTATTGCCTGAGACAATCGACATAGTGGCTGTAGGTGCAGATTTTTGAATAAAAAGGTATTTATAGGTGTTAACCTAATAAAAAATTCACATAATAACCTATATTTTGGTCATAGTTATCAAAAAATTTCTCATCATGCTTCAGGTATACAATAATGGAACACTTTCTCAAACCTTACCCTTGGATGGTTGTAGGTGCACACCAGGCCTATATAGAGACTGAAGCTAGGCACATAGATAAAAAAAAAATACATTATCTTCTTTCTAATGATATTTTGGGTAATATGTGCTAATTTAATAATTTTAAACCATTATCATATGTTTAAAATGTCAATTTTACAATTTGGGTGATAAAAGTCTTCTCTTAACCTAAAATTATAGACAACACTACCTAAACTCAATGTATAAAAGTGTTTTTTAAGGTCCTCTAATGATTGTCTTCTATTAATCCCCTACCTCTAAAAATCTACCAAGTCATTTTATATGATTTAGAATACAATAAAAATACATTATTATACCTTAATATTTATTTAAAACTTGTTGTATGATTCTCCCAAAATGGCCTTAGGCCTCTATTTTTCCATTTTTGGTAACAAGTCTCTAAATACAGTCATTACCTTAAAAGGTGATTTTCAACTGCATTTTCCAACTCATCCCTTCAAAATGGTCATTCATGATCTCACATAATATTATGACCTAAAATATGGTTTAATATTATGCCTCAATGCTCCAAAATGACCTCTCAACATTTTGTCAAGACCACTTGTAGGTGGTTAGTCTAGTGTGCAGGCAACAAAAGTGGATTTAGGTAGTGATCATTGACTTTGCTCTTTGATGACTTATAAAATTATCTCATACTTCAAAATACACTTTTTACATTCTAAAACAACTGAATCAAGTGTCAACACCCTCTTTTCAACATGAACACATCCTTCATGACACCTATAGTGGGTTTATTCATGGCATACTAGGTGGGAATGTGCTCTATGACTACTCAGTCCCTCTTTTCAACATCAAATGAAATATTTATTCACTACTTAATTCTTCAAAATGATACACAAAGTCTTTAAAAACTTAAATACACCTCTGTAAACATGACATATAGGTTTAATACGCATGCCTCACCATGGTTACAAGTAAATAGTGAGCAAAAGTTGACTGTGTGTTGTTCATAACTATCCTCTCATAGAGAATTGCCTTAAATAATGAGATTGGAAAGGTAAAGAGAAACATGATATAATTATAAACATTAACAAGGACCTTTCACAATCCTTTAGAACCATGAGCAAGCATGAAGTTCTTAGAAATGGTGAAAATTTGCCTTTTACTTAGAAAAGTGATTCCTCTTACAACCTAAGCTACTTTTATCATCAAAACATCATGAAACATGTAAATAATAATGTATAGTAGTTGAGGATGGAGAAAACATAATCTATAAACAACATGAGCAATTAGTTTGTACGAACTTGCCTAAAATGGAACAAAACCTATTGGGTGCATGAAACAATAGGTAAAAAAGTATATTCAAATTCATGAGGATGGTTCAGTAACCATTCTTAAAACTCTTAATATGTAAATTAATTCCTTTAAGTTTAATTTACCTCCCCAAGGAAATTGATGAAACCTCTTTTGTTGGTCATACCAAGTATAGACCTGAATACTGCTTTTACTTACCAAGAAGAGTGAAAAAGGATTATAATGGTTTTGGGAAACAAATGGAACTTCCAAAGTTTGTAAAGCACCGATATGTCTCTAAATAATCTTAAGAGTCATTCCATGAACTTTTTCCCATGTGTCACACTTCCCCATGGTCTGTACAAGTGCGAAACTCACCTTTCTCCCCAAGAAAACTACTCTTTCTTATAAGTCACTTGCCATTTTCAGTTACCAATAGTTGATTAAGACCAATTAGGACACGTGTCACATGATATCACATTTTTAAACTTCACACTTCCTAAAAAATCCATACAAGCCATTAAATTCCCCTTTTTTGACCTCAAAATGACTAAAATGCCTAAAATGACTAAGGACCAAGACTAGAATAACATTAAATGACATTAATTGACCTATAAAACACCTTATTAAATATGTATTAGACCCATAAAACACCTAAAATTCAATTTTTTACCTATATGGGTCTTGATTTCACCTAAAAGTCAAACTTGGTCAACACTATCCTCACAGGTCAACCATAGGAATTATGGGTCACACTTAATTAGCTATGCCTTTCAATTAGGCCTTAGTAGCCCTTATAAGTCTCATGGAGACCTATTCCTCCATTTAACACTCCATTGATCAAATTTTAAAACACAATACCACTTCTAAATGCATAGGTCCACTCCACATGATCGCTTAAACATCATCAAATGATCACAATCATCACAACACTCCTTTGTTAAATCCAAATAGATCAATCTTTGACCTTATAGATAAAAACACCATGAATGAACACACAATCAACTTATAAGAATTTTTTCATACTAATTATGGATTGGTCAAACCTCTAAAATCCATATATATCATTCTTAATGAGTCTACAACACTTTCCAATAGCTAAGTCCCCTTGAAATATCCAAACACCATCAAAACAACTCAAAATATCTTTCTCAGATCACTTACAGAACATGATCAAACACATAGTAAACTTTGGAGCTCCATGTATTTGACTATACAAATAATTAGACCTTATAACTAGGTTTTATAGATGCCCCATGAAATCCTATACAACTTTGCCTTTTACTACACCTCTAAATTTTTCCTAAATCAAAATTTATGGCTGGAACACTATAAATTGGTCTTCCCTCATAAATTTGAATATTTGAATTCCAACAGTCATTGAGCAACTATTAAACTTCAAACACTTTGTCAACATCTCATGCCCTCTCATAGCTTGAAAAAATATACATCATCTATCTCCTTTGAAATCATCTTGGTCTTTAACTTTACTTACTATTAAACATCAAGCACTTATCATCATCTCATTACTTCTTGACTATTTGGTACAAATGTGTTTCATCAATCTCTATGAATTAACCATGTCTTTGTCTTATAGTGATCACCATTGATCTAATCTTTGAGATCTTAAAATTGTGCCATTTGGTAGCTCTATGTGCCTTCTACACATTTGAATCTCTGACTTTGACTTGCACCATCGATCTTATAATAGTATAAATTCTCATGAATTGTTGATCTTTTATCTAAGCTCTATGAATATGACACATGTCACTAGTGCATTCATTCTTTGGCATATTGAATTTTATGTGCACCATTATATCAATAACTAAAATTTAACATGAACCTTTATATCTACTAACTAGATGACCTCAGACTTTAATGTAGTTCAACTTGATGGTTTTTGTCCCATCACAATCTAAAAGTGAAACTTTGAATATTTATATCTCAAGCTAGAAAACACTTCAGGACTTTGTTGGTTGAATATTTTGTCGATCATCGTACTGATAAACAAAATAGGTCTGATCAGCCAAAGTAGGAAGATTAGTCATCCAAATGTGTAGATTTACCACATCAAAAGGGGACTGATCTCTCCTCTCATCAAGGGGAGGTTCCCTATAGGTATGTTATATATATATATAATATATATATATATATATATATATATATATATATATATATATAAACAAAAAATACTACTCAAGGGTAGGACAAACCATCCATCTCTCTTTCTTCAGAGATGATGTGTGCAAATCAAAGGAAAAACTCAAAGGAGATGATAGAAAGCACTCCTCTTCTTTCAGAAGTACTATTTAGTAAACCACAAGAATACTCCTGGTCATAACAAAAAAACGTAGCAAAGGATGTAATAACTAGTAAATCGAGATGCAGCACAAAGTCTCCAACTAAATTGCTCAAGAGTAAGATATGAAGGACAATGAGGGCACAAAGTCATCCCAAATTCCTTTACATAAAAATGAAAAGAAAACACACTAAAGGCAATTATGGGGGCACAAAGTCTCTCCACACTTGACTCTTTAGGACACCTTCCTGACTATTGTCACTAATTTTGCTTGTTGAATTAAAGGAACAAAAAATATATTAAGGAAAAAGACATAAGAACAGTTTCCTCAACAACAAAGATATCACAACACAAAGTCTAAAAAATCACTTGCTTTCTTATTCCAATAACAAAATATGATCAAAAAACTGAGCTCAAAGTCTCATAAATGCCTTTCAATTTGGGTAGATTTTCATTCTAATTGTCAAAAAGAGATCCTTTTACAATAAAAGAGAGTCCCTTATATAGCCTCTTCAAGAAGGACTCAGGAACAATAATACATCATGTTGCATTGAAAACTGTTAAGAAGACAGGCTAGAAATTAGGGGCATCTACCCATTTGTTTTTCTCAATGTAGAGAAACAAGTCACACTATTAAAAGTTTGCAACTTTCAATGTCCACTTGGCTATTTGATCCTTCCTTCATCATTCCTCCTTTTATGGTTAATTGAATTGAGTCCTGGATTTAATTTGCTATTTTATTCCTTCCTCACTTTTTGTTGGTCTTAGCCTTAAAGCCTATGAATCCATTCGAGTCTGTAGATTCAAAGGATCAATGGCTATTTTATGAGCTTTAAAATTGACATTTGCACGCCCATCACTATGTTTTCAATGGCTAGTTCATTGTCTTGAATTTGACGTCTTCAGGCACATCACCCCTTTGTTCTTCTTTGGCCTTTTTGTTTGGAACTTTCCTAGAAAGAACCTACCATTTTGGGCCTTAAGAAATGATCCACTTTGGGCAAAAAAGAGCCCTCTGCAAGGTATCTACCCTCTGGGCAGTCTTCAAATGGCCTTCATGCTTCTTGTTTTACATCTTCCAGAAGGGAAGGTGACCCTTCGGCTTTAGGGAAGTGTCCTTCTATTTGGTGGCCGAGAGTCCCCTGCAAGGGCACCTACCCTTTAGGGTCCTTCGACAGCCTTTCACAGCTTTCCTACAGACTGTTTCTATGGGCATTTTCCCTAGATAAATTCCCATAGACAAAAAGTCCACAGACAAAAAGTCTGCAAAACATGTTCTGATCACTTTACCTTTAAAAAATCCTTCAGGTTTTCTTCCTACAGCTTGTTTCTTAAATTCTTTTAGAATTTTTTGTCTGAAGGAAATCCTTCAAATAAAAAGTATGAAGGAATTGCTTCTTTTCTTAGTCTTTTTCTAATTCCTTAAATAAAAATCTAAAAGAATTACCTTTGCGGCCTTCTTTGAAAATGACCCTTCTAAAGGGTATTTTTGTCAACCAAGTTCCCTCCACAAGGGCACTTGTCCTTAGGGAGGTTTATTTGAACTTTTGCATTTGAATCACTCATTTGAATTGTCTGAGTGAACTGCTTGGTTGAACTAAGCCATTGAACCGTTTGATTTAACCAAACATTGAACTGCTCGATTAAACCAAGTCGATGAACTTCTCCATTAAACCAAGTTGATGAACTACTCCATTGAACCACTTTGTTGAACCAAGGCACTGAACTGCTTGGTTGAACCAAACATTGAACCAAGCTGATGAACCAAGATTTGAACCAAAATGGTTCAAGCTGATGAAAAAATTGAATGAACCAAGCCTTTGAACCAAGCATATGAACTAGGCATTGAACCACTTGATTGAACCTGCCTTTGAACCATTTGTTTGAACCAACCGTTGAACCAAGTTTTGGTTCAACAGTTTAAACAAAGCCTTAAACCAACTGACAAACCATTTGATTGAACCAAAGGATGAACCATAGCATTGAAACAAAGTAGATGAACTAATTGGTTAAACTTTGAACTCGTTGAACCTTTGAACCAAAGTGGTTCAACGGTTCAAGCCTTCTTTGATTAGATGCTTGTCGATGGATATTTTTGATTAAACCAAGGCACTAAACCAATCCCAAAAATGACCAAGTGTTAGAAACTGATTCTTTTCATTGAACCCACCTATCGAAGTCTTTGAACCTATAGAAATCAA
Source organism: Torreya grandis (assembly GCA_037957365.1). Lineage (NCBI taxonomy): Eukaryota > Viridiplantae > Streptophyta > Pinopsida > Cupressales > Taxaceae > Torreya > Torreya grandis. The sequence goes on from JARHVA010003067.1 coordinate 2,010,636, forward strand.
GTCTGTAGAAATCAACCTGTAAAACCCATTGAACTTGGCCTGTAGAGTACATAGATTCAAGCCTGCAGAGTTTTTAGATTCCTAAGAAGTTTGAAAAATGAGGAATTTGAATGCCTAGGACAAATTTTCGAAAGGGAAGAGACAATCTTGGTCTATAAGACCAAAATAGTTCAAATTTTGTCCCAAAAATGAGTGATATTTTTGGGGGACAATAGTTGGCTCTAGTTGGAGAACTTTTGTCAATTGCAAAAAGAATTGAAAGGAGTAGAATCTAGAATATTTAGTGTCTTCATGTGTACCATTGGGCTATGGAGTCATGCTACCCAGAAATGAAAGGCATAAAAAAATAAAACAAACAAAACAAAATGGAATTAAAATTTTTACAAATATACATATATACAGATGTAATGATTTGATACTTCATGAGTTGAAGTGTTTCAGATGCTGCCCATTATGAGGTAGAGAAAAGAGTGTGGCATCTTGATATTTTAGTAGAAAGCTATTTTCACCAATGTGTTGATGAATTATAAATGGGCCTCTCCAAATGGAGTCAAACTTTTCATGCATCCCCTTTCATTTTCTCCTTTTGTCCCACATCAAAACTTGATCCCTAATCTAGAAATCATAATTTTTGGCCTTCTAGTCAAAGAGTTTCTTTACTAGAATTTGATGAGTAGTAATTATGTCCACCAACATGGTTCTCTGTTCCTCTAGCTCATTTAGGCACATGATTCTTTTATCAAGAGAGCTTTCATATGTCTGATCTTCAATTGCCTTTGCCAATTTCAAGGCAAGAAATTCTAAGGTGATTGGTATCTCAGCATTGATACCATAAAGAAGTTGAAAAGGAGACATACCAATTTCCCTCTTTAGTGTGATTCTATCTGCACATAGAGCATCAACCAATGCTTTGTGCCATGTCCTTTGATTGTCATCTGCTAGCTTCTTGATGATAGTTACCAGGTTCTTATTGTTGGATTCAGCTTGTCCATTCCCTTATGGAAAATAATTAGAAGAGTGAGAGAGTATAATTCCATAATGAAAATAGAATTGTGTAATCTGTTGAGAGGTGAAACAAGCTCTATTATCAGTAACAATTTTGATTACAACTCTAAACCTAGAAATGATATTCTCTTTGAGGAAGTTGCATACAACTTTTAAAGTAGCATGCTTAGTTAGGATTGCTTCTACCCACTTGGTGAAATAGTTAGTTGTTGTAAGGACATAATCATGTCCAGCACTTGAAGATGGGTTTATAGTCCTAATAAAATCAATCCCCCATTACTGGAAAGGTTCTTCTATGATCACTAGCTTGAGAGGCATAGCAGCTAACTTGGGTCTTCAAATAAATTACTGACAAAGTTCACATTTCCTAACCCACTTATGTACATCTTGGAAAAGAGTTGGCCAGTAATACCTGGCTCACATAACCTTGTGAGCAGTCACAGGAGCAAAAAATGTCCTCCACAAGCGAAATTGTGGAAAGATTTCAAAAGTTGGCTTTGTTGTTCTTTGTCTACATAGCGAAGGAGTACTCCATCTATGCTTCTCTTGTATAGGCCGTTGTCCCAAAGGACAAAATTGTCAACTTTCAACTTGATAGTCCTCCTTTCTTTGTAAGACAAATGAGTAGGACATTCACCATAAGTAAGGAAATGAGCAATACCTGAATACCACTCATTGGTAGTGGAGACAAAAAGGACTATTGGTGTCTTTTCCACTTTAGTTTCTTCACGTTGTGTGTCTTCTGGCTTATTGTCAACAATTAATTAGCATAGGCCTTTACCCCTGACCAGATTTGTTGGCTTGATGTCTAGATCAAACTCTTGGATCTTTGCAATCCAATTACCTCTTTTCATGCCAAACTCCTACTGAGTAAATATAGACTTGACTATAGTGTCAAGAACTAAGGTAGTAGTGTGTGAATTTAGAATATAGTAGCAGAAATGTTTGATTGCTTTCACCAATGCATAAGCATGCCTCTCTACATTTGAATACTTCATCTCATGGGTTTTGAGAGGGCAACTCATGAAAGAGATAGGAGATTCCATACCTTCCTTGTTTTATTGAACAAGAATTTTTGAAAGAGTGTGTTCAGATGCATAGCTATATATGATGAAATCTTTTTTGTAATCTAGACAAACCAAGGTAGGGGTGTGAGCAATGGAAATCTTGATATCCTAAAATGCTAACTTGCCTTCTTTAGTCTAGCTAAAGATGGTCTTCCCTTTCATCATGTTCACAATGTGTCTAGTCTTCTCAGCAAATTTGGGGATGAATCTCCATAAGAAATTCACCTTTCTGAAGAAAGAATGAACACCATTCTTACTTGTAAGAAAATTAAGTTATTGAATAGACTTGACTCTATCTGAGTCAATCTTTATGCCTTCTTTTGACACAATGTGTCCAAGGAGTTTCCCCTCTATTACTCCAAAAATAGACTTCTTGGGGTTCAAAGAAATACCATTCTAGCGGTAGCACTCCAACACTTGTTGTAAGTGGCGTACATGATCAGATTAGTGCTTTGAAAAGATAGTCAAGTCATCAAGGTATACCACTATAAATTTACCAATCTCATCTTTGAAAGCCAGATCCATTGCTCTCTAAAAGGTAGCACCAACATTTATTAAACCAAAAGGCATTCTTCTATATGTAAATTTACCCCAAGGTGTGGTGAATGTAGTCTTGTGTTAGTTTACTTCACCAAATTCAACTTGATTATATCCTAAGAAGCCATCCAGTATTGATAACATCTCTGAACCTGTCACTATTTGAAGCACTTGATCTATAATTGGCAAAGGATAGTTATCTTTCAAAGATGCTTGATTCAAATTCCTAAAATCTACACAAATGCAAATTTCACCATTTTTCTTTATTACAGGCACTATGTTTGCGATCCATGTGGAATGATGGATTGGGAATATGATTCTAGCATTTAACATTTTTGTATCTCAGACAGAATAGTACCTAGTATTTTTAGATTGTACTACCTAGATTTTTACTTATAGGGCATTGAATTAGCCTTGAGAGGAATGTCATGGTGGATTTCATCAGGTCTGAGAGACTTTAGGTCTTCATAAGAATATGCTAAGACATCCATGTATTGATGGAGTAAAGAGGTGAAATTGAATCTTTCTTCAGGGGTGCAACACTTACCAATGTTGACCATCTTGGGATTTTCTTTAGTGGTTAGATTTACTCGATCAAATCCCTGAGAGAAATTTGAGTCTGTTTGTTGTTGTTTGATGAATCTATCATGCTTGTCAAACAGCTTCTCAAGAGAAACCAGGCCTTTGGGAATTTTGTTTCTTTTCAGCTGTAAGAACTCTTCATTTATATTTAAACTAGATTCAAAGGCTGATTCATTTTTTTGAGATTTACTGCCTTCAAAATGTAGTTGTTCAAAATTGTCTTTTCATTATAGGAAAGCAATGATTTGATGATCATCATTGAATACTTTCCAATGATTAGCATTGTCAGGAACACTTGGTCTATAGATTAACTCAATAGTATACCTATCTTCTTTGAAATTTGAATGAGGAACTAAAAGAGTTCTTGAAATAACAAGTACATCAGCTATGTCATTAGACTCTCTAGGTATGGTAGAAATGTTGAAAGAATCAAAGCTTTCAATTTGGTCCCAAACCAAGTTACGGTAGTGGTGTAATCTTTCATTCTTGGTTTGATATAAGTTCCTCACTTGACAAACCACTAATTCAGCATCCCCTTTGGCATGAAGAAACTTGATGCCTTTGTCTTGAGCAACCTTCTTTCAAGCAATAGAGATTCATATTCAACTGTATTGTTAGTGTTGCTAAATTATAACTTGTAAGATGAAGGAAACATATCTCCTTGAGGAGATATCAACACAATTCTGGCTCCTAAACAGGTAGAGGAATAACTACCATCAAATTCTAAAGTCCATATCTCATCTGATACTAATTTTTCATTAGACTTTCCTTCATCAGTATTATAGCCTACTAGTTCTTCTACTGTTCTAGTTGAACTAATTTTTGAGTTGACACTTTCAAGAATTATATCATGTGTTTCATGCACTTCATCTATAGATAGAAAGTAGTTACCCATACCTACAGATTCAAAAATAATTTGAGCTTTAGGGGATGATGTCTGGGTGACCACATATTTTGCCTCATTTTCAAGGAGCAACCTCTTTATTACACCTTATACAGGGATCCTTGACTTAGATAGATCCATGCTTAGTTCTCCTCCCATGTCCTTGAAAAAATTTCATCCAAGCAAAATGCCTTAGGATGTTGGGACGTCAGCCACCAAGACAGTCATCTTGATTCTCTTATCTAAAAAGGTTGTAAATGCAAATTAGGCATCTTTAGTTTTCCCTAGCAA
>JARHVA010003067.1:2020000-2087500 GCA_037957365.1 Torreya grandis
AAGTCTATAGAAATCAACCTATAAAGCCCATTGAACTTGGCCTGCAGAGTCTATAGATTCAAGCCTGTAGAGTTCATAGATTCTTGAGAAGTTTAAAAATGAGGAATTTGAATGCCCAAGACAAATTTCAAAAAGGGAAGAGACAATTTTGGTCTATAAGACCAAAATAGTTCAAATGTTGTCCCAAAAATGAGTGATATTTTTGGGGGACAACAGACTCCAAATCTTTAGGGTATATTTTTGGCACTGTAGACAACATATCATTGAAAACCTTTAACCTTAGTTGGATTTCTAAGTACCTAAATTTAATGGACAAACTTTCTAGTTCATTCATATCTACATTATGTGTAGTGATGGTCTAGTTAAGTATATAAACTTAGTGAACTTATGTCTAAGAGGCCAATTTTGAACCCATATATATTTAGCTATGATCAACATCATAACCTAAAATTTGAACCATATGATATCATCACATATGGTAATCCATATATATATATCAATATTCTCCTATAACCTTCATGCAAGTGAAATATTATGCCATCAAACTGCTTACTCAAATTTTTCTACCATATAACCAACTATGCCTAGATGAACATAATGAAGAAATAAATCAACACCATGTATTACCATAAACATATTAAGCACTCTTGAAACCCCATAGGACCTATAAAACATGATCTCATCATCTATAACATTTACCAACTTCTTATCCAAGCATATACTAAATATATATGCTTACATACTAGGCTACCAAGCCTATGCCAACACATTGTTCACATGCTTGTCTTCTCTTATTGACTTGAAACCACATCAACATGCTAGATATAATATGATAAGCCTATAAAAAAATTAAAATAGCTCATATTCATCTAAATCCTACCTTTAAAAACTTTAGGCTCAAACTCATCATCATCATGACATCACCAATTTATCATTACCTTTGACATCAATGTGCACATAACATCAATCTTTGACATTAATGATAACACTTGCCAATAATCTCCAACTTTATCATTGATGTAAAACTCTTCTTCTATTTATCCCCCTTTTCCATTAATGAAAAAGTGGACTAAACATCCACTAAGATCCTCTTAACATCATGAATGTATTCAAATATACTTCTAACTACTCAATATACTTACATACTTCATATGAAACAATTGTTCCCTCTTTGACATGTATCAACTTAAAATTGGGCATCTCTTACCCTTAGACCTAAATAACTACTCATAGAGCTTAGAAAGTTCCCCCTAACATCATGGTCCATCTCATGTCATCTTTTCTTTGACATATATCAATCTAAACTTGGGCTATTCTAATCCTTAGACATGTTTACCTGTAGAACTCACAAGCTCCCTTTGCTTATGCAAGAAGATTCAACATATTTTTAAAAATTATGACTAAGTTTGATCAAGTCATCATATCAACCTTCTTAAAATATCATCTATATTATATATCACCATATCTTCAATATGATTGAAGAATAACACATATTATTCCCCTCACATCATGCATAGCTCCTCAAGCCACTCAAGCTATCTGATTTAGCTCCCCATAACTCTATGTATACAATATTATACTTCTCAACAATACACCATGGATATATTCTTATTTTATGATGCACTACTATTAATGGGGACTAAACACATATGAAAACAAAAAAATTATTGAACTAACCTTAAGAATATTAAGAGGGACTCCCCCTAATATCTTTCAGCCATTACACTTCTTGAGCATCTTCAAATCTCCACAGACCATGAAGAATAACCATGCAAGCTTACTAGCCTTCTCTCTCAAACCACCTCAAGGACCACCAATATATCTTCATGTCACTCATCAAATAGGAATAATGCTCTAAACTAACCTGATAACTTACCTTGAAATACTCATGCCTTACTATTTTGGATAAACTAAGGAGAAACATCAAATCTTCATACTAGGCTTGTCTAGACTCCTTGTAGCCCTTCTCGGAACTTGAAAATCCCATAATTTTTAGTAAACACACCTTAAATACCTTAAAATTCATATTTGGAGCACTCTCATATGTACCTTCAAGCACACCAATTTGCATCACCTAGATCATCTACTACAACATACTTCCTTCACAAACCTACTAGCCAATTATGCCTCCATCTTGATAAAAACTTGTAAATTTTTAAAACCACAAACCTTCAAATCACTATGAATATTTATTTGAAAAAACATTTTCCCATTCCACCTATTAAAAATATTCAAACCTCAACTCATAAGGTAAACCACTTTTCTAATGTAGCCCAAAACTCTAGAATCTCAAAACATGGTCAACAAACCTCCTTTTGGTCAACACCCACCTATGAAACTTCTTGCACACCTAGAGACAACCATCAAACATTTATTGACCAAAATTTTAGCCTCCACACATTTGGTAACCCATAAATTTTATAACCCATTTTAGGCCTACTTCCCCCTAAGCTAAAAATGATAAAACTAAGAGTACTAAAAAATCTCTAATTTGACTTTAATATACCTTCAAACCAAAAAACCAACACCTAGAGCATGCTAAAATAAGGTCAATAGACCTTTCTATGAAAAAATTTCATCTTAAAAACTCACAAATCCTCCTTTTCCACTTGTAAACCTTCAATCTAACCCTACAAACCGCTTCAACTAAAAACACCATTGCAAGACCACATACTTCTTCAAACTGAGAAATGTCTTCATGAAGCACAACAAATACATCTCTACTTCACAAGGACCTAGAACAAAGGATAATACTAGTCCTCATCACAAGAATTAATAACACTCTTCTTACTCTTCCTTTTCTTGATTAAAACAACATTTTTAGCATCAAAATATTCAACTAATACCTTCTCCTCTTTGAAATTAGATAATAAGAACTCTTGGTGATCATGAAACTCCTTCTTACCTAAAAATTCTTCAACTACAAGTAAAATATCAGATTGAGATCCTTCTTTCATATTCTCCTTTGATTTGAGTAGTATAACTAACTTGATTCTTGGATCGTCCACCTTCTTCTCCATTAATAATGATATCAAGCTTCCTTAGCACTCTTGAGACACCTCCAAAACTAATTCCTTTTCTATAGTATCATAAGTTTGATCCTTGAACTTGATAGGACTAGCCTTCACTTCCTTAGGTCTCCACATCATGTTTTGACTCTCGACATGATTTCTAGGAGTTTATCCCTTCTTTAGATGAATTGAGGGATTATTAAATTTGCTAGGATAAAGTCTATAAATATGACCTTTCTTATCAAAAATGAAACAACTAACATCATTCATACCTTTTGACATATTTAAACTACGATCAATCTTTGGCCAAAAAATCATTATATCATAGCTCCATGAATGTCCCTACTTGACTAATTTCCTTCTATAGTCCTTAGCTCTATTACCATACTTGGTACATGCATAATAATGACCATGGAATGAAATAGCATACCTTGAAGCATTTTCTTGTCTAACAGACCTTCTTACATTGCTTTCAAATCCTACATTCTTCTTCACTTGCTCAAGCTTTACATATTAATTTTATAGCCTATCTAACTTATCTATGAGTTGTTCATGCTCTACTCTCAAGGATTTAAGATTAGTCTTTAACTCATCATGCTCACCTTGTTTTGAACTCACCTTAGTATTAGCTTCATTTAACTAAGTCTCAAGATATCTGCACTTTTCTTCGCTTGATTTTAGGCTACCATCTAAAACCTCTAATTGACCTCTGAGATCTTTGATGACCTCCTTATCCTCAGCTTATTTAGTCATGTCATCCTTTAATCTACATGTTTTCTCTTCAATAGACTTGATCAGCTCTTGATACTTCTTCTCATCTCTCTTAGTCTTACCTAAGAAACTTCCCTTAAAATAACTGACTTGTGATTCAATACTTTTGATCACATACCTCATCTTTTGATTCCTCTTTATGAGCTTGGTTCCTAGATCTAGCTATTCTTCCTTGCTATCATAAAACACTTCTTGTCCACTATCATGGCAAACTTCTTCATCATACATGATATTCTTTTCTTTTGAACAACTTTCCTCTTTTGAACTCAAATTTACCTTGGATATTTTAGTTGAACCTTGAGATCATTTATAAATTTCTTATCCTCTTTGACATATTTATTCAAAGTACATATCTCCTCTTTAATTGCCTTGATCATAGCCTTCCACTATTGATTCGCTTTCTTCAACTGCTTAACCATCCTATGCTACTTAGGATCTCCTTCAAGATGTTAAGCTTACTCAAAAGGAACTGATATGATACCAATTATTAGAGGTATAATCACTAAGAGGGGGTGAATAAGTGTGACAAATAATCCAATTCAATTTCCAAACCCTTCAAACACACAAAAATTCAATATAACCATTCATGAAGAATATAAGATGTTTATAACAATTAACAATGAAGATAATGCAAGATCACACACACAACACAAGATTTATGTGGTAAACCTTCTTGGGAAATAAAATCCACTCCAAATCCTATAAAATCATGGAATACTTATCCTATAAGATGATCATAAACATGATACTAGTCAAGTCCTTCAGACCAAAATTTAGTGAAACACTTATTTCACAAGGAGCACCTACCCCTAGGATGATCAAATCCATCTAACCACCTATAGGTCAGGTCCTTCTGATTAGGCTTAGTGAAACACCTATTTCATAAGGAAAACCTTCCCATAAGAAAAATCAAGTCCTTTTGACCACTTGTTGGTCAAGTCCTTCTGATCTATATTTAAGCAACCTCCCAACACCTCTGAAATGAACACCTCTTTATCACTAATTACCTACCAATGTAATGGAGATAAAATGTATATTATATCTCTTTAACTATTCACACTACATAGCACACTCTCTGATCTACATCTCAAATCAAACACCAATATCACATAGACATCATTTATCCTTCATTCACACTCAAGGCATCTTGAACATCCTTTTAGATCACTCTTAACCTCTTCACTCATCCTCAATCTTCAAACCTATAAGATCACTATTTAGACATCATAAATATGACCTAAAAGTCACACACATGATCATGAGCCTTATCTAATTTACAAATCATCCACTTGGCACCCACCCCTTCTTCTTTCCTTCACTCTATAACTCTCAGACACACCTCTTCTCTCAAGTCTCTCACATCTATAAATCATCATCTTTGATTTTGCCATTTATATATACTTCATGATTATTATCTTATTGGTCATCTTTTAGACTTGACTTAACCCTTAAAACATCTGACATATATCAATAATATCCTCACAGATTGGCCATAGCAACTATGGGTCACACTTAAGAATCTATGCCTTTCAATTAAGCCTTAGTAGCCCTTATAGGTCTCATGGAGACCTATTCCCCCATTTGTCACTCCATTAAGAAAATTAGAAACATAACACCACTTATAAATGCATAGTTCTACTCCACATGACCCATTATACATATTTAAATGATCATAGTCATCACAAAACTCCTTTTCTAAATTCTAATAGATCAATCTTTGACCCTGTACATAAACACCATGAATATACACATATTCAACTTCTAAGCATTTACTCATACTAAATATGGATTGGTCAACCCTTTAAAATCCATAAATATTATCCTCAAGGAGTCTAAAACACTTTAAAATAGCTAATTCCCCTTTAAATATCTAAATACAATTATAATGACTCAATATATCCTTATCGAGTCACTTACAGAACATGGTCAAACAGATAGTCAACTTTCAAGATCAATATCTTTGACTATAAAAGTAATTAGAACTTATAACAGGTTCCATAAATGCACCATGAAATCCTCTATAATCATTCCTTTTATTTAACCTTTGATTTAGTCTTAGATCAAAATTTATGTCTCAAACACTGGAGACTAGTCTTCCCTTGTAAATTTGAATATTTGAAATCTAACGGTCATTGAGAAATTGTTAAAATTTGAACACTTTGTTAACATCTTGTGCCCTCTTATAGCTTGAAAAAATATGCATAGTTTATCTCATTCAAAATTAGCTCATTATTTACCTTTTCATACTATTAAACATCGATCACTTATCATCATCTGATTACTTCTTAACAATTTAGAATAAATGTACTCTATTGATCTCTATGGATTAACCAAGTCTTTATCTTGTAGTGCTCACCTTTGATCTAAGCTCAAAGCTCCATCAATTGTGTCACTTGGTAGATATTCATGTCTTCTACACATTTAATTATTTTACTTGTCTCACACCATTAATATTCTGAGAGTATGAATGTTTATAAACTATTGATATTCTATCCAAGCTCCATGAATGTGACATATATCACTAGCGCATTCATTATTTGACATATTGAATTTTACATGCACTATTGGATAAAGATCTATGATTTAAATTACACAATTATATATAATGACTAGATGACATTAGAATTAAATCTAGTTTAAATTTATGCTCTCTAGCCCATCACAGTCTGTAAGTGTAACTTTGAAGATTTATATCTCAAGCTAGAAAACACTTCAAGACTCCAAATCTTCAGACTAGATTCTTGGAACTATAGATAACATCTCAATGAAAACCTTTGAACTTAGTTGGATTTTTAATTAAATATATTAAATTCAAAATTTTTATGGTTCATTCATATCTATATGACGTGTAGTGATGGTCTAGCTAATTATAAAAACTTAGTGAACTTTTGTTTGAGAGACCGACTTTGCACCCACATATATTTAGCTATGCTCAACCTCATGACCTAAAATTTGAATAATATGATATCCTCACATAGGTTAATCCATCCATATATCAATATACTCATATAACCTTAACACATGTGAAATATTATGTAATCAAACTACCTATTTAAGTTTTTCTACCATAGAACCAATTATGTCTAGATGAACATAATGAAGAACTTGATGAACATTATGCATTTCAATAAGAATTTTAAATAGTTTTTACACCTTATATGACATATAAAACATGATCTCATCATCCATAACATTAATCAACTTCCTATACAATCATATATTAAATATCCATGGTTACATACTAGGCTATCAAGCCTATACCAACACACTGTTCACATGCTTGTCTTCTCTTCTTGACCTAAAATCACGTCAACATACTAGATATACTATTAGAAGCCTAAAAAAATACTTACCTTAGATCATATGCATATAAATCATACCTTGTAAAAATTTAGGCTTAAACTCATCATCATTATGACATCACCATTGTATCATTACCTTTGACATCAATGCACACGTGACATCAATATTTGACATCAATGAAAACACTTACCAATAGAGTGGGGAGATGAATAAGGTAGAATTAAATAAACAATCCCTAGTACTTATATCCTCCATGAATATTGTGATGGAGTCCTTGAGGTAGATTATTATAACATTCTAGATCAAATAATATGGGGTAACTATCTCTTACACATAAGTGATGAGGTTATGATCCCATCTATAAAAAAGCATGATAGAATTAGTGAATACTTAAATTTTCCTAAAAAATAAAATAATGCTCATAAACATGAACATCATGAATATGTGGATGATATGTGGCAATAATTCAATGTCATTGTGCAAGATTTTGAGGAGGTGAGAAGATACGTAGCTCTTTGAAAAGAATACAGAGTTGATGTTGAAGATAAGCATATACCTAATGAGTATAAATAAGATCATGGTGTCTCTACCAAGAAATAAATAACCTTGTTATAACATTTAAAATATCATGAACAAGAAGATAACCTTAAATCCTCCCAATAATAAACATATCACGGTTCAAATGCATTTGAAGTTGAGAAAATTTTGATGATATCCAATGATCAAATTGAAGACTATCAATTGAGCATGACAAAATCTAAGAAAGATAAAAATCCAAACAAGACTCTTGGAGGGCTAGATGTATTTTTTTTTAGAGCTTCAAGTGACATAATTTTAGTCAACATAATATGTAACCATGGTAAGTCATTTGAATATCTACACAAGTAAGTGTTCATTGATGCATATGCCTAATATGATGGATTGTTATCTTGGAGTATTAGTGATGAAATAAGCATTATATTTGACCTTGATTGTATTAATAAAAAGGATCTTCACCTGAAGTGTCTTGAAGTATTGTACATAGTAGGATATGTGTGTGTTTTTGCTTATGTTGTTGTGTGTTTTCCCTAAGTGTTTTTAAGAGCATAAGTGTGTGCCTTAGTTTCTTGTCTTATGTGTTTGTTTCCTTGTTGTGTTTGATGTGGTTTGGTGTCATTTTAGAGGCTTATAAATTTTAAGAGTATTGTATAGGTGATTCCATTACCAAAAGATAGGATATGGTAACTAGTCTTTAGTATAGTAGGCATGTCACCCCTAGGAAATCACCAAAATGTTGACAAAATTCAACCCTAGATGAAATAAGATCAACACCCTATATATCCAAACTTTTCATAAAGTATCCTAGGTTTGAATTAGTTCCATGGTTACTAATGAGGTCAAATAATATGTTTTTAACTTGGTCATATTTATCTAAGTTTATCTTATATCATTTTAGGCCATATTTTGGGTCATTTAATGAAATTGTATGGTTTTCACAAAAGGACCATTGTGTCAAAGTGTACTATAATGTACAATATGGATAATGTTAGGTAACTATTTAAAACTAAAAATGTAATAGGTTCAATGTGGAAAGAAGGAGATCACTATAAAAAGGGAGTTTCATGCAGTTGTATGAATTGAATGACATACTTGGCACATGGGAAGGATTCAAGAGAGTCTCTTAAGATTCACACAAGTCTTTTATATGATTAAGAAGGTAAAATAGGTTAAAATTTGGCAAAAATAGATACCTCTCACTCTCAATGCTCTCTTGGGTAAGTCAAACAACTAAACCATTTTACATTTGGTATGGTAAGCAGGAAGAGAGTTGAACTAAATGCACTTGGAATAATTTAGTAGCCTTTATGGAATTAATTTCTATTGAAATAGTTATTTGTTTGGTAGTATGTGATTTATAAACAATATTTAAGATTGTTGATGCCTTCAAGTTGCTTTCATAACCCCAACACCTCAATTTTTATCATCTTTTACATTAGTTTGTGTGAACCATTTCATATATATATGCTGATAAAGAATTTTATTATTTTTATTGATAATTTCATCTTATTTGGCATGTGTGAACATGGATATAGAGGCAGGATCATCTCTTTGTGTTAGGAGTGAGCACCATTGAGAGCTATAGAAATAGTTATAGTGTTTTTTATCCTATAAGTAACCCCAAATCAAAGGTAATGCATATGTTTCAAACTCATATAACCTATGATGGTCTAGTAAAATTTAAACTCACTAATGGGCATATCAAGCTTTGAACCAAGTGAGGTTGAAATTTGAATTGACATAAATGTAGATAGTGATCACAAGACTATGACTATGTAATAAATGGAGGTAAAATTATAGACCTTGAGAGAAGTTCAAGGCAAATGATACAGTATAAGAGACATGTTTTGATATAGGGTGGATATTGTTGAACATAATGAATAATAGTAAGACATATTGTCTAATATTGAACTTTCATACATAGTCACTAGGATTACATAAATAAAATAGTGACTAAAGTCAATGCAAAGGAGGAAGAGTAATGGTGAAATCGCTTTTGAGGTGTTTAGACTCATTTGAGACATTAAAGTAGGCTTAAAAACATAAATAATGTCATAGTATATTTGGTTGATCTATTTCACACACTCATACTTAGATCCTTGATTCATAGAGTTAGAAACTTTCCAATGAGAAGCTTTAACTTCACTTCTCTAAGTGAGGTTTTTCTCATACAATGTGCCATATGTTGGTCAATGTCTATGAATTCTATGCCAGTCTAATGAATCCCTTATTAAATTTTAGACCTAAAAGTAACATACCAATTCGAGAGGAAGTTAATTAGGTGAAGATAATGAGGGTTGATTAAATTTCAAATCTAGTAAAGTTTCCATTGAAATCACTTAGAAGCTATAGTGCAATTGAACCTAGAACATTACAATTTGTAAATGACACTTAGTGTGTTGATGGTAAGATTGATAGTATGGTTCTAAAGTAGAGATAAGTATTTTTATGTGTAACATTATCATATTTACCTTAGAGTAAATAAAATTATACAAGTACAATCCTTGAACAAGAATGAAAACCTATACTAATACCTTGGATTCCTAACTTACACACCTACAGTCTAATTCATACATAAAATAACTCAAGCTAATAGAGAATGCAATTTTTATGATAGATAGAGGTGTAATATGGTTGAGTTAATTAAAACCACTTCAAATTATGATAACACATTTTAATATGATCTTCATAATCATGGAGATAGAGCATATATTGATCAAACTAGCTTTTTAGACCTCATCCTCAGTCAATCATAATACTACATACATGATTACACAAACCTAAAATCTAGCCTAGAAAAATTGAAGCATTGAGAGATTTACAAGTGTTATCTATATTTAAAACTTGGTAAATAGTTTCATAATCATCTAATCTATCCCCTCAGGGTCTCCTTCTGATAAAAAAAATAGGGGAAGTGTCCTCTATTTTGTCTCAGACAAAGGGCACTCCATGAGTACGGTAATCTATAGACTTATAGTACATGAATGATAAAAGGATGAAAGGAAGAGTTTTAATACACCATGGGAAGATGTGAAAGGTTTATTTGGATATTAATGAAGTGTTTAAAGGCCTTTTATTTAGTGTGATCACCTAGTGGAAATATACTCATAAATTTAGTCGAGGTCTATTAGGACTAGAACAAGGCCTAAACCCTAATGGCCTCCAACTTAATTCATATGATCATGAGATCCTTCCAATTAATTTATTTATCTTTATAGGGAAGTTGAGGACTAATAATAGTCATTAATTTTCTCAATTTTTTTATTTTGGCCTAGTTTGGTCTCAATCCTACCTAGAATGCCTAAAAGGAGCTTGAAAGCCAACTTCATTTGCTCATATCTGTATGGATGGTGCGCATGGAGCCTAAATAATCTATTTATATTTTATTAGGTTACTTAACTTTTTTTAATTGACTTTTTTTTAAGGATAAGCATCTAGATTTTTTGAATCATCGCTATGAAGCTTAACCTCATGAAACCCTTGTATGAACCTGATGGATAAAACATCATTAGAGATGCATCTATAAGTGTCCAATTGGACTTAAATGTTTTTTATAATTATTTATAAATCTCCCAATCTCCTCATCATCTATTTGATACTTATTGTCACTTGTACAGACACACCTAATTCAATGTTTATTGCATGTTTTGATGTATTTCATGGGTATTAAAAGGAATAGATATATGAAACACACTATGAAATTTGTGTATAAACTTAATATAAATCCTCATAGTCAAATATCACCATGGTATTACATGGAAACCCATATTATAGACCATTCATTTCAAGTAGTTTGAATGGAATAGTGAGAAAAGTAAATGACTACCTAAGTGTGATAGTGAGAATAGTGACACTGAGTTTGTTGAGATTTATTTGTTAGATAAGATGAAAAATAGGTCTTAAAAATATATCTAACATATTTACAATGAGCTTCCTTGAGAAAGTGTGATCCACTTAAGTCACAAATGTTAATATATATTCATAGAGGGCTAGTAAGTGAGTACAGACAATGAACACAAGTGTTAAGAGGATGATCACCAATTGGAAAAGTGTACAAGGATTTGTATTTATCTCATTTCCATATTCTCATGTAAGATCATATGTTTGAATTATTTATAATTAATTTAAATGTAGATGAACTACTCATCTTAATGTGGTTAGTTTCAAGGACCATGGATATTTCCTCACTAACTTCAAGGAAGGTGTCTTTTTTATGATGGACACCTATATAATAGGACTTCATTATTTTTTTCCACTTAATTATCTTGAAATTTTATTTATTTATAAAGTTTTACACTTGGAATTTTGACCCTTTATCTTCACTTATTCTCTCTCCTCTCCTATGTTGTATATATACAAGCCTTTTTGGATTTATAATGGATCCACAATTGGTATGGTGAATCCCTACTAGTTTGACATATTGATTTTCATTTGAATAAATATTTTTAAGTTTTTTTTGTCTCTACAACTATTTACTAAGTATTTCAAGTGGTTTATGTGGTTTAAAAGTGATGAATGCCTTCTCCTTGATTCCATTCTACTCTTGCATGTTTTGTGTGAGTGATATCTCTTCTAACATGTCTCATAAAGTGTATAGGTTTTTTAAGTATGTTTTGAAGTGTGAGAGGGATTAATATTTTCTAGGATCATACCTTCTTTTCACCCACCTCTTGATATGTGTATCAATATACCTTTATGAGAAATACTTATGCTAGAAGGACAATGAGTTAAGGTCAATTTTAGTAGAATTAATTTTTAGTGCCGATGCAAGTGTGTTTTGTGAACTTATCTTTGGTGTATCAACTTCATTAGTTAGGTTTATTTATGTTTCATTATTTCCTTTTCACAACCAATAGTGATTATTCTAGTTTAGTGTGATCCTAAAGATCAGATCAAGGTAACTAGCCCTTTCAAACAAAGAGATATATCTCTTTTAGTAGCTTTTATATGAGGAGAGGTAGTTTCATGTTATCTCAAATTTGAGAAGGTTTAATTAAACTCAATAGGGTGAAAATTTGGGCTATAATATTTTTATTTAGCTTCAAAGGTTTAATAAAATAAAAAATAAAAATAAAGCAGAGGATGTGAGGTTTAACCTAAAGATCAATTATGATCCACTCAAGTTAAATGTTTTGCTACTCTAAAAATGCATCCAAAGGTTGGTAATTTTCCCTTGAACATTATTGATAAAATAAAGAATACTAATGTCAAAATTTTCATGTGGGAGACATTAACCTTTCCATGACAAAGGATTTATTTCAAGAAGCATTATGCAATTTTAATCTTTTAAGGGGAACAACTATTGAATCAAGATCAAACCTCAATAATCTATCTCATCATAAGGAAGGAAAATCAAGTGTGAATGAAAACCCTCCACCTTTATACATTTACTTGATTATTGGTGATCAATTGGTTTTTAATTATATGATAAAATTAGGTGCAAGTAGTTTTATGATGCCTAAGCAAGTTGTTGATAAACTAGGCTTGAAGTATGAACCAACCACTAAAGGAGTAGTAAAATTATATGGTATAACCATTAAAACAGTTGTTATGATAAATGAATTAAGTATTATTTTTCATGCATGTCCTAACTTCTCAATCTATCAAAACATTTCCATTATAGATCTCCCATCTTACTTTGCACTATGTATATCTAGAGACTTCATATCTAAGATTGGAGGGTACTTGTGATTAGATTGGTATCAAATAATATATAGGATAAGGTATGGAAATAAATTCACTATAAAATTTCAACCAATTTACAAATATCACATAGATCCATATGTGTAAAATGTTTCTAGAATTACTTTCATAGTTCTTGATCAAGAAGAGACTATCCTAGACCATGAGTTAGCCACACTTCTTAAAGGCATTCCTAATATTATACTTGATGAATAGGGAATTAAACATCATGAATATAATCCCTATAATATCATTGAGCACACTCATTTAGTCATATACTACATGCATGAAGAATATGCTATAATCATTAATATTTTCAAGCATAATGATCATGTTGATGGTATATGGAAAATGTTCTTTGATGGATATAGAATAAAACATGGATTAGGAGATAGTTTAATATTGTTATCTCTTATTAAAGATACTTAATTTTATGATTTTAGATTTTAACTCAATTTTATTAATAACTCAATTGAATATGAAGAACTTAAACATGGACTTATGTGGTCTAAGAAGAGATGAATAAAGTTCTTAAAAGTCTTCGGTGATAGTGAGTTCGTTATAAATATAGTTATAGGGAAGTATAAAACCAATAATAACTTATTGAATTCCTACAAACATAGAATTTGTACCTTATAGAGAAATTTTAAGCATTTAACATACAATTTGTCTGAAGAGAAAAGAACATACATGAAGATTGATCAATTACCATTGGTGCCCAATTTTATATTCCAAATGACATAAAGAGGGAGAAAACCCAACATCATATCAAGGTGGTTTTTAATCTTGATGTACCTAATAATGTTACCATATGTTAGGTATTTGATAATGACTAATAAATAATTAGTTTTTTAAGAGAAAGCTGAGATTTCTACCAAAAATCAAAATAAATTATAGCAACAGTATGATGACTAAATCATCCAATTGAAATCAAAAATTTATTAAAAGGCTTGGTCACCCTTGAGATAATTTTAAGAACTAATGATTAGATCAAATAAGATAATATGAATATGACTATCAAGCATAGGGAATATGAACAAGTTTCAATTATCAAATACACGCTTCTCAAACTGGGAAAGGTATGTACTAAAGTTGATAAACATGCATTTGTTGAGTTTTTTAGTGATTATGATGACATATTTGCATGTAAATACAAATACTGTAAAGTATTTGATCCTAGTTTGGATCAACACAAAATTTAATTAAACCCAAATATCAATCCAGATAGTTAGAAGCAAAGGTTTATAAACCCCAAAATAGAACCTCTAATGAGGATTGAATTGGAAAAGTTATTAGAATCTAACATAATATTTCTCATCAAGCATTCTTCTTGGGTGGTAAACTTGGTTCTTATTATGACTAAGAATGGAGAGATAATTTTTTGTGTAGACTTTATAGATATTAATAGAGCTTCTTTGAAGGATTACTACCCTCTTTCATCCATGGATAAAATATTACAAGTGGTAGTAGGTTCAAAACACTTATCACTTTTAGATGGATATTCAAGGTATAATAAGATATTAGTCCAAGAGATAGATAAATATAATGTAGATTTAACCATAAAATGGGGTACTTATGGATATATGAAGATGCCATTTGGGTTGTCTAATATTGGTGTAATGTTTCTAAGGGATATGAATATGGCATTTTAGGGGTTGATCAATGATATAGTCCTAGTTTATTGGATGACATTACAATATTTTATAAACATTATAATGATAATTTGGCTCATCTCAAGTAGTTTTTTTATAGGTGTATATAATTTAGAGTCTCATTCAATCCACATAAGTGCATTTTTTTAGTCCATTAAGGTAAGCTTTTGGGCCATATTTTCTCAAAAAGAGGACTTGTAATAGATCATGAGAGGGTAAGTACAATCAAATATTTGTCCTTTCCAAGTCATAATAAAGGGTTGTAAAGATTTTTAGGAATGATCAACTTTGTTAGGAGGTTTATTATTGATTTTACCAATGTTGTAAAGCCTCTAACTACTATGTTTAATAAAAATACAACTTTAAAATTATCTAAGGAAGGGAAAGATAGTTTTGAATAAATAAAACAAGATAGAGCCCAAGATCCCACTCTCATAAATCTTAATTTTTCAAAATACTTTGCCATGTATGCCTTTGGAAGTGATGATACTATCTCAATAATCTTGGTATAGTATAATAGTGAAGGATTGAGGTAGTCAATAGACCATTTTAGTCAATGATTGAAATAATATGAGTTAAATTACAATTTCATAGAAAAAAAAGTACTTATTATTATAATAAGTCTTAATAAATTTATAAACATGGTCTCTAACAATAAAATTTAGTTGATAGTGTCACACCCAAGTGTCAAATAATTTCTTCTAAGTAGGGATTTGAATGAGAAGAGAGTTGGTTGGATAACCAAGGTCATAGAATATGATGTGATAATTAGGATAAAAAAATAGGTAAGAGGCAAAGTGATGTGTTAAAAGTTAACATAAAACCTAAAATAAGATAAAAGGGTTGTCCTAGTGCTATAATATGACCAATAATCACTTGCACCACCACTTCTTAAGAGTTGAAATCAAAACATGATCAAATTTATCCATGAAGGTGAGTGTCCTCAAGGTTTAGACAAGGATAAAGGAAAATAATTCAGATTATATTCCATTCCATATGTCCTTATAAATGTAATTTTTTAAATAAAATATCTTAATGCTATCATATTAAGATGTGTTGATTCAAATTAGATTAAATAGATATTAGAATAATATAGTAATGGACCATCAAGAGGAAAATTTATTCCAAGAATGGTAGTTGAAAAAATAATGAGGGTAGGATATTATTGGTTTGATCTATTTTTAGATGCATACACATGAGTAAGAAAATATAAAAAGTGTTCCTTCTTCATAGGTAAAATAGAGGTTAGTGTCTCTTCCCATCCACCCTATTTAGGTTGGTCATCCCTTCATCCAATGGGGCTTAGATTTTATTGGTATGATTAGTCTACCATATAGTGTAGGCCAAAAGTGGGTTTTGATAGCCATTGACTCTTTACAAGATGGACTAAAGTTGTGTCTTTGAAGGAAGCTAATGAAAACTCTATTCTTGAATTTTTAGAATTCATAATAACCAAATTTGTATTACCCATTATAATCATATTGGATAATGAAAAAGCATTTGTTGGCACCAAGATCTATAAATGGGCTTTTAAGAATGGAATTTATCTAAAAAATTTATCAAACTATTACCCTTAGGGTAATGGACTTGTAGAGTCAACTAAAAATAACCTCATCAAGATCATTAGGAGGACAATAGAGGAGAACCAAAGGAAATTTCATACCAAGATGAGAACAACCCCTTGTACTGATAGGATTTCACCAAAAAATGGATATTGGTAATACTCCATTTATGTTGGTTTATGGAAGAGATGATAGGTTACCTCTATCTATTAAATTACACTCACTAAAACTTGTTCATTAGTTGGAGCTGCTTAACAATGATGTTTGATATTAGATTTGTAGAATTAATGGAATTAGAAGTGATAATAAATAATTTTTATAAAGACTCTTGAAGCTCACCAATCCCAAGTCAAGAGGGCCTTTGACAAAAGCATAATTTTCAAAAAACTCAAAGAAGGAAACCTTGTCCTCAAGTGGGATGAAGAGGGTACCAAACTAAGATGACATACTAAATTTCATTCTATACGGAGTGGTCCATATCTCATCATTGGATGCAAATAAGCAAATGTATACTAGCTCTCAAATATTGATGGAGATGTTTTACCTATCCTAGCCAATGAGATACACCTTAAATTCTATTTTTGAGGTCATGAAAATTCTTTTCTTGTACATATTAGTTTAAGTTTCATGTTTCCTCCAAGTTATTCAAACACATTTTCTTTTCCTTTTATGTTTGGTTGTTGTTTTGTATTTTAGGTGTTTTCAATTTTTTTAAGGCTTTATCAAACATGTCAATGGTCTTATTATACCCAACATATCCATTTTATTCTTAAAGAAAAGGGGACCTACTTTTTCTGGAATTTGGCCTTATTTCTTGATCCCTTCTATTTTATCTATGCAAGTTCTATTTAAAGTGCTCCTTAGTCTTTACACTTATCATGGTATTATATAGTTTTATGGATTGGCCTTATTAATTCCTTTTTTTAAGATATTTTTGAGCTATGCAAGTTTTTTAGGACTTAGTTTTATTTAAAAGAATTGTATTCAGGATTTGGTTTGTTGGAAATTTTTCTCAGTCGTTTTTCTCAAAAATTTTGGTCTTCAAAATTTTTGTTCATGACTTATTCATCAGGATTTTTTCTAGGTCTTCAAGTTTTTGGTTCAGACTTTTATGCATGGAAGACTTATTTTGATTTTGTGTTCAAGGTTTCCATATCAAAAATTTTATTTTATAATTTTATTTGGACATTTTTTTCAAATAATTGTTCTAATGACTTGTCATTTTGGTCAGACATTTTGTTTAGGATTTTTATTTAGACATATTTATTATGTTTTGTATGTAGGATTTTTGTATTAGAAAAATTATCTAAAACAATCATCATTAGCTTTATACAATTCAAAAATTTTGCTATTCAAAATTTTTGTTTAGAACATTTTTTTTGACAATATTTGGTCTTTGGGATTTTTGTTTGGGCTTTGTGTTCTGAAGATTTGTTTAGATTTTTTGTAGGCTTGATCCCAACACAAAACACAACCCCTGATTCCAAACTACTGAAATCTTGCTATACTTACCCAATAAAGTAAAATACTTCCCAATACTTGTTAAGGATACCTACCAACTAAATTAATAATATTTAAATTATGTTGATTATACAAAACATATGAATTTTGGACATTTATAATGCATGACTTGGAACTAAATGCTAAATTTATATACAGAATGTGTAACCATCGATGTATTAATTACTCACAAAATAATTCAAACTTGACTTCTATCCTATGCATGAAAGCCATATCTACCTATGAATCTATTGTAAATGAATAAGTGACTAAGAAAAGAGGATAATTTTTCACAAAGAACATAAAACAAACTACAAGCACTACACATCATTTCAATTGCATCATCATCTAAGAGTTTCATAGGAGCACTTTTACCATGACCATTCTCCATAAAGGATTAGATAGAATTCATGGACATAGTCTATGATGACACCATATTCAATAATAGGTATAGAAATTATTCTAAATTATGGGATATTAGGGAATCTATCGATGTATTTTCACTAGATGGGAATCTATCTGCCATGGAATGAAAATTCATTATAGATTTGCTCTCCCTCAAGATATAAGCACTATATTCAATAGTGGCCAAGTCAAGGTGATGCCCTACATTGACCTCCTAGAAGATTTATTATTTATAGGGAAGATTATGTAGGATGATTTTTTACAGCATATGGATAACCAATAGTCATGACATGCATCTCTAAACTTAACTTTCAAAGGTATTTATCACTACCACTTCTAAATGCATATTTTTATAATCATAGATTAGTTTCATGAAACTAGGATAATTAAATAGATAAGGTACTCAACCCATGGCTTATCCTAGGGGAAAACATGACATATAAAGGAAAGAATCCCACCCTCATCAAAAAATTCAAAATGGGACTATAGATTGGGATGGTAATACTTAACATGGTGTATGGCATGCCCAACATCCATTTTATTAATTTGGATTGGGTGCCATTATTACATATGATGATGACCCATATGGAACTTTTGATTTGGGAGAAATCATTAGCTTCCTATTAAGAGAAGAGGTCCTTCACAAAAGCAAATGACCCATTCTAGATAGCCACTTCTATATGATGTCCTATCTTTTGGATGTTGTAATAGGCACATTATACAAGGTCTTTGGTGAGATTTGGAGCCCAACCATAGAATATGTAAAGAATTGTATTTATGATTATTAACAGTTCCTATACATATATACATATACAAATAACATGGCCCAAATTGTTAAGTATGTTTATCCTCAAGTGTGTCAAGTAATCCATGGGTATCCAATGCCAAAAATTATAGAAAGCATAATGAAAACACTTGTTGGGAGGGGTGATTATTGGTTATAGCCTAACTACATAGTGATTATGATTTTTGGTCACAAGGTCTACCCCTTGTGCCTCTCCAAATATATACCTAATAAATTTTTAGAGCAAGAAATCACTTATCAAATTTGGGGGAGTGTTGAGGAGGACCTAATTAAAAATAATAAAAGCCTATATTGTGGGTTGTGTATGGTCATTAATAAGATGTTCTACACTCAAAAGAAGCACTTTAGAGAGGTAGGAAATAAAATAAGGAGCTATCATTTACCTACCATGCCACACAAGGATTACGATCCCCATTGTTTCATACAAAGACACATTCAAGTCTTAGTTATCCCATACCAACATGTCCCTTATGACCATAACTTCTTAGTTTTGAATGTAATGGATGATGACCAAGTCCTAGATAGGATAAAATTTTATGGCTATAAAGAGGACCACTTAAGGATAATCTAATAAGAGCCTTCAATAATAGTAAAATAAATACATAACATGTTATCACTTGCTACAATGTAGAAAACTTTAGATTTTTGGTATAACTAAGCCCTAGAGTAGAGTAAGGAAGAAGGGGAACCTTCGCAAGAACTTACTTTTAATTTTAGATATTTCAATAAATAATAAGGGTGAATGAGCCTGATCTTACATGATCTCCAAGAGATCCCACTAATCTAGAGTCCTTTGATGAGGAAGAATAAAACCACCCAATTGCAGCTGCAATATAAATGTGTATAGTTACCACTAAGCATAAGAGTCTAAAACATTATGGATAGATTTATAGGAAGCTCTATCTCATCTCAAAAAGGCTCCTCCTTAGAGGCTAAGACCACTATTTTCTTTTGAAGGAGGCTAAGGACTCCCCTCACTGGTAATCATATAGTTGAGCAATTATAGATCTTACCTTCAACTCCTTAAAAATATGAGTGAAAAGAACAAGAAATTGATGAATAAGTATAATTAGAGAGATCCAAGGCACTAAGCCTTATGACTTACAAAGGGATGGTACCAACCATAGAGGACACAATAGGTAAAAAAGATTATCCTTTAGAGACAACTTCCCTAGTTTCTTCATGTGTGCCTATTTTTTATTTTATTCTATTCTAAAGACTCCCTAGGTGGAATTTGTCACTTTCACCCCTTGATGATTCATTGACCTCATCCTCTCTTTTGAAAATTCCTTTGCTCAGTGCAAAGGTAGAGAAGGACTCTTTTACCACCATTGATCCATCTTCTACCACCATTGCTCCATCTTCCACCACTATTGCTCCATTTTCCACCACCATTTATCTATATTCCACCATAATTACATATAATTACATCATGGCCACTAATTATATTCCCTCTAGTAATACCATAGTTAGAACCTTGAAGAGAAAAAAGGTACCTAGGAAAATTGAAACAACCATGGCCACTTCCTAACTCCATGTTTCATCCACCCAGATCACTTTGCCCATGCCATCCACCACTTTAACCCAAGATGCCACCATAATAATCTTAGGAAAAGGAAAAATTACAATCAAGTCATCATGTTCCATCCATTCCCCCAATGTGGAGTTTTAGATTGGTCTAAGATCATTTGGTCTTCCCTACCTTAGACAATCCTCAAGGCAACAAAGAAGTAATAACTAACAGAAGATCTTAAGGAAGAGGTTATGGTTTATATCACACAAGAGATAGATCCCAATTAGCTAGTGATTCCCCCATTGGCTATTGATCTAAGAACTAAGACTACTCGAATTCCTAGTTTTAAGATCAAATAGCTCCCATCCCTAACAACTTTGTTTGACAATCCATCCAGGAGCATACAAAGGGTAAGAAAGGGAAAGTTGGAGGATGAAATTGGTAAGGAGATGTTTCTAGAGGAAAGGCAATATTTTTTTGCCTTATCCAAGAGACATATTAAGTCTCTATCCAAAGCACATAAAGATGTCATAGTGGCACTACATGAGGGAACATAACAAGCAATACATGAGTTAGAAGTAAAACTAAAACTGATCAAAGAATAAAAATAGACAGTTCACATACCATTAGGCATTGAAACTATGGTACATGAGGCTACATATAAATGCTAAAATTATTTAGAGGCACTAGATAAAATTCAAGATTAATTATCCCCTCACATTTTCAAAACACATAAACTATTTAATTATTTGAAGGTAAATGAAAATAAACTAAAATTGTTAATTATTTACGCAACCAATAAGGTCTACAACCACTTAGATCCCATGAAACCATTAGAAGCATCTAATTCCCTCAATATGGTATTCATTAGAATATAGGAAGCCAGGGAATGGGTAATAGTAGATGGGGCTTTGATCCCATAATACTAGGATTATGAGGCCCTTATCCTACAAATTTTGAATGACTTTAAATTGTCTAGAGAAAAAGATGCTATAGGAAAGCTGATAAGTAGGAAAAACTTTGATCATCTTATTCAAGAAGATTTAGACAATTTCAAGTAGAGTTTACAAGGGCTACCATTATAAAACATTGAAGTAGAATTGAACTTTGTAAGTAAAAAGGTGACTAAAGTTGAAATCTTCAAAATTAACTTCCAGATGATAAAACTAGAACTTGAAAATCTAATAGGGAAAGTTGGCAGGGTGCATAGACCCTTTCTTTTGAATTTAGATATAATAATAAAATAGCATGATGTGGTGCAAAAATACTATCTTGAGATAGAGTCAAAGAAGTAAACTAAACTGCCCACATCTAGTTCTACATTGATGGATATAGTTACCACTCCCACTAAAGTCAATGCATTCGTGCAAATGTCAACTAAGCCTTAAAAGGACAATTTTATGCATGTAAATTCTAATAGAGGTGTCAGTTTTATATTTATAGTGTTATTATGATTCAAACATATTTTAAAAAGTTTCTTTTTCATTTTTAAACATGCACATGTTGTATAATTTTGTAAAGGCTAACTTGAACTATTGACAAGTGCCAGATAACTTTATATAGTTTTGATACCATAGTTACAACTAAAGTTTTAACTACACTATGTAATTTACTTTGCATGCACTTGGATAATGAGTTGACCCCTTTCCCAAATCTATTTAAACACATGTAACCACCATTTTTAAAAGGTCATAATATTTCAATATATAGGAATAAAAATAATTTTAATTGTCAACATATGTGTTTGTGTATTTTCTTTCTAATCTTTATGTAATTAGGCTTACCTCTTTCAATTCTATGATTTAGTAATTCTAGTGTGCAAAATCAATGAAGGAATTCTTTCTTGTCTTGATTGATATGTTAGTCTTAGATGTGAAATAGCTATTAAATGATTAGCAAATTAAATTATTTATTGGCAATTAAGTTGATTTATTCATATTCTTAAGTTTGTAGAGGTGTTTTAATTTGATGTAGTTTTATATATATGTGTAACTGCTATCTCAAATAACTCACTAAGCCCAAGCCATAATCTCCTAATTAAGAGTGTGTAATAATTTATCTAAAAGGATCAATATTTGACTAAGGCCTATGATTTTCCTATATCAAGATTATCCTATACTTCTTGACCATGTACGAGTGTGTGTGTGTGTAATACATTATAACAACATACATATGTTTTGAAATCACTTGTCCACTTAAAAACTATCATGAGAGGTGATTCATGAAGCCACATAGTCTCTCTTTTTTGCAATACCCTTCCCTCCTTTTTGAGTTTATTTCTAGACCTACCCACTCTAGATTAAGTGACCATATAGTGACCAACTCATTTAGATTTTACTTCCTTTTTAGAAACCACCCCTTCATTCACAATCCTTTTTAATAACCTATATGCCCTGCCTATTAATCTATCACCTGGTTATTAAAACTACATACCTTCAATTGATGTCTTAAAGTGGAGTTCACATCCATTGAGATCCTAAAATGTTATAGGCTACCTCATTATGATCCTTATGTGCATAAAAACTACATCAATAGGTCTTACCTTGTCTCATTCTTCATAAATTTTCTAAATGCCAATGGATTCATGCCCAATGGATTTGATGAGGTAGCTAGTCTAAGTGTTTAGGAAGGAAAACATGCCTTGGAGGTCACTAATAAATGTTGACTATCACTCATTTTAGGTCTGATATCAATATTATGAGAGCCATAAATTCATTCATTCATGTCATGTTAGCCTTTTGAATATCTGGGCAAATGATTTCCAATGAGAAATAGAGTAAGAAGGGTCTTAAAAAGAAACCCATTAGGATAAAAAAATTATTGAGAAGTGCCTATATATTAATATAAAACAAGATATGGTAAAATTCTAATCATATAAAAAATGGGTGGAAAAATCACACCCCACAAGAAAGTCATAATGAGGGTTAAAGAAAACCCCTCAAGAAAAGTCAGAAAAGTGGTCACAAAATGACCACACAAAAAAATTACATCACATCAATTGCTAGAAAAAAGAGAAACTAAAGTACAAATAACATTAATGAAAACATGTAACTAGTAGTAACAAACATAGATGTTAGGGGAGGCAAAGGAGATGATAGACTTGGAGGCTTATCACCCCATCCTCCCATGGCAAGAGGATCCCCATCAGTAGGCCAGGGCTCCCAACCAGGGTTTTATTACTCTTTCAAAGTCTCATTTCGATTTATTTCAAGGTAAATATCTAGATCTAATCATGGGAATTTTCCTTTGAGAGATAGACCCCAACCTCTATTATCACCATCCTAGGATAGGGGAGGAGATCCCTAGACCCAAAAATCACCTCTAGATTGGGAGGAACCACTTGGACCACCAAGATGAAGAGAAGGCCATCGATGTGGTGACCATCATGGAGAGTAACTCCTATGTCTAGGTATGGACCATTTCCATCTTGGACCACATCCTCATCCCCAGGAGGGTGAAGGATGTCATGGGGGTTCATGAGGTTATTAGGTGATCACACATTGAGTATTTCCATAGTGATCAAGAAAATGTTGTAGGTGGTTGAGCTCTAGATGGACCTTGTCTATTTAGATTTGAATCTATAGAGTGACATTACAGAGAATAGTAATTTTATTGTAAATATAAAAATTATGTTTGAACTCTTCATGATTAAATCAAGTATAATTTCTAGCTTTCCATATTTGAAAAAAAATTAGCTTAAAATATATACCAAAAGTGATTATATTTTATAGGCAAAAAAATGAAGTCCCCTAAGAGAGCCATCTTCCACATGAAGAATTATAGATGAAAAGGATAAAAAGGGAGCGAATCTAGCACCACATAGACTAAGTATGTGGGCAAAACCAAAAATTATTATTAATAGTCTATTTTATTAAAAAGCTAGGAATATATGATTAGGCACACCCAAATACTTGAGTCAGTCACCCATAGGCAAGCCCTAGTAATGAAGGCAACATAAAAAATGATCTTTTTAGGGCTCAATAGAAGTATACCACACTGTGTTAAAATGTTGGGCCCAAATCCCATCATGTGAATGAAGATTACACATGATATTAATAATATCAACTGGAATATGTTAAGGGGAAATTAATTGATATCCCATCAGTGGGGAATATTGGGTGAAGGGGGTGGATATAGGCTAATTCCAATCCCTCCAAGAAGGAACAAGAGAATTAATTTCAATTTTAAGTAAATATTCATCATGTATAGAGCCTTAAATTTTAGCAATAGTATCTACATTTTAATTTCTTTATTGTTTTTTATTTTAAATTTATCTCCAAATGAGCCAAAACTTTCTCTCTTTACAAAAAATAACATTGATAACCTTCACACCTTTTATAGAAAGGTGTATCCCTTTAACCCAGGGGACTAAGGCAAAGGGATCATTATGAAAATTAAGCCATGGTGACCACTAAAAAGATTGAGATTTAATGAAGATGCCATTTATATACCCTTTAACAACCCAACTGAGGTAAGGCTTAAGCTTCTCCCAAGTCTTCTATAAGATTTGAATTACAAAGGAACCCTTAGTTTTACTAGGCACTAGATGATAAGTAAGGAGTGAATCCCTAGGACTTTCCATGCTTTCTTGCCATAGGTGAGACTCTAAGAGATATAATGGTAGACAAAAATCATCTAGGATTCATCCCCATAAAGATCTCTAATTGTCCATTTAGCCCCAAGAGTAAGTCCTTGGATTTTTATATCAAGGAGACCCAGTCCCCTAGTTTCCTTAGGGAGACAACAAATGTTATAAGAAACTCTACATAAGCCATTATGTCCCTTACAATTAACCAAAATAAAATCTCTTAGAATATTTTATAATTTTTGGTAGGCAATATTAGAAGGGGCCCATTAAGAGAATAACACACATGCATTGATATAAAAACTTTGGGATAAACCCAAGTGCCTATAGCATGGCCAGAATGAAGGGTCACTCAATATGCTCATGAGCTTTTTCAAAATCAATCTTTAAAAATAGGGCCTTTTGATTGTAAATCCTATCCCATTCCATACCTTCCTAGATAGTGATGACATTGTCTAGAATTAATCTATTTTGTATGAATCTTATTTCTTCACTCTAAACAATTAAAGGGAGAATGTGATTCACCTTGAGATTTAGATATTTGGAAATAATATTATAAGAGGAATTGATAAAATTAATAGGTCTCTAGTTTATGATAGTTTTAGTATCACCATCCTTAGTGATGAACTTGATGTTACCTTAAATAATAAGGATACCCAAGTAATTAGTTAGAATGTATTCAGAGTACACCAGGTGCAGATCAAGACCAACAGTGTCTCATAGGGTTTGATAAAATTCATATAGGAAACTATCAATTTTTTGAGCTTTTTCCACTAACATCCATTTAACAACTTCATGAAGGTCACTAAGAGATAAAGGCCTATCAGAATCAATTATTTGATAATTAGAGACTTTTCATGTCACAACCTAGATACATTGATGGAGAGGTGCCTCCCTTTCTATAGAATAATATTGCATCAAGAAAACACCATGGTAATGATTAATAAAGACTTGAAAAATGTTAAGAAGTTTGGTAAATCTTACATTTCCTTCCTTGACATCTTTGATTCTATCAGTAGCTCTCTTAGAGTGGATGACGGTAAAAAAATCCTTAGACACCTTGCACCAATTTTTATCTAGTGCATATGAGCTCTTATTTAGATCCTATGTCTTTATGTGCTTCTTAAATTTGGATTTTATGTCTCCATTGTGCCACTTGATTTTGAAGGTGGACATTAAATGGTGTCTACTCTAGTTCTTATGAGGTGTAGATAAACTTAGAGTTTGTAGCATTATGTAGATGTTGTCTAAAAATAGTTTCTTACTTTCCATAGATATAAAGAAATGTGGAAGTGTGAGCAAGAGCCTTAGAGAACCACTAAATCCAACCAATATCTCATTTTGGTCAAGGAACTAAGTTCCAAATTCTAATAATGTGACCCACCATTATTTCATGTTTGAGGTGGGTAGTATTGAGATAGAAATTCATGAAAGAAGGCTTAACTTGAGGATAAGTACATTCAAATTTAAATAAAATGGGGTGATGATCTAAGCAAAAATTATCATGAATGATAAAAAATGGATTATCTTTGACCAAATTAAAATAGAAAAGATCATTCTCAGATAGCAAAACTCCATTGAGATGCTAAAGCACCATGTCATCCCCCTGGTGGAAATTAGACCAGGTGAACTAAGGAGAGTCTAAATAATTATTTTGGTGATGGTTAGGATCAAAATACCTAAGATTAATATTCATCTAGAACCATGTTTCACACTCCCCTACACACCATTTTATCAAAATTCACTCTTCCTTATTCTCTCCCAACTCTACCATGTTAATGTCACCATAGAGGATCTAATGAGAATATGAGAGAGATTCAACCAAACATATCCACATGTATTCCCATTCTAAAACATTATTAGAGGTTTATAAATTGACTAATCCAATCAGTTAGTTATTAAAGTAAAAAAGGGTCCACACCACCTGATGGGTAGGATCTAATCCCCAAGAAAAAATATTCTAAGCAAGCTCTAGGGATAAAAAATTAATGGCCCCACCATGTCTAATTTCATTCCTAGTGACCTAAAAAATGGCCCCAAGTTAGATGATCTATGTTTCATTCTATATAAAGAAGCCAAAAATCTTGACCTCTTGCAAAAAATGAATTTTCGTGTTATTGAAAAATTGGCAACTATTCATGATTGCATAATTATGCAACAGATCAATAATAACTTAAACATTCCAAGAGTGAAATATCATTATATAGGATTTAGGTGCATGTTATTATCCTTTGAGATCCCTTGTAGTGTGGAAAACTTGTTATACATAAGATCTTTGGGTATGTAATCATTCATTCTAAATGGATACCATTTTTGTGTCATATATTCCTCCTCTTTAGGAGATGAAAAGGGGATGTGAGAGCATCATAATAGTTATATTTTATCACAAGTGACCTATCTCCTTTGTTCCTTGGAGGATATCACCCTAGGATAGGGTTAAGACCATGACATAGGGTGGAGTGTCAACTAGCAATGCCACTACATGCAACATACACACAAGAGGAGAAAATTTGGTGGGTAAGGCATATTTTCTAGTATAAGTTAATGTAGAATTATTAATAATAGGTCAGAATGATAAATTTTGTCACATGCCATCACCTTTGGAAGATTATTTGTTTTTTCTTTTTGGTGATAGTAGTCCAATTGTAATTATTTCCATTCTATGTTTTGGCTTTATATCTGCCTTTATCCTAAAGAGCAAGGGGTGTGTGAACTATGAAAGGATATGCCCTAATCATTTGGTCTAAGTATTGACACAAAAATCAAGTGTTTGGGAGGTTTATATATAAAATATGTTGTGAAAATTAGTTAGATCCAATTTGTATATCAATAGAATATTTCAAAACATGGGACAAATCAACTTATAACCAAACCCTCCTCTGAGGATGATCCATATAGAATTTAGTCTTCTCATGGAATGTGAATGACTCGTGTTTTTTATGATCTGGCATATAGTATTCCAAAAGGAGAGAAAAAATCCAAAAATTTCAACCCAAATGGGGACTCTCAATTTTACATGCTTAGAGACTTGTAAGTCTCATGTCCAATGAGAAAATACAACCAAAGTGTTACAGATGAACCAAGGACCATGATTAATAATATATTTGGAGCATTATGGGTTTGAAAATCAAAACCAAAAAAATCCCTTTGTAAGATTTTGGACTCCCTCAAGTTTCACTCCATGGCCTTGCCAGTGGTTGTGAACCCATTACTTCTTAAGGATTTTTGAGGGGACTTGGCCAAAAAAATAAGAAACTAAAGTAAATTTATCAAATAAACAAAAAGATTTGTAAAATTTGGGCACATCTAAAATAACATTTGGTAATGAAGAGTTAGAGTCATTAACATTACCTCGTGGAAGACCTTTAAGATGAATTTCCTTGCCTACTTCATGGCCATGGTTATGTTTTCTCACTATATAAAGGTTTTACATAACCATGTCCATGAAGTAGGCAAGGCAATTCATCCTAAAGGTCTTCCACAAGGTAATGTTGATGAGTCTAACTCTTCATTACCGGATGTTATTTTACATGTGCCCAAATTTTACAAATCTTTTCATTTATTTGATAAATTTACTTTAGTTTCTTATTTTGTTGGCCAAGTCCCCTCAAAAAGCCTTAAGTAATGGGTTCACAACCATTGGCAAGGCCATGAAGTGAAACTTGAGGGAGTCCAAAATCTTACAAAGGGATTTTTTTGGTTATATATATATGTGTGTGTGTGTGTGTGTGTGTGTGTGTGTGTGTGTGTGTGTGTGTGTGTGTGTGTAGATATAGAGGTATAAATAATTAAATAAAGGGTACCCCCTTATCACCTATATGGTGAATGACTGGTCAAAATCAATAATTAATGCAAACAAAGTAATATCTTTCTTATATCCACAACAATCGACAATGTGGTAGAGACCTAAAATCCCATCAATGCAAAGCTAAAATCCTAGGGTTTATCAATCTTGTCCTCTGTCATATTAAGTTAATTTTAAAGAATGAGACGTCTAAAATATTTCATAAATCCACTTTGAGTTTTTAAAACCTATTTACAACTATTAAAATTTATACGTATGGTCAAGAATGCATTTGACTAACTGTTTCCCTATTCTTTCTCCATCCTTGAGGTTTGTTTCAAACATTCCAATGTGGGAGGAGTGAATTCATGACATGACCAAGCATTTACCTATATTTAATCCCTCACCCATGGTATTTTCCATTGCTCCTATCTTTTTAGGCATGGTTTGTAGTCTTACTAATGTTGTCATGAAGAAAACATCATGGTTTCAAGAGTATTTTGTAGGTTTATAGGTCTCATGTAATGATCTTAGATGATACATGTGTCAATAAATTATAATCTTAGAACACTAAATTGTAGTTTTTTATAGGTATTTCCATGGTTTTCAAGATTGGAGAATCCAAGTATCAAGTCCACAAACCTTAAAATTATTGTTAGAACATTTTCATGATTGGATTAACATTTCACATTAACTTCATGCTCCAAATCTCCTTCAAAGAAGCCCTTAATAGAGGGTTAAGAGAATGTTATATGCTCATTGAGGTAAGTTGTAGGTTTTGATGTATTTTCATAGTATTTTTAAAGATATCAAGCATGCAAGATTTTTAATAAATCAAGAAGATCATCCATGACAAAGTGGAAGCCTCCCAAGAGAGAAGATCGAGTTTAAATCATAGAACTTATACATTGAAAACATTTTTAGGATCTTGTAAAGGATATAAAACATAAAATGAAGGTCTAAATTATACAAATGAATAAATAATTAGTGATTTAAATAATTCAAAAGGAACAAATAAATATTATATCCATAAAACTAGGCTAAGACCATTTTCGTAGAGTTTTCAAGTAATGATAGACACATTATTTCATAATTCTAAAAATATATGGGTATTGAAGAGTTTGGAGATGGCTTTAATAGGTCTTACAACACTTCATGATGATACTTACATGTATCAACAAGTAGAAAACACATGGATTCAACCCATATTCTTGCATACCCAAGTACATGAAAGTTGCAAGGGTTTATTACAAGAAACATTCACATAACATCTTTATCTTATAGGTGCATGGCTTAAAATAAGTTTTAGGGAGTGTTAAGTGTATTTTAAGGACCTTATTAGAGATATTTATATTTTTAGACAAAGATTAAAACACATCATTTTACAAATAAGATGGTAAGTAAAGATAAACCTCCCTAGAACCTTAGGATTATGCCTTCACTATTTGAACATTTTTCAGGTTTTGGAGTGTCAAAATGAGTTGAAAATACTTTTTATGGATTTTAAAAAGTAAATATTAAATGAAAAATATCTTATAACATTTTTTCAAGAAGTGGTAATGGTTTTTAATGTCCTAAAGTTATTAATTACTCACCAATAGGTTTGAAGGCTTCTTGGATATCTTGATAATAATCTAGATTATTGAAAACAAGTTATAGGAATGCATATTATATGTGAAGTTGACAGCATGTTTCAAGAAGTAAATGGCACATTTTATGGGTTTATCCTCAAAAAAAATAATTTATACTTGAATGGATCTCTAGCATCTATATGGTCTACCAATTGAGCAGGAAGGTTTCAAACTTGATAGAATATCTCTATGTTGATCTAGTTCATCTCAACAAGTTTAAAGGTGTAGAAAATGTTTGATAAATTTAGAGATAATATTTAGGAAGGATTGAAATCACGCCTCAGAGAATTGAAATCAGCCTACAAGGCATTTCAAATAGTAATTATTTAGTTGCAAGGTTTATCTAGTGTTTGGGCCTTTAAAATAAGATTGAAGGTCTTTTATCGAGAGATTTTGAAGAAAAATTCAAGAGTCATAGGATAAAAGAATTTATTATTTGATTAAGATGGAAAAATATCCTCAAACAATCTCAATGGGATTACAAGTTAAGGTTTGATGTTTTCAATCATGTTCAAGGGTGGAATAAGTCTGCAGGGTGCTAGATAGCCTTTATAGCTATTAAGATCCCTTGAGGTTATCCTAACACTATGATGAAGTTGTATGACCTCTAAAAGAGCCCTCATCCTTAGAACTAAATTTATGGTCTTCAAGATTAGAAGTGATTTTATATCAGCTCCTATAATTTTTTTTTCAAAGTATGAGGTGTCCTATGAGGAACCTTTTGCATAAATTTATGAACTACAAAAAATAAATGAATAATAAAATAAACTTTGGAAAATAATTAAAAATAACCACTCTATTGAAGGATACTTCAAGGGCTTAACCTCCTTCAATAAATCTCAATACAATAATATTTTTGGATTCTTTCATTGGGCCTCAATTCTTAAATACTAAATCTATTGTAATAGCTACTACTTCTCATCTATGTGGGATAATTCAAATATGATAAAGGGATGACTTATAAAGCATATATGTACAAAGTGAATAATAAAATAATAATGTAAAGAGAAAGGTAGTTCATGGGTTCCTAACATTCCCTCTCCCTTAGAAAAATATTTTTACTCAAAGCTTTAGATGTGGGAGTCACTATTGAATTTGGAATAGTGGTTCCCATGTGGCATCTTCTAGTTACATGTCATGCTAGTAGATTAAAACTTTTTTTATTGAGTGAGAGTAAAGTTGGTGGGTAATCCTATTTAGGACTTATTCTATTTCGATAAGGATGGAATATTCATTATCAAGCTCTGGTAAGACTATTTTCACTATGAGGGTGGTTCCAATAACTATTCAAATAGGAAACATGAAGGACTATGTGAACTCGGGATGAAGGTGGAAGCTCCAACTTGTAAGTAATAGACCTAATCTACTGGAGAACCTTCTATAGCCCATAAAACTTTAGGGAAAGATTATGAAACCCTTTTAATTTAAAAAATGATTACTTATATGTATGAAAATTAATAAATACCATATCATTAGGTTGAAAGTGTATTCAGAGTAGTGTTGATTAACCTATTGTTTTAGTCAATTTTGTTTCAGATGGAGATTGCCTCATAAGGTGTTAAGAATTTGATCTTGATGTTAGAGAGTAGTGTTAACCACCTGAACTAGGGAATTATCAAGGGTATATGAGAGAAGTGTTAGGGGTGTTTGATTATAAACCACTTCATATGGAGTCATTTTAGTAGAAGTGTGATAGGATATATTGTACTAGCATTTTATAAGGGCTAGCCACTTTTCCCACTATTGATGTTGTTCCAATAAAAAATAATGAAGGAATGTTTCAAAGTATTTGTTGACAATTTCTATTTGGCCATTTTTTTGATGGTGATACCTAGAGCCCATATTTATTTATGTGTTTATGCATTAGAATAGATATATCCAAAAATGGTTGGTTAAAGTTGCATCATGATTAGAGATGATTGAGTAAAGGATGTCATGAAGACATAAGATCTTATCCATGAAAACTTGTGTGACTATGGAGGTTGTATAAGGATGGCTAAGGTCACAAAATGACTATATTTAGATAGGTTTTATACCAATACCAAGATCATTATTTTTCCTCTAGATTTAGGCGACCCCTCAATGAAATCCATATAAATATTAGTCTAGATCCTAGTATAAATGGGCAAGGGCTCAAGAAAACTAGGAATCATTATTGTTTCACCTTTGATGTATTAGTGGGTATCACATTCGGCCACCATCTATTTAATTTCCCTTTCATCCCCTTCTAGTAGAAATTTTGATGTGCACACTCATATGTTTTGAGAAATCCTAAGTATCTTGTTTATGGAGAAGCATGGATTTCATAAAATAGGTTTGATGAAGGTATGTGTTATTGGGAAGCACTAAACAAACCTTTTAATGTAGAGAAGCACAATCCCATGAATAATGTGGTACTCCAAACGGGTTAGTGTCCAATTATTAAATTAGGTGGTATCAATAGGGATCATATGCATACCATTGGTGTACATATTCTAACGAGTTTAGAATGGGCATAAAGATGGTAAAAAAAGAAGTTTGGTCCTCGAATGTGCATGAGAGAGAATCTACCATGACATTATCTTTACCCTTATTGTAAGTGATCTTATAATCATAGCGCATCAGTTTGATAACCCATTTATATTATGTCAGTGATGAGACCCATTATTACAAGAAATATTTCAAATATTAGTGATCAATTTTTATGCAAAAATTATTTCAAAGTAAATTGGACACCACTTTTGTACTGCATGTAAAATTTCCATCATTTCCTTTTCATATGTAGACAAAGCCAAATTTCATCTAGAAAGGGATTTTCTACTAAATGCAATGTGATCACACTCTTAAAGAACAAAAACATGTTGGGAAATTAGAGTTCCCATGGTGATTAGTATTTCACCATGAGATAAATAATTTGGTTGTAACAATATAAATCTTGGAATATATGTTGTATGTACATGAATAGTGAGTTATATAACTAACTCACATATTTGGGAGTAGGAACATCATATTTGGATTGATAGTTGGAAACATCTCCTAATTTATAGGAGATATTATTCATATATCTATAATAGTATTTTGTAAAATAAAACTATGTTGTTTTGATGGACCAAAATAATTATTGTGCTTTGCACATTTTCCAACTTTCAAATCTACTAAATAATGGAGTAGTCCTATTATCTACTACTAGAGTAGGTCCTCCTTGTGGAACCCACCTACAATTTGGTCTTGTTCTTCATAAGAGCATTGGATTGAAGTCCATGTCAGATGACCTTACCATTAGAAAGACCTTTCTTTGTGGTAATTTTAATGTAGTGAAGACCACCATAGGTCCATTGGTATTCTGAAATATTTTTGTGAACATATTTTTTTATAGTTTCTTGTGATTTAGTTTACAATGTGCAAATTTATATTGCATATATTTTGGATCAAGCTGTATAGTTTAAATTTGGTTTGATTGCATGAAGATCACATTTTCATGTTTTTATTGATGGAATCCACTAAGAAATAATCAAAGTTTTTCCTCAAAAATGCACACTCTAATTGAAAGAGATATCAGACCCTCCATCACCCTATTTTTTGGCTCAAACCTTGGTTTTCAATGGCAACCTTGATCTTAAGGAGAGCATCCATGACACATAGTTTCATTGAAACCCCAATATCCATGGATTTGTTTGCAGTCCCTAAAAAAGTACATAGTAGCCTAAAGCTTTCTAAACCATGGTGCTCACCTTCAAAATATTGTCCATGCTCCTTATTCTCCTCTCAATGTAGGGTTTTGCAATCTGCATTTTTTTAGGTTAATAAGAGTCTTTGTTTAGTTATTATTATTTTTTAAGCTTTGAGTTTTGTTTTTATTAGTCTTTTCAGAAACCCATGGTTTTATAAAAAGACTCATGTTTTTTAAATCTATAGTTTTACCTTTTGAATAATAACTTACTTTAATTTAGTTTTGATTATTTAAGTTTTAAGTTATGTTTAGTTTTTTAATATATATATTTTAATTTATGTTTTAATTTTTTTTAATTTAGATTTAGAGAAGTTTGTTTTATTATATACGATTGTTTTGTTATATATATATATATATATATATATATATATATATATATATATATGAGTTTATTATGTTTTTAGATTTATTTATATTTTTATTATTAAGTCAAGTTTTTTAAATCTTTTTCAATTCTAAGTCATTTTATTTGGTATTTTATGTGTTTATTTTTGGGTTAAGTTATGATTGTTTCTTTTATTTTTATTTTGGCTATTTTGGTTTTAATTTAATTATTTTTTTGTGTTTTAATGTCAATTTATTTTTATATCAATAGGATATATATATATATATATATATATATATATATATATATATATAATTATAGTTATTGTTTTATGTAATATTTTTAAATCTTAATTGTTAATAATAGTCCATTATCATTCTGTTTCATGATATCTATGTCTTGAGCCATTTTAATCTTATGAGTCTCAGTCATTTTTAAGTTAGAAGATTCAAATAATCCTTGACAGGCAATTTATGAAATAAATCTATGTTCAAAAGACACTTGTAATAATTTGTTATCCTAAGTAATTTTTACAAATTTTGTATCAGGTGCTTTTTTGGGTGAACCCAACATCTTCATGTCAGTATATTAAGAGGGAAATATAATGATGTGTAGTTGTCCCTTATTTCCCCATGTGACCTATAAGGGTGGGAATGTTGGGAAATTAGAGTTCCCATGGTGATTAGTATTTCACCATAAGGTAAATAAGTTGGTTGTAACAACATATATCTTGACATAAATGTTGTATGTATGTAAACAGTGAGTTATATAACTAACTCACATATTTAAGAGTATGGATATTATAGTGTGATTTATAGTTGGAAAAATCTCCTAATTTATAGGAGATATTATTTCTATATATGTAATATCCTTTTGAAAAATAAAATTATGTTGTTTGATGGACCAAAATAATTATTCTGCTCTACACATTTTTGAGCCTTTGACTCTAAAAAATAATGGAGTAATCCTATTAAAACATAGTTTGTTTCCATAGACATCTATTTTGATGGTGAAATTTTTTGTAAAGGATAGCATGGCCAAAACTAGTGTGCTACACCTTGCCTATTTGAGTGTCATGAATGCCTAGTTAGTTATGACATCCCATGTGAATGAATCCTTCTTCAGTAAAGAAGTGAAAAGAGACTTGATATTTCCATAATCATTGATGAACTAAAGGTAGTATCATGTAGGGCCTAGGAACCCATAAAGGATCTTGAGGGTTGTTGGTCAAGGCCAATGTTACATGTCACTATTTTTTTTATCCACACATACCCCATTGGCTAAAATAATGTGCCCTAGATATTCAACTTCCTCTTGACCAAAGGAATACTTAGATTTCTTGACACATAATAAATTATCTACTAATTTTTTTACCTATCAAGATGCTAGATATGCTTGGCCCATATATGTTTTTAGATCAAAATATCATTAAATAAAACAAAATCAAATTGATGGAGTAAATACCAAAATATGTTATTCATTAGGGCCTAAAATTTTGAAGGTGCATTTGTAAGTCCAAATGACATGACCAAGAATTAATAGTGACCATCATGAGTGTGGAAGGATATCTTTAGACTGACATCAACATGCATATGGATATGATGATAGATTGAATGAAGTTCTAATTTAGAGAAAATTTTTGCCCCATGGATCTCATCAAGAAACTCATCGATGATCAAAATTGGGAATTTATCTTTGATAATGAGGTGGTTAATGGCATAGTAGTAAATGTAGAGGCACCATAACCCATACTTTTTATGGACAATAATAACTAAGGAGTAGTACAGGTTGGTTTTGTGGTGAATAACTCTAGACTTGAAGAGTTATTATAATAACTATTTAATCTCAATCTTTTATAGATGGGGATAGTGATATGGCCATATGCTATGTGGGATATTTATTAGAAGGAGTGGTATGTGATGATATTTATCATGTAAAGGGGTAAAATCCACTAGCTCTATAAAAATGGTTGCATGTTTATCAAGAATGTCTTTTAAATTAATAGGTTGGGTGGTAGTAGTGGAGAGCTAGAATTGGATGGAATTCAATTGGACAATGACACAATATGAGCCTTTTTTAGAAGTTTTTCCGTGCAATAGTAACTAATAATGTTATAATATCTATGAAATAACCCTTTTAAGGTGTGCTTCTAGCCACTATCTGTGAACTACATCCAAAGTTTAGATAAACCCTATAGAATAGGTTATAATGTGCAAAGCCACTATGTCCCTAAGACCACATCACATCCCCCTAAGGGTAGGAAAAATATATCTAAGCAAAGATTTTAATTGCCTATCATGATACATACATTATGAAACCTCCCTTTATATGTAAATTTCCCCCCATTAGTAATAATGACTTTGAATCTAGAACAATGGTGTAAAAAGTAGTTTGCCTACTTAGCAATGTGGGGATTGATGAAATTATGAGTGTTGCTAGAATTAATGAGGCTTTTGAGAGTTTGTTTTAAAATAGACCCTTGAACTTCATGGTTTAAGGGGTGGTAACACCTACTAGTGAATTTATATAGATATTGGATTAAGTCTCTTAATCCATTGATTTTTTGAAGGGGATTTATTTTTCTTGAGCATCTTATAATTTTTAGATATCATGCTCATTATATTTATATAATAATGATTCCACATATATCAAGTATATATTTTGTGTGATTAACATGTGACCATTAACCCATTTGTCATCCAATTATAGCATAATCTTTTTCCTCAGGATCTCACAACTCTATCTTAGTATGGTTGTTGACTGGTATGGTTATGGTTGGTCACTAGTTTGATGTGTTATTTAAAGTTGGGAAAGTGGGAGGTCAATGATATGCTAATAGTTTATCTTTTTCTAACTTAGCTAGACCCAAGGCATCCATCATGTTTTTAAGTAAACAAAATTTCATCTTAGTTGATGTTATATCTTTGAGTCTACTAATAAAATAACTCTTGAAGAAGTCATCTAATAACCCTTTAGTGTGATTATCTAGTTCCTCAAATTCAAATCGATAATCATGACTCGTGCATGTTTAGTAAAGTTTGGTGAGAGTTACTATAAATTCCTCAAATGTTAAGGGACTAAACCTACACAAAATTCAGGATGCAAAGGTTTTCCAATCATCTTCATAATTTAACTTGGGATACTAACAATACCATTAGAGTGCTTATTTTATGTGGAATGAAGCAATTGGGACTGTTTTGATAGAATAAGTATTATAAAGGTTGAAGAATTTTTTAGATCAATATATCCACCATGTAGGATCTATAAAATTAAACCATGTAAAGTATATATTAGTACCATGTGATGTGTGGGGAGAAGATAAATTATTCTATAAAGAAAAATCCTTCTACAATTTGTTGAGTAAAAGGATATTATGTTGATTTAGTCCATGCATCATATCAGTTAACTCAGTGACCTAGGTTTTCAATGTTTCAATTTCTTCCTCCATGATCTTTGTGCCTACACAGGTGGCCACCATAACTAGTTTTTTTAAGGGATATAAAAAAGTGTTTTAAGACATGGTTATTTAGTATTTTTTTAATTTGGACTCAATTAGAAGGGGTTAATGTACTTTTACTAGTTTTTGGGTACCTCTTGGTTAGGATTGATGAAGGAAAAGGGAGATTTCAAAACCATAATGGAAAATTTTGAAAATTTGTCAAAAAGGGACAAAAGAGAAAAAAAGGTAAAGGAACATTATGGGAAAGTTTCAAAGAAAGAGGACAAAAACTAAATAAACTATGGAAAAACTTGAAAAAATTTTAAAAAATGATATTTTTGGCTAATAGAAGTGGAATTTGGATATGGACCCACAAGGAAGAAAATGTGTAGAATGGAATTTTAGGTGTTCCAATAAATTTTGAGAGTCAACAAATATATATAGGGAGAGATATGATGAAAACAAAATTTTCATCAAGTGTGTGGTTACCAACTATTCTCAAATATAATCAATTTGTTGATGGTTTCTAAAACTGTTACATCAAATATGGGCCCCAAGTCTATTCAACTACCTAAGGATTTTAAGGACTCTCTCTAGTCACCAATGCTATCTAAACAAGTACCACTCTCTATAAAATTTATATCCATGAATTTACCCCTAAGTGATATATCTTATTTTACCTCATGTTTGGAAACTAGTCAGTCAGTATGGGGATGTTACCTTTTTATTAACAAGTCCTCTCAATAGGACAGCTACTTCAAGGTTCTTGTTGTAATCCTCACAATGAGTTTTAGGGATTATGCCCAAGTAATTCCCATATTTATATTGAGGGTTATTTACCCTTATCCAAGCCTCCAATGAATATGTAGAAAACAAAGGTAAGAAAAAATATTTTTGAAAATAAAGTAGCTCATAGAAAACCATTGCTAAAAAAAATTCTCCAAAATATACTTGTAGGCTAAGAAAGTGATATAATTCTAGATGAGATGAAACTTATGCATATATTTACTAACTAAAAAAATAAATGAAAAATAAA
Source organism: Torreya grandis (assembly GCA_037957365.1). NCBI lineage: Eukaryota > Viridiplantae > Streptophyta > Pinopsida > Cupressales > Taxaceae > Torreya > Torreya grandis. Next base: position 2,059,251 of record JARHVA010003067.1, read on the forward strand.
ATAAAACTTGAAAAATAACTCAAAATATTTATGGATTCCTTCGTGGGGGAAACCTCTTTTTAGTAAGCTCAATACAATAATATTCACGGATGCCTTCATTGGGCCTCACCACTTACTTAAATACTAAATATATTCCTATATATACTACTTCTCATGTATGTGGGATAATTAAAATATGTTAAAGTGATGAATTATAAAGTACATGCATCTATAGTGACTAATACACTAATAAAGCAAAGAGAAGGGTAGGACACATGTTCCTAACATGTCTTGGGTCTCGTCAAGACTCACAACTATAATGCAACCAATAATAATAAGGTATCAAGCCTCATGAGGCTCTTATAGACCTATAGTAATAAATCATGAAGGTTTTAAGACAAAATTTCATAAGTTATTAAGCCTTCAATTAAAATGAAACAAGACTACAACATGATCTCAAGACATATTATCTTACTTCCAAACATGACTCTCATGATAAATGAGGAAAAAGATATGTTTCCATGAGTCTCAAGGCTAATCTATAGGTATGGAGGATACATATACTAGAGTTTTATGATCTTAACACATAGATCAGGGTCTACAACTATCTTTTAAGATCTAAGATCATTATAAATAACTTATTTCAAGGGTTGAGTAAAGTACCTAAATTATCACATTTTAAAGAAGGTTTCTTGAGTGATCAAAGATCCAAAATGATATCAAATATCCTTAAGGGTCATTCAAGTTAAGGCTTAATGTTTTCAAATAAGGTTTATGAAGAAGACACATGATGGTAGGTTTGGCATGGCCTTAGAACCATACAAACATGAACCTATAAGTTTGGTGAGTATGAATACAAAATACTTAGTATGTAAAGGTCAGAGAATGAGTAAGATTTATAAAGTAGCCTCTCAAAGTACCATTTCATGGACATGACTAGTATGTAGCTAGGGAATAAGAGTTTCAAGATTCTCAAGGTTGCATGTCTTGAATAATGACTATCATGATATTATTGAAGAAGGTAAGGATTGTTGAGTATATGTGCAGGCCTCAAAATAAAGAGACAAGCTTCAAAGCTCCTCAAAATTAGATTTCAATTCTACAACCTATCTTGTAAGGTTTAATGACCTCTACCAAGAAGGAGGACTCAAAAAGTGTAAGTAGTATATAGAAGGTTATAAGTAGGATTTGGACTAATGTTAAAGCTATTAAGAAGAGTATCAAGCTTAGGAAAGTTCTTATAGGTTTGATAGTTTTAATTTCCAATAATCCCAAGGTTTAGTTAGGGTTTAAAGGTTTCAAATATCTTCTATGAAAGGAAAGTTTGTGAATAGTAATTTAATGTTTTTCATGACCTCCAAGCAAGTTTAATGGGTCAAAAAAATAGTTGTAAGTTTGAAAAATATTATTCTCCAAAGACATAATTCTATGATAAAAAGGTTTTATCCCAAAAATTTTTAGTTGCAATCCTAGTTCATAGGTTTGAATGAATTTAAATGTTCTTTGGAAGTTTTAGAAGACTATATGAATATTAAGTGTGGATAGCAAGGATGTTAATGCCTAGAAACAAACTAGGAGGCCTACCAATTAAAGAGATGGAGGTTTTATGACTTCAACAACTAGATTAGAGATATATTATAGGTTTTTAAGAGCCTTTTTAGGGTTGTAAAGAGATGGTTGTAGGTCTGAAAGGTATAATAGGGGACTTTAAAATCATGAATATGCATATTTATTAGCTTCTTTAAGATCTCTCATGGGCAAATAAGATGCTACACTAGCTTATTAGCCTCTCTAAGAGGCTTTCACATGAAATTAATACTTATTTTATACAATCCATGCTTCTACATCCCATCATGCACTATTATTGGTGAATATTAATGATCATAAAGAGTATAAGGAGTTATGGAGGCATTGAAAACTACCCTTAATAGGTGTGTAACTCCCTCCACATAGTGGGAATCATCTCAAGTCAAATCAATAATCTAAATGGTTGTTTTAAATCCACTTCCAAGTTAACCATTCAACAATATATAGCATGCATACATGAAGAGATGGGTGAGTTAAGGAAATTAGGATAGAAGATCCAATTTTTCCAACAATGGAGTAGAATTAAAGACTAGTTGACCAACCATGCATGCACAATCCTTCCAAAGGTCAAGGATAGAAAAAATAAGGTCTTGACCCCCACTACCACACTAGAATTCATTAAATATCCTAAAAAAAAGGCCTAATGTGTTTGAGAGGGATTAATGACCCCATTTTTTCTTTTTTTCTTCTCTTACATAGGCTAGATTAATGTAATAACAATAACATTCATGAGGTCTTCAAGTGATCTATTCCTCTCTCTAATCTACATTTCTTATATATAAGATTGAAAATGACTTATTCATAATCCCTCCTCTTGTGTATGATATGAATTTTCTCTTTTTTAAAATTTTAATGATCGATTAATTCCTTGAAATCAATAAAAGTATGAATTTGCCTTCATATACATTTATCTTGTGTGTATTTCAAGAATTGTTGATCTATTCTTATAGAAAGTTATTTTCTCTTGAATTTTTGTCTAATTATCTTCACATTTATGTAATAAAATCATGTTTTTAAGGTTTTATACTATGCATTATCATACTTATGTAGGAGTTAATTGTGTAAAATCACCATTTTAGCCTATTTTAAGGTAAATGATTACCACTCCTAATTTTGTTTTAGGTCTCATACTTCTACACAAAAAAATTATGCAAGAGAGGTTAAATTTGAAGATTATGTATAATAATTTTCAATCCTTATATGATCTCTTATGTTATTATAGGTGAGTGAAGGAGATATCTAAACTATTGGTACATCACCTTGTTTAGTTTCAGTTTAATTTATACCCCTTTTTCATGATAAAAGCATAGTCTTAGATGTAAATAATTATTTTTAGTATAGTTTCAGGCCTACAAATAATCTTAAATTAGCTTAATCTAGTTTAGGTAGGATTTGGCCTTCTCCAGAGGTTCATACCAAGGAGCCAAGGTCCCACACATTAGGGATGATCCCATTGTTTCCATTGGATTAATTTATTAAATGAATGAGTGAGGGATCTAAGTGAATACAGTCAATGTGACTATGGAAATTTAGGGTTTTGCCATTTATTAAAGAATGAATGTTCATGACCTCGATATAAATGTACCAAAGTGAAGACAAAGAAAAACCCAAAATCATCCAAGTGATAATTTCCAATTTTAGTAGATATTATATATAGGACACTAACATCAAAACTAGATAGTAGTGTCAATGAAACCATCCTAGGATGATATTTCTATCCAAATCACTAGAATCATCAAATATAGAATTTGATGATTGTTCCAAAAATCTCCTTTTAGCCTTATTTATGCTTGTTCTAGATCCAAAACTACATTAACATCATAACAAACTAATTACATCACTCTTTGTCATTTCTATATCTAGCATAGTTGTACTTTCTATATTTAGACTATCTTAGCATAATAAATTTAGTGTATGATTATCTTTCAGTTTAGTATCTAATTGGATTTCTATAGATATGATTATCACCCTTGTGCTATTTCATTTCTATATACCCCTTTAACCCTAAATAACCCTAATATAGATTTTTAGGGTTAAACAAATACTTATATATTACAAACTAATCAAGAAAATATTTTTGAAAAATCTACTAATGGTCAATTTTTAAATAAATATGTTTCTTAAAATATTTAATATTTCTCACATACTTCCATATGTTATAAATACTAACACTTTTTTCAAGTTTCCTAAAACTCTATCTAATATATAAAACTACATTACTCTCAGTATCCCTAGTTCCCATCATTAGTCCTTTGATCTATATTTATTAATTTCTTTTTAGTTCATGCACTACATCATAAGACCATGGATTTGACTTGGTAATCCTCAGGAATATATTTTATTTCTTTTTCTAGTCTTCATGTTTCTTTTTTATCATGAATTTTTCATTTATGTTTTCTTTGTGAGTTGAAATATAATAACTTGGATAGGATCAGGCCTTCCTCACAAAAACATTTTAATATATTTCACCTACTTTGATTTATATTTTATGAGATGTAGTGTAAGACCATGGATAAGACTAGGCTTTCCTCATAAAATTCATAAAATTTCTTAAACTAACTTTTAAACTAAGTGTTGTTCTGATAAATAAAGGCAGTGGGTATGAATTATGATTTCATGTTCTCAAAATTAGTTACATTTATTTTGTGGTAGCAACTTTAAATAAACTATATTTGAATGTTACCCTATACTTACACTATTTACTATGGTATGGAGTCATGTTTGCATGTCATTGTATCCTTTTCACATTTTTTTGTGATTTGAGATAACTCAATTGTTTCATGTTCACACTCATAATTTTTATGATGTTCATTCCACTCTAGGAATACTAAGTTTGGTTTCAAGATGGAATTATTATTTAACATGCAAGTATTAGACTCTCAGACACCATGATATGTAGCTTCTTTTCTTTAGCTATCAAGTCTAATTTTTTTACTGATAGTAATTTTTAACACCCATGTTTTGTTTTCTAAATTTGTATCAAGGAGGAATATAAAAAACCATCAAAATGTTGAAATACAAATCATTTAAAACAAAATTCAATGATAAAAATTCATTTAAAATCAAAATTAAAAATCACATAAAAAGATGTGACTATCAAGAACATATTCTATTTTAGTCAAAGATCAAACTCCAGAGTTGGCCTCATGATAGATTTGAGGTCCATTGGAGTATGGTAGGCTAGTAAATTGGGATAGGAAAATTCAAAATTCTCTATAGTGTTACCTACTTTCTCAAGAAATTATCCAATTTTTATAGTAGATCAACAACTCTATAAGGTGTCTTAATGAATAAGGAACATGTTGTCGTAAGGTAGGTCTATTTTAATTTTCATGAATAAAGATTTCATGGGATAATATTTATACTTAACTAGATAACCCAAACTTGTGTGGATAAGGCAAGTTATCTAAAGTCCTTAATGTCAAAAGTATTCTTTTTTTCCAAATTAATTTGAGTGTTTTGATTTTGATAAATATATTTTTACCTTGGTACCACCTACATTTCCCCCACAACGAATTTCATTTCCCCATTGATAGAAATGGTTTTTTATAAATAAGTTTCCCAACTTATATATTCCCTATTCTTCATCTCTTATTAAAAACATGATACTAATATTTTTGTTTTAGTTTAATCTATCTTAATAACAAAAAATATATTTTTGAGTGACTCTAAATTTAATTATTTTCACCATTTCTTTATCCTTATTGTATTTCCTTGGTTTCATTTAACAAACTATAACTTGTTTGTCACTCTTTATGTGGATAATCTTGTTCCATTTCTCTATTTCACTTTTTCCATTGTTGAGTGATTTTGGATTGTTACTTCTCACTATTCAATGTTGTTTTACTTTATGTTACTTATTTTACATCAATGGTGGATCTATAATTTAAATTACATGTGTCTTTGTTTTGTTTTAGTTTGTTTATTTTATTACTTAAGGTACACTTGTTTGAGTGTTTTGGTCATTTAGTAACATTAGATTTTTGGTTACCCAATATAGTCTCATTTTATCTATTTTTCCTTGGTCTTTTTGGTTCTAATTTAGAATTTATTACCATAGATTAAAAATTATCCAAGTGATTTATTAAATTTTGAAAATTTAATTCATTTTTTATTTCCCATTTATTTTTTGTTTTTTATATTTAATTTTTTATCCCTAGGGTTTATATAAAGTACTTAATGTGACCTCTACAATCAAGACTACAAATATAATAGACAACCATTCAGATATAAAGGTAAGTCAAGGTACATATATGATACTTTAAGTTATTTTAATTATTTACTTACTATCATTTTAATGTATGAATTTTACTATAATTTATTAGCTCAATGTTGTGGGTTTCTATGTTATTTATTGAAACACCATCCCATGCTATAGCTTCATGACATGTGATAGGTTTTAAGTGGGGCATATGTATAAACACAATATTTTTAAAACTTTATCAGTTAATGATGATTTGTCTCTTGTAATAACCCATAAAATCTAAATCTCTTTGAGTGCACACTTTTAAGGATGCACCAGGAAAGGGGGTGGCAAACCTTTGGTGCTTCATAGGATTGTTGACATATATACTATTACCTAAAACAAATATAATCTATACTTATCCAATTATCTAAGAAAAAAAAACCCCACTTATATACTCACTTAAGTTTTTAACCATCTAAAATATCCCCTACATAATATAAAACCATTTTACCCACTTTTTATACTAAATCAACCCAATTGACCTTATTCTGAATTTAGGGCACATTACGGAACTCTATCATCCTAAATAAATGTATTTTAAGGCATAATGATTATTTTCCACTAAATAAATTTGTCTTGATTGAATTTATCGATTTAGGAGGGTGTAGGGTCAATACATGGCTATAAATACCCACTCAAATTCATTTATAAAGGGAGGATAATTCAATTGTACAATGTTACAACTCACAAATCTACTTATACTATCAATAGGAGGTTTCATTGCTTATGTTTTTACTTTGGATAAGTATCACTTGTCTTGTGGAGGTCTTTAATGCATAGGATAAGTATTTTAGCTTAGATATGATCTATTCTTATTATCCTTATATGCCATAACAATCTTATTTCAAATCACCATTGGTCAAGAGAGAGATTGAGGTACAATGGGTTTACTTTAATAAGGTATGTATACTCCTAGCCCTTCATATTTTAATAAGTAGATGTTGTGGAATTAATGGATTGAATTTAATATCTCATTACTTAGATCACTTATATGTAATCTTGTATATAATTATATTTGATTTTTTATTATCTTCCCCATTTGTACCATAATATTTAGTGGTCACTAGATTATTTTTCATATTCTTTTACTATATTAGATTGCATGTTTATTTCATATATTATCTTTCTTAATTTTATTACAATCATGAGACCTAGCTAGGGTTATTACATTACATATTTTGAATAAAGTCATTTTAAACCTCTCCTTTACCATTTTGTGATAAGAGATCCATTAATATAGGTTTAGTGAATCCATTATTAGTCGTGACCATGATATAAAAAAGTATTTATAAGTAAATTAGTAGTTGATTATATTCTTCAATCTCAGATATTACAGAGTAGGATAAGTTGTAGATCTAGCTTATTTTAATTTCATCCAAAACCATATAAAAAATATATATCTCTAAGGGACAAAAACATCCAACAAGGATAATAGTGGGAGGCACTCCTATACATATGGGATGTTTTTGTATTTTTCCCACCAACAATCAAAGCTTCAAACTAACCCCTCTTTTAGCTTATGTTGTGTTTTCTTAGGATTCCTAATGTGGTGTTACCCATTTTTGATTGTTATAAATTCACACTAAGTCATTTATTACATAAATAGTCAATTCAAATATAGAGTCATATTTATACAACTTCACAATGAGCAAAAGTTCCCTATTCATCCAAATCATAATTTTGATCACTAAAGTAGACCTCAGCCAAATCCAAATCTTGATTTATCCCTCATCAAAGCATTATTAAAAATTCAATCTAATTTTAAATACATTCATATAATTAAAGGAGCATAATTTCACAAAGCACTCTAGGTGGGAGAATTACATTAGACTTGATTTCCATCCTTAGAGCATTGGATATGTAGGAAAAATTCCATCATAATGGGGGTGATTTAGGTAAACTCAACCCAACTACATTCCTTTTTTTGTTTTCATGTATTTTAATCATTTCAAAACCCTACTATGGTTTCAAACCTTGATAAGTTATCCCATGTCTTCCACATACTTCCAAATGTTAAATTTGTGTATACAGATCCAACTTAACATATCACACATGACTTTAACAAAAAGTTATTTTTTTATTTAAAATAAAATATTGACCAACATGGATAATAGTCAAAGGAAATCTTTCCATTATCTATCATTATTCTCTTTATACAGTCTCAGATCCATATTTTAGGAATTTATAGACACAATCACTATTTTCCCATTTCCACTTTTAGTTATTTAACACAATCAATCATAAAAAAAATAATAACTAAGTTTTTATTTCATATGCATAATTATCCTTATTTTCAATTATTTCCTTATTTTCAAATTCAATTATTTTAATTCATTATGCTTGTCAAATTATCATTCACAACACTCTTATATTTTATTAATTTTTTACTTATTAGGTTTAATTCACCTATTAATCCAAATTTAGGTAAAAATAATATCATCATGAAAATCATCATTGATTTGTAATATATCAACTAATGGTGTTGAAGCGAATTGATCTATAATGACTTTTATTTTTACATATTTTTTAAAATTGAATTTTAAGTTGAAATACATAAGTAGTGTTACCAATTTTATTTTATGTCCTAAAAATGTGGTTTTATCATGATAAATTTTATTTAAACTACATTTTTTATTACATGTTTCATTATTAGACATACAGTTTTGAATATTTTATGTGGACAAAATAATTTCTAGATATATTTTTGATAATGTTATAATTTATTTAATTATCTATTGGTACACAATTGATGTAATATATTATGCATTCTCTATTATTATTATTATTGTATTAAGCCAACAAACTCTCTTAGGCATTATTTATAGCATAAATGTATAATAAAAAAATGTATATTTGGTATTGGAGGAATGAGAATAGGTGTATTAATGATATATTCTTTGATTATATCAAAACTATATTTTCAATCAACATCCCACTCAAAAAATTTATCTTTCTTTACTTGGCATGTGAAAGGTTATGTATTATCAACTAATTGAGCCACAACACATGTTATTACCTAAATCCTTCCATATAAAAATATAAACTATTTTAAAACTTTTGGTGATGGTATATATAAAATAGATTTTACCATATTTTAATCTATATATATGCCTCTCTGAGATATTATAGCCTAATAACTTTCCCTAAATTTCCCCAAAGACATTTTTTATTTAAGCATGTAGCATATTTCTAAAAGCATTTGAATAAAATTTTTAGGTCTATAACATGATCATGTCAATGTTTAGGTTTTTTGAATTAATTAATCAACATATTATTTCATATTTATTTGTATAAAAAATTTAAATATGTTCATCTTATCTCTTTGATAAGTAACCCCTATGTTTTTTAGTCTGAATTGAATGACCACATAATATAATACCCCCCATGGTGTAGCAAATGCATTTTTTTTTACTAATATTCAACCTTAATATCCGTTAATGATAAAATATCATGACCAACTATAGAATACAACATCCTATCAATATTTGGTCAAGAAAAATAATCCTTGGGACAAGCCTTATTTAATTCATGGTAGTGTTGACAATTTTGACCTCATAGGTCAAATTATCACCCATACCACTTGAAAATTTGCTTTTCATGTTGTTTTTTATATTTATTGGTTTTTTTTCCCTAAAATGACTTTGAAATGGTCATCCAAAACATTGATTATCAGGGTTTAAGGTAAATTTGATGAGTTTAAGGTTTTGATCATCATGGCCATGTGCTTGTTTAGCCACCTCTTGACCTATTTTAGATTGTTTCAAGTGATGAAAGAGTCAAAAACATCTTAATAAGCCTCATGTCTTGTGTCAATATCATTTCATGCTTTAAAATTGATCAAATTGATTGGTGAAATGTTTGACTAACTTTATGACCTAGTTGATTGTATTTTTAGATCATTTTATGGCTTATAGAGCAGTTTTGATTGATAATAGAAGTATAATATTAGAATAATAACATGATGTACCTATTTAGGAATTAAAATATCTAATAAATATCTTTTACATAAGTTTCATCAGGTTTCTCAAGTAATTTTAGTAGTTTTAGTGCCAAAAAGGCCTATTTTAAGGTTGTTTGTATAGTTATTCAAGGTAAAATTGATCCCTAGGAATATTAAGGAATTTATTTGTTCATAAAAAGGTTAAATAAATTATTTTTAATGTGTTTTAGGTGTCTAAATGTAGAAAACCAACTTATCTCTCACATCTACCTCTTTGGCAACTCTAGGAAGACCATTAATTTTTTCTCAGTACAAGGAGAGAGAGATAAAAGTAAAAATATATTGGGAAATTATAATGACACTAATTAAATTAAAATTATTGTCATTGTTTTTCATATTCATCTACCCATGTTTATGAACAATCATTAAGAGTGTAATGGGGTCACTATGTCCCGGTCATCCAGATAGGGTCCATGTTTGTCTCATTTTATTCACTTTAGAGATCAATGGATAAAAATGATAATTGGGTAATGATTTAAGGGTAAAATAATAACTTTTATATTTTATACTCATCTAGTACTTTATCTTGATATGAAGTCTTTTGACAGGAAACTGGTTGCCTATCTTGATTATTAAGGATTCTAGTTTTCAAGCATGTTTGATATATCATTTGAATGTATTCATTTTCACGAGTTTTAAAGTTCATGTTTCAGTTTTTATACACCTATTTCAAAAAAAAAAAAGTTTCAAGTACCTTAATCTTGGAGAGGTTCTTCCATGAGATAGCTTGAGTGAGACAAGGCCTTTGATAATGAATAGTTACAGATCTAATGAGATTATAATGTATGAGAGCATATCAGTGAGGTTAGCATGATATTAGGGGGTTTAAAAAGAGTGAGTTTACAAAATCTGAGAAATCTTTTCTACACCATAGGAATACATTCTATATGACATCCTAAGACTCTGCTCTCTTAAGGCTCAAAAGAGAACTTATGGGCTTAATGAGAAGCTTAGGACAACATAATAGCAAATAATAAGAGCTATGAAGAGTCAAAAAACAATATACATTTATTTTCAAAGCATTATTTTTTTTATAAAATTATCATGAGATTATTCAAGATGACCAATGACATTATGAGAGCAAAGGATCTATTTAGAACCTCAAATGAGTAAAAGACACAGTCATGACTATGTACTAGTGTGTTATCAACTATTAAGAGAATTATAAAGACTGTGTGATCTCAAAAATTTGTTTATGAGGTGATAAGATTAATTTTAATGGTTATATAATCCCCTTTAATGAATGAGCATTCTCACAAGGTCACCATGGTATAGTCAAAAGCATGAAACTTTACCTTCAAACCTAGTTTAGCAAAAATTAAGGTAAATTAACATTTTTTAAGGAAATAACATATGATTTCATTTATTTTTAAATAAATATTTTCAATTCTTATTTAATTTTATTTAAGGTGACATTAACACATTTAGTGGTTTGGGTATCATATTTGTCATATCACTAGCTGTGATTAATCATAGTCAACTAAGGTGACGTATGTGTGATCATGTCAAGACTAGCTCAAAAGGTAAGAGGGATTAATAAAAGATTAAAACCTTATAATGATGCCAGTAATTAAAATAGGTATTTTTATACATATTTAATGGTATTAATTTTTTTCATATTCTACATTTTCATTCTAAGAACTCCAAATAGACACCTACAACCAACTTGTAGGCCTAACTGAGTTCTAAGGATAAGTAGATGAAAGAGTGCAATGATTAAATGGAACTTTGAATGAAAAATAAATGCATATATGATTGTATATTTTAACCTAGGATTAAAAATAACCTTTATATGTAGGATATTCCTTTTATAGAACATACATAGTCCTTTTGAAACCTTCAGTCAAGCAAGATGAAGACATAGTTAGCCTATGCTAAATGTTTGAGAAATCTTGTGAGAGAGGATATTTGAGGTTTTTAGATTCTTTAAAAAGATGTTAGGATGTTTTAAATATAATTAATATACCTATTGAAGGTATTTTTTTAGTCATATAATTACTTAATGAAAGTGAAGAGTAAAAAATGTGTACCTATAGCCAATGCATCTATAAGTAGACAAGGACATAGGTGAGGATGTTGATAGAGAGCTTATAGTTTGAATGTGATGGTAAAGAGAGTTATAATTTATTTTATGATCTGAAAATGAGTGTTTAAGGGATCTCTTTCTATTTAAATTCCTATGAATATCATATCCATAGGGGTAGAACTCAATCAACATACATAGTCTAACATAGTCCTTTAGTGACTTACAGTCTCACTCACAAGCATAGTGAGTATAACAAATTTTCCCCTTTGAGAGTGAATGATCTTAATGAATGATTTCATAAATTTTTCATATCATGAGAGGAGCAAGGAAACTCAGTTTAAATACCTCTAGGGTTAATAAGTCTAATTTGCATTAAACCCCTTAATGGTGGAATTCAATGCTTAGACTTGTTTGAAGGGTCAATGATTATAGATTATAATTTTAAATAATTTCATGGATATTTAAAAAACATGTTTAAGATATTTTTTCTATGAAAGTGAGTTTTGAGGATTTAAGACTTTAAATGATCTTCATTAGCCTTAACATACATAGTCACCAACTTGAGAGGTAGATTTAAATAGTTAATAACTTGTTACATAAGTTTTATGGTAAGATAAGGTTGTTTTAGGTATTAGATATGGTACCATTTTTAAAATTAATGACATTGGTTTGGTAATTATATTTCACATTTGTATGAAAAATCAACTAAAAAGTAGATTACCATGCTTTGCATGAGAAGGAAATTGAAGAGGTCATTTGGTTTGCTTAGATCATGCATGATATTTAACATGTGAAATAATTACCAAAGGAGATGTTATTGGGTTCCCCTAGATACAAATTCTTGGCATTGGTTTTTAGAATTGACCCTTATTCTTTATGAACCATTATTAAGAACTTAAACCTCTTAAAACCCTCCTTAAAACCTATAGTTTATTTAATTGAAAGGATGTGCTTCTTAATTTCTTAAAATTCAATATTATTAACTATAAATGATCCTATTAATACATAAATCTCTCATGAGCTTCACTTCTAGGTGTTTTTTCACATGTGTAGGTACAATACCATATAGTATAGGAAAAATTGGCAGTTTTAATCTTATTTGTGAGGGTATATGTAGTGGAGTGACATAAAAATAATTATTATATGTTTATTGGAAATTTATATATGTTTCATGATCATCAAAACTATTTTATAGGTATCCCAAGTTGTTATACATTCCTTTAAAGTTGGCCACTAGCTCAATAGATGAGAGGACTTAGTTTTGTAAGACAAAAATCAATGATGAAGGCTTGAGAGTGAAATAAAGGACCTAAATCTCAAGGTATGAGTTTTATTAAGGTTGTAAATGTCTCATTAGGTCACATTGAAACATAAAAACGTAAAATTTTCATGAAAAACATCTCCAACAACACCTCAAGCACATAAAAACATATAGGCTTGCCAATGGCCATTTCATGCTTTGCCCACATACACAATTTTATAGGACTTTATATTTGTCATGGAGAATGGTATTAGGCTAGGTAAATTGAATCGAACACTTTTGGTAGGTTTCACATGTGTGGGTGGTAATTTGGACTAAATTTTTCTTTCTAGGCATAAGAAGCCTAATTGGAGAGATAAATGGAATAAAAGAGATATTTACACTAGGTTTTGGATCATTAAATTTGGTATGAATATGTAATGGGATAGAGGTTAATCAAAAAAATTCTTAATTTTACAATTTGATCCATAAATTCTTCCAGACAAGGAGCATTACCATTTTTAGGGCTATAAGGAATGGGTGGAAAAACATGTTATAAGAGCAAAATAGATCTCATGAAAAGTTTGATGGATCCAAATGCCTTGTTTCAAGTTTGATTTCATGTTGATAAGCCATCCATTGTTAAATATTTCTTAATTCAATGAAAACCCAATTCTCTATCTCCTACACCACTTTTGTATAAGGAGTTAATTGATTGAATCACCAAATTAATGCATAGACAATATTCAAAAGGCCTTATTGAGGTTTTTAGTTGTATCATACACATATTTTAAAAAGAAAATTTCGTATTTTTTTGGAATAAGGATTAAAAGGTTCAAAAGGTCTCTAGGAATTATAACAAGACCTTCCTTCCTTCCTAAACCTAGTGATGAGCCCCAAATATGTCATGTTCTTGTCCTCATCCATCACACTCATCCTTCTTATTTTTCATGATTTTCCATAAGTTTCCTTCTACATATATCCATACTCTTCAAAATATAGTTATGTTTCTATAATATTTTAATAGTTAGAATTATGTATTGGAATTAAATATATGATAGTTATCTATTGCTTTAGGACATTTTTTCTATAATGTGTTTTAAGGATGTTTTGGAGAAATAGGTATATAGCACAAAATATCTTGCAAAAATGAATCTCATTACAAAGACTATCCTAAATCCACTATATGACCAAATCCATGAATGAATATATTTTGATTTCTTTTTCAATTGACTCATAAAAACAACCATAACCTCCCTAGAGCCCAATACAAAAGTGGTTGAAGAATGAAATCACTTGTTTATCCTAAAATAATGTTGAAAAATTCATATGAATATGACCTCATCAAAAAGAGAAAATTTTGGTTATCCTAATATGAATGGTTGTTATATTAGAATATATATTATTTTTTATAAAATAATCTCCTCTATAATATATATATATATATTGTAGAGGAGATTATTTTATAAAAAATAATATATATTCTAATATAAGAACATCTACTATATCTCAACTCTGCTACTATAATGACTTTATCAAAAAGAGTGAATTTTGGTTATCCTAATTTCAATGGTTCTTATATTATAATATATATATATATATATTGTAGAGGAGATTATTTTATAAAAAATAATATATATTCTAATATAAGAACCATTGAAATTAGGATAACCAAAATTCACTCTTTATGATAAAGTCATTATAGTAGCAGAGTTGAGATATAGTAGATGTTCATTAGAGATTATCAGTACATTTTGTCAAGCAATTATTATTGTAGCTTCCTATAGTAATTCATTACTTAAATTTTGATTAATATGAAAAAGAATTTATAATTTCAATTTAGTTTTGGGAGAGGAAGGATTTAAGTTGATGTCAGAAGGAGGAAGGGCCCCCTTTAGAAGTTTGCAACAATAATCCAACCCATTTTAGTGGCTCAAAATGTTGTTTGATTTCTTTATGCATTATGTGTTTTATTTATAAATTAGGCGATTTATAGTCTTGATTATAATTTTTTGAGGAAGATACCAATGTGTAAACATTTATTTCATATAATTATGTTTATGTTTAATTTATAGCATTTCATTTACTACATGACTTCAACATCTTAGATAACAATTAGTAGAAGGTCAAATTAAAAGATTGAGTGTGTAAATACAATGACATCATCCTATCAATTCTACATCTTTGGGTTGATATTTAAATTAATTAGAAGGTATAGGTCCATGGTAACTCTCCTTTTTCATTTTGATCAAGAAAATTATATCTGAATGTGAATCAACTGCTAGTCATTTTTGGCACCATTATCGGGGAAGGTTGTCACACACTTATAATTCTAAATCTTAATAGTAATTGTTTCTAGATGTTTATTGTTTTTATTTATAAATTTTTCTATTATTTATATTAAATTTTTATTTCTTTCATAGTTTAAATTTTCCTTTTTACAAGTAGGATAGTGGAAATTTTCAAAAATCCCCATATTACTAACCCTATGTAGGTAAGGTGGGTAAAAAGTTAAAAAAATGTGGTTGACATATATAAAGTGAAAGGGAAAATATAGGAAGATTTTTACCTAAATCATTAATTATTTATACATTGTTAGAAATTCATCTTTCAACAACTGAGGAACATGAAGGAATTCCTAAAGATCACTCACATTTTTCAATAAAAGAGGAAGAGAAAGAGGAATTTTGACTGGACTGATAGCACAAGTTAGAGACCTTGAGGAGTTTCATATACTTGAAAGAGATCCACATGCAACACCTTTAAAAATTCCCACCTTATCACCTCATACTCAAGAATCTAAAGTTCATTTCCCTCTATCACCCAATTTCATGCTAAAGTGGCATTCAAGGCTATTCTTTCCCCTAGAAGAAACATAGGCCAACAAAATCTTCCAATTTAGAGAGACTCTTTATCTAGACACTAGCTAACTCTTTTGAGACCTCCACACCATCCCCATTATATAGTAAGCCATATATTCCTAAGGAAAAATATTAAGTATCAATTTTCTACACCCCATGAAATAAAAGAATTAATAGAAATTTTGAGTGGTGGGTAGTGATAACCTACCATCTAAAAACACAAAGAGTATTCATGGGGGATCACCAACAAGAAAACACTACCAATGAGTCTACTAATTTTTAAATATTCTATCCTTACTCCTAACCAAAATTCACCCATGGAGAATATTCCTTACTCTACCCTCCCTACTTTGAGGGGAAAAGCATCTAAGGATCCAAACACATTTATTTTTGAGTTTGACATCTTATGCCACAACTATTATTATAATCAAGATGCTTAAAAACTAAAATTATTTCTAAAAACACTCAAGGATGTAAAATTTAGATGGTTTATGGGACTTGGAAAGGATGTAACTTCTACTTGGGAAGAAATTAAGTCGAAGTTTTTGATGAAATACCAAGACTATTGTATGGGTAGGAACTACAAGAGAGATGACATATTTTGAATGACACAAGCTGATGATGAGTCATTGGAGGAATATATGGAAATATTTTTGTTCAGCCTACAAAAATCCAAGTAGACTAAAATGGACAAGGAATCATTCAAGATGATATTCCTAAAATGGATTATAGATGATTGTCTAGAGGCACTAGATCTAATGTTTGGTGGTGATGTTTTTACACTTAGCTTTAATGAAATAATAGTTCTATGTACAAACTACTCAAAATCAACCATGAATAAAAGTAGGGGAAAAACTCTTCCTACAACATCTAAAGTAGTATTGTATAAAGGTGAAGTTAGAAACCTATTCTAGGACATGAGTAGGTAATTATAATCCACCTAGATACTTAACTTTATACATTACATACATGAAGGAAGCAATAAGAAATTGAGAAAGCCTTAGCTACCTATTGCCCTAAATGTAGAAAGAAGAAGGTGGATTGTACATGCCATTATATGAAATATTGGGTAGCTATCATAATTGAGGAGAATATTAAGGTATTGGATCTACATTCCATAAGAGAAGATGAGAATCAAGTATTTTTTGTGGCTCAATGGAAACCATGGGTGTAAATACTAGGTATGCCATCAAACTCTATGTTTACAAATTCTCAATTCTCAAATAAACCTCAATATAGTTCTTGGATGAATATACCAAATCAAAATTGATCCCATAAAAATTGATAGCTACCCCAAATCAATTATGGATGAAATAGAATAGACAACAACCTCAACCCAGGTAATTCCAAAACTAGTAATGGTTCTTTCCCTTTAATCCATGGCAACAACAATTGAGAGGTAATCAAGGATTTCCCCAATAAATTCAAAAACCATAAAAATAATAATACACAATGGAAAACACTTATAAAAATTTTCAAACCACTCAATTACCCACTGATCCCATTCCCAATCCTACCAACAAGTTATTTCAACAAACATAATCCACTGAAATAATGCAATATCCAACATACACCTTGGATATTAGTCAAGTTCAACTTCACTCAAGTTGTGCTCTTTCACAACCCACCTCACCCATAATCACAAAAACTTTTGAACTAGATCCACTCCATACTAATACAAAACCACCCATAGCTAATCCTAAGCCAAGTTCATGAAAAAATCAAAAGGAAATTGAAAATCTTCCTTTTTCAAAAAGATTGAACATGTCACATCTTAAACCAAATCTCAAATTTGATATTTTAGATAACTCACGAATGTATGCATAGAAATAGTAATTTTTAAATTAATAAAGGATATTCATATCTACAATAAAATTATTAGAGAGCTATGTTTGAAAAAATTAAGAAGAAAGAATAAGGATCCTAAAATAGTCCAGGTCATTGGCCAGTTAGCAGATATTATGTTGGGATATATAGTTCACCTAAAATATTCTAATCTAGGAAGTCATGTAGTTAATGTTAGCATCCATAGCTAACCCATATCCAATAATTTAATTGATATGGGTGAAAATATCATTGTGATGACCATGGATACCATGCAATAGCTAAAACCTACCACTCTTCATCCAACACCCATTGTCTTCTAGATGGCTGACAGATCAACTATTAAGCCTAAGGGGGATTATTGGGGACCTTGTTATCACTATGGATTCTTGGTAATATCCAATATACTTTATTTTCCTATATCCAAAAATCAACTTTTTGGGTTATCCTCTTATCCTTAGCCACCCATGGTTAGCCACTATTGATGATTTTATTGGTTGTAAGTAAAGAAAAATGCTAATTTTTAATGGTAATGACACCAATAAATTGGTTTTTCATCCACCAACTCAACCTTCCCATAATGATGGCCTAACCCCTTAGATTTAAATCTTTGAGGAAGCCATCTCCTTGCATACTCTCTACACAATTAAGTGGATTTCAACTCTGTAAGCATAATAAGAATTCATTATCCTTACTAGTATCTTAAAAAACACATATCAACAAGATCTTGTATCCATAAACCTATTGGAATGTACACAATACCCTCTTCAGAATACCTTTCTTGAGAATTATCTTGCTAAAATCACTAGAGATATTTGGACATTCCATCAATTGCTTCCCCATCAATGAAGTTATTCTCCTTTAATTGACAACATAGAAACCATGCTTTCTTTAACAAAGCAAGTAGACATTTTCCCAAATAAACCTCTCAAGATGAAAACATCCTTGACACCCGAATAAGAAATTTAGTTACTTATAATTCTAAGAAATCACATAATAACATTTTCCTAAGATTACCATGACATGAGAGGAATACCCCCAGATTCATGCATGCATAACATCTACATTAAGGAAGAATGCAGACCTATTTGCCAACCCCAATGATGAATGAATCTTGCAGTTAAATATATTTTTAAAATTGAGTTACAAAAGCTCTTGGATTTGGGATTTGTTTATCCTATTTTGAATATCCATTGGGTCTCTCCCTTGGTCATTATCCCTAAGAAATGGGGTACATGGCATATTTATATTTACTATCAAGAATTTAATGTTGATACCAAGAAGGATCATTTTCCCCTTCCACTTATTGATCAAGTGTTGGATAAATAATTAGGTAAAAAGTACTTTTCCTTCCTAGAAAACTATAGTGGTTATAATTATATATGAATTATTCCACAAGACCAAGAAAAAACCAATTTTGCTTGCCTTTGGGGAACCTACGCTTATGTCATCTTACCATTTGGTCTTTGCAATGCCCCAGCTACATTTTAAAAGGTAATTTTGAGCATATTTTATGATCTCTCCCATGACTATGTTCAAATATACATGGATGATTTCACTATCTATGGGTACACATTAAAAAATAATGCTCACCAACCTACATAAAAATCTTCAACATTATTAGGACCACCAATTATCTTTGAGCAATGAAAAGTGTTACATGCTTATGACTGAAGGGATTGTGTTGGGGGCATCACATATCCCTTGCTAAAATTCAAGTTAGCCCAAAAAATATAAGTATCATTAAGGATATACCTACACCAAAGAATTATGTTAGAATCTTTTTAGGACATGTTGGTTATTATAGATGATTCATCAAAGATCCTAGTAAAATTTCCACCCCATTATTTGTATTACTTATTAAGGATGCTAAATTTACATGGACTAACGATTGTCAAACTACCTTTTAGCAACTCAAAGACATTCTCATAACAAATCCTATTATGAGAGGGCCTAATTGGAAGAATCCCTTTTACCTCCACACAGATACATCTAACACCACTTTATGAGCTATCCATGGCCAAAAATATGAATCTCTAAGTTATGAAATCTATTTTATCAACAAGAATATTCAAGAAGTTGAACTTAACTAACTATAATATAGAAGGAATTTCTTACTATCATCTATGCCATCAATAAATTTTGACACTACATTAGAAGTTACCAAGTATTCATCCACATAGATCATACAATAATCAAGTATTTAATGAACAAACCTACTGTAATAGGTAGCATAATTTGATGGTTATTTTTACTATAGGAGTTTGATATTACCATTATGGATAGACTAGGTAATGATAATGTAGTATCATATTTTTTATCTTGATTGCAAAATGATGAACACAATCCCATTGTTAATGATGTTTTTCTTGATGAACATTTATTTGATGTAACAATTCAATCTCCTTGGTTCACAAATATTTCTAACTATCTTGTTGTAGGATCACTACCACAACATTTTTCACGTAGGGATAAACAACATATGATCCAAAAGAGTAGACATTATTCTTGGATTGAAAGATATATTTTTATCACTAGACCAGATTTAGTTATGAGAAGATATATCTAAGAAGATGAAGCTTATGACATTCTTAGAGCCTGCCGTGATGAACCCTGTGGGGGTCATTTTTATACCAAATGAAATTCTATGAAAGTGCTCACTACCAAGTATTATTGGTATTTTTTACATAAATATGCCATAATGTATACCTAAAAATGTGATCAATGCCAATGTAAGGGAAAATCCACTTGCTCTAATGAAATGCCATTATAGCCAAAACTAGTTCTTGAACCCTTTAACAATTAGGGATTAGATTTTATAGGTCTTATTGATCCTAAATCTAACCATAATGACTATATACTGGTATGAATTGATTATGTCAAAAAATAGGTAGAGGTCAAATCATTAACCTATGCCTGAGATGAGAAAGTAGCTGAGTTCTTATATGAATAAGACTTCACCTGCTATAGAGTACTAAGAGAAATAGTTATAGACCAAGGCCCATAGTTCACATCAGACCTCATAATTGCCTTGGTAAAATAATACAAAATTAGATAAAAAAATTGTACCCCTTACCATCTTTAGTCAAATGGTTAGGTAGAAGTGAAAAATAAAGAATTAGAAAATATACTCATTAAGACTATCAACCTGCATAGAAAATATTGGTCAACTTGTCTTCTAGAAGTAGTCTAGGATTATAGAATCACTTAGAAAACCATAACTAGTTTCACTCTATATGAACTAGTTTATGGTAAAAATCCTATTCTACCCATCAAGTTTTAACATAAAACATTAAGTACAACACTTGATTTGGGTTTAGATATTTCCCAATCTCAACAAGATAGGATCATGCAGTTGAATGCACTTGATGAACTAATTAAGGAAGCACTTAATCACACTAAAATAGTGAAAAGACAATGTGTGGATTGGCATGAAAGGAACATCTAGACTAAGAATTTCTAACCTAGTGATTGGGCACTCCTTTTTGACTCTAAATACAAGGATCATAAAGGAAAGTTGTAGTCTAGATGGCTTGGGCCTTATGAGATCGAACACGTTTTTAACAATGGAGATCTAAATCTCATGACCATTGATTATATTTGGTTCTAAATTATTCTTAATGGCCATAGGCTTAATATATATAATAAACCATTTTCTAAGAAAACTCTCACTTGACAACTTCTTGAAGAATAACATCCATCTCTTCTTCATGAAACAAATCAACCTTTTCTTGTAGCTAAAGGGTATTTCTATCAACCCTTCTCTAATATTTTTCAAGAGTATTAAAGCTTCATATAGCTAATAAAAATTCATTCAAAATGGCTTGGTTTAGGATAAATAAAATACTACCTCCTAGATTTCTATTTATTTTGGACTAGAAAATCTAAAAAAAAATTAAAAAATTTAGCAATAAAAACCTTTGACCATTACTGATGCATGTTGTCTCATAAAACCAAGTCACTAGTTGATCAACATTTGTTAAAAGTGTGTGTGTGTGTGTGTGTGTGTGTGTGTGTGTGTGTGTGTGTGTGTGTGTGTGTGTGTGTGTGAGAGAGAGAGAGAGAGAGAGAGAGAGAGAGAGAGAGAGAGAGAAGGCACTACTATAATAAAAAAATTATTTTCATTTGGTTTTACTTATAATTTGATTTATTTATATTATAAATACATTTTCCTTCTTGCTACAGGATGAATTTTTTTAATATAGGATAAAACTTCTTATTTCAGGATATAAATTGTTGCTCTAGGAAATATTTCTTGCTACAAGATGTATTATTATCATTCCATTTTACATAAAACATTTTTCTTCCAATCAAATGATAATGCATGCTAAACTACCACTTCAAATCATCATTTTTGCATTAATGAAAGGTATTCCTACAAGTAACAAGGTAATTATTTTATATTTATTTCATGTCATGCATTTTAATTATTACTACGATGTTGGTACTTGATTATATTAATGCACTACCATATCTTCTCCTTGTCACACCAACTCACCATATCTTCCCCTTTGTTGATTAACATGACATTTGTTGTACTACTACCATTACCCTTTGCTATTGTCATGATTCATTTATGTATGTCAACTTTTTCCCTCAAGGACAAGTGATAGTTTAATTTGGGGGAGATTTTCCATAATTCAAATGGATTATTTTATTCCCAAACCAAAAATTTTAAACATTTCACCAAAATCACAAAACTCTTTTTACAAGAACACAACTTGAAACTCAAATTTGATCTCACAATATGGGAAGGGACTTTTTAAAACATGAAATACTTGATATCACTCCTTTAGCCAATAGTCTAATCACCTTGGCCTTATTTCATAAAGTAGGATGGGCATAGTATTTTGAGAAGATATAGGCCCTAGACAATGAAATTACAAAAGAATTCACTGGCTCATTGCATAATAACCTGGCAATAATAAGAGGAATGGATATAAAGCTGATAAAGACTATCATTATTAGAGTAACATGATTACCATGAATAGGGAAGTCATGACAAGAAAAAATTGATGCCAAAGTAGAGAGGTGAAAATTCATCAAAGGAAATGAAATCCTATAAATTTCAAAGTAGGACACTACATAGTTATCTCTACCAAGAAGATGGGCCAATGTTATTGAGTTCATCTATAGATATTTCACTTACAAAGGGAGGTATTCCATACTACATGGCATAAACTTCAAGTTCATTAATATTTTAATGCATGGTATAGAGATAAATACACCCAACTTCTTGCTCCACATGATCACAAAAATTCCAAAGGCTTTTCAAAAAGGAAATTCCAAAGCTCTTCCCCATCATTATGTAGTTTGATTATTTTTTCAAGACTATTTGAAAAGGACTAGATCCAACATAAGTTGGGAAGAATTTGTCTAAGTACTAGGAAATGAAAAAAGTGATAGAGAAGGAAATGAAATAGAATATGAAATAGAGGTAGAAGAACAGAGGATAGAAGAAGCCCTTCTTGCAACTCCACAAGAACTTGTAATAGGAAACCTTCTTGGAGCTCCACAAGAACCTAAAGAAGGAGACCTTCTTGTAGCCACACAAGAACCTACATAAGAATATCTTCCTACAATAACATAATAACTTGCATCAAGGATTGAAGAAAGGACTTCTATAGGTATGGAATCCAGAAGAAAGAGAAAGAAATTCATTTTCTAGCCTAATTCTGAGGAGTCTAAGGAGGAACTTCCACCATCTCCCAAAAAGGCCAAGGTAACCTCTACACCTCATAGATCTCATATATTTAGAAGAAAAATGATAACTAACAATTCTTCTATTATTTAAGTAAATGAAAAATATGGATAAAAAAAGATTGCTAGTAATGATGAATCTCTAAAGGCTAAAAAATAAGGGAGAATGTTCTCTAGAATATAATTAGGAAACATAACAAATAGAGCATAGTGTTGAAGATTTTCAAGAGGAACCAATCTTGAAATAAGTCGATAAATTAGAGAAACCTATTGTACAAATGGAATTTCCCACTCTAAATCAAACCCTACAAGAAATTGAGCAACTAGGAAACAAGCTATAGGATCAATTTAGAGGAAGAATAGATGCACTTATTGTAGAAACTTTTCAATTATATCCCTCTACTGAAGACCATCTTATAGGCATTATTTCACAACCTTCTGCAGAGGTAAATCAATAAGAATAAACTACAACTACTTAAAATGTCAAGTATCATTCCTCATTTTCAATATCTTCTAAATTGATGAATTAGAAGGATAGTCAGTCTAAAATTATGAAGGAATTAAGAAAATAAAATAAGAATTTTAAAGAAAAGAATAAGTTTAAGGAAGAAAGAATATCCAAGTTGAAGAAAAAAATTAAATATATCACTACTCTTACCCAAGAGTTAATTCACTGCAGACCTCCTACAAGAGTATATTTAGTCTACCTTGATGAGCAATGGCATAAGTTCAAAATTATGAGAAATTATTATTACCTTATACATGAAGTAATTGATCCCCTCTCTTTATTTTCTATCTATAAATAAAGTTCATATGAATAAAAAGAACAATTATGTGAGTTCTACCTTCACAATTATGTTGTTCCTTATCACAGGGAGTGGAACCCTAATTTATACGTTGGAGATTTCAAATGAAAAGCATTTTAATAATTTTTATTTAAGGATCAAAGAAGAGGAAGAGAATTATATGAATATAATAATGAGAATGAAATCCAACTACTTATCAGAAGAGAATCAATGGCACCTAATGTTGTATTCATTGAAAGGAATAATAGCATGTTGAATAAAGAAGTCAGAGCTTGGTTTGATAAGAATTGTGATGAAGTGCAAGATTTTTATTTAGGATTGAGAAATTCAATTGGTCTTACTACAAGAAAATCCTATAATGATGGAATGATCTCAATATCTCACTAAGAAAGAGAGAGCTATATTCCCTTTTTAACTTAAACACAACATTTAATAGGATCAAAACATACATTTTTGTTATAGGAAAAATGGGATCTCAATAATTGAACCTCAAATTTTATCCCCCTCTATTTTGGTATCCTATTTTAGATTATTAGTTGGATGAAGCCAAGGAAGTCAAAATATAGCAACTATTTAAATAGAGGCACATATTTTATACTGACCTTAGTACTAATATTATAGGTCCCATGGATTTCAAAGTTCTTTGTGAAATGGGAATGAACAAGTTTATTTTTCAAGGTCAATCAAGATCTTAAGTTGGGGGGTGTGATGCACCCTAGAAACGTCCCATTCTTGTCCTCATACATCACACTAATCCTTCTTGTTTTTCATGCTTTTCCAGAAGTTTCCTTCCACATATAGCCATAATATTGAAAATAACATTATGTTTCTATACTCTTTTAATAGTTAGAATTATGTATTATAATTAAATGTATGATAGTTATCTATTTCTTTAGGATATTTTTTCTGTAATTTGTTTTAAATATGTTTTAGAGAAATAGATATATAGCATGGAATAACCTACAACAAAGGAATCTCATTACATGGACTATCTTGTAGACACTGCATAACCAAAGTCATGAATGAACAAATTTTGATTTATCTTTCAATCAAATTGCAGAAATAACCATAACCTCCCTAGAGCCCAATAAGGAAGCAACGAAGAATGAAACATCTTTTTTATCCTACATTAATGTTATAGAATTCATATGAATATGACTTTAGCAGAAGGAGTCAATTTTGGTTATCCTAATTTGAATATTTCTTAGATTAGAATATATATTATTTTGTATAAAACAATCTCCTCTATTTTGTGTGTGTGTGTGTGTGTGTGTGTGTGTGTGTGTGTGTGTGTGTGTGTGTGTGTGTGTGTGTGTGTGTGTGTGTGTGTGTGTGTGTGTGTGTGTAGCAATAAAGTTGAGATATAATAGATGTTGATTATATATTATCAAAAGTACATTTCTTCAAGTAATTGTTATTTTAACTTTCTAAAATAATTCATTTTTGTACTTTTGATTAATATGAATAAACATTTATAAGTTTAATTTACTGTTGTGAGAGGAAGGATTGAATCTAAATTCAGAAGGAGGAAGGATCCCCTTTGGAAGTTTTCAGCAACAATCTGACCTATTTTAATATCTAAGAATGTTATTTGATTTCTTTATGCATCATGTCTTTTTATTTTTGAATTGTGTGATTTAAAATATTGATTAGAATTTTTTGAAGCTTTTAATGTGTAAAAATTTATTTCATAGTATTATGTTTATGTTTAATTTCCAACATTTCATTTATTTCATGACTTCAACATCTTAGATAATAATTAGAAAAAGGTAAAATTAGAAGATTGAGTGTGCACATATAGTGATGTCATCCTATTAAGTCTTTGTCCTTGGGTTGACTTTTAAATGAAGTAAAAGGTATAGGTCCATGGTAACTCTTCTTGTTCATTTTGATCAAGAGAAGTATATCTAATTATGAACTGATTGTTAGTCACCTAACATTTTTAAAGAGTCAAACAAACATCAATGAGCCTAATAACAACCCATGATAGGAGGAGAGACCTCATGAATGTCTTCGATTAATTTTTCAATGGAGAGAATAATGAGGTTTAAAGACCTATTTTCTAAGATTAAGTGATTCTTCAATAAGGACATATGACCAAGAATATAGGGGTATTCAAGCAAAGATGTTGACACTAGTATTGGTCAAACATCAAAAATCAATTCCATGAATTACTCAAAAATTAAATGCAAGTAATCCTTTAACCTCAACCATCTCTTCCTACCCCTAGTCAAAATTATTGTAATCCAAGTTTCCTTCCAACTACACCTACCCTTCCTCAAGAAAATAAGCTTAATTATCTTGGAGGTCTTATTAGGATGTGATTATTAATTATGTCATGCCAAGTCTTGTGGATGAATCTCTTTCCATCACTCTTCAAGAACCCTCTTATTTACCATATCATAACTCTTATTCTTCTTGTCCTCATGAAGTCTTTAACCATTCTCAAATAGAGCCTCCAAGAGAGATAATTCAACCTCCAAGTGAACCTACTAGTTTCAAAGTCATACCTTGGAACCAATTCTATAATTAGTAGGAGAAATAAGATGAAGATGACTAATATTTAGAGTTTGAGCCCAAAGAAGACTTTGTGCCTATTCAAGCCCCATTTCCCCTTCCTTAAGAACCTAAAATTATTCCATATTGGAGGAACCTCCAAAATGGCTCTTAATAAAAGAAATAGGTCCTAGTTGAGAAGGATATGAATCAATTTTCAACTAATATAGAACCTCAAGAGATATATAAGAAGATTTAAATGGTTGTTGATAAGGATGAAGTATCATAAGACAATTGAATTTGCTTTCTCTTTAAGTATTCCTACAATAGTCCACCACGCCCAAGATCTCAAGTTTCAAAAGTAATCCATTTGTTTCTAAATAAACTCAGGAAGATATTCATTGCCCTCTAATCATCTCCCTTATTGAAGAGGATCCTGTTCTAGGGAGGATAGATGAATAACTTACAAATGAAAGTGATTTTCAAGAAGACTATGATGATTCAAGTGGGTATGAAGAAGAAATATTTATTGGTACTCACTTTATTAAGAGTAAAGGCAATTTAATTTTTATACATGATGAAGAAATTGTAGCATAAGATAAAGGGATTGTTGACTTGTTTCAAGATCTTAATTTTGGTGTGATTGAGAATGAATAAAAGAAAGGTGAAGTGATTGAAGAGATTGCTATAGTAGAGATTTAATTAGATGCACCTCATGATGCTTTAAATTTAAAAGAAATGGTAAATACTTGATTTGGTCTCCATTATGTCAGTCAAGAGCATAATGAAGACTTGTTTATAGCTTTAGAATCAAGATACTCACTTTTCCTAGGTGATTATGAGTTGAGTAAGGCAATAGGAGTTAGTTTTGGTTAGACAATCAACAAGATTGAGAGAGATAATCTTATAAATATACCTTTTTAAAATAAAACCTCATTAGATGATGATTTTTTTGAAATATTCAACATGTATTATTATCTTCTTACCTTATTTACAAACCTTAATGATCTTTTGGAGGATAATAAGGATCTATTTTGGCCACAATTTCTCAAGGAGAAATAAAATTATCTCTTTTGGATACAATGATGGACAAGTTGAAATCCTTCAAAATAATAATAAAGTCTAGGTAAGATACTTTAATAAGTGATATGAAGTTCATGATGCAACATGTCTTTCAAACCAATATCTAGATATCTTGGATACTATTGCCAAAGAAGAATAATAGAAGAAGGTAGAGGTTGAAGTCCAAGATAAATATATGTTCATTTGAGATCTATTTGTTTTTTTAGACCTAATACAAGGAAATTTAATTGTGTTAAAATTTAATAATAAGGCTTAGCCAAGTAAGAGTTCAATCAAATGTGATTTCACACACCATTACATAATTCATGAAGTGATCTAAAAAACTTGCATTTTGATCTTGGAAGAGGATTATTTGTAGGTTAGTTGTAGTTAGTTTGGAATTCCTACAAGTGTTGTCCTAAC
>JARHVA010003067.1:2092500-2110000 GCA_037957365.1 Torreya grandis
CACACATTCTTCTAGATAAGGAGCTTTACCAAATTTTAGAGTTAAAAAGAATGGGTGGAAAAACATATTATAGGAGAAAAAATTCATTTTTTAAAGGGTTTGATGGTGGCTATAAATGCATTTTTTAGGTTTTATTTAATTTTTATAATCCATACATGGTGGAATATTTAATTACTAAATGCAAAACCCAATTCTGTCTCTCCTAAACCACTTTTGCATAAGGAGGAGTTAATTGATCAAAACACCAAATTTATGCATATAAGATATTCAAAAGGTTTTATTGATGTTTATTTTTGTATTATATACACATGAAATAAATAATAAGTCATATTTTGATTGTAAAGAGGATTCAAAAGTTGAAAATGCCTCTAGGACTCCTAACAAGATCTCCCTTCTTTCGTATGCCTCGCATGTTAAAAGAGTAAAAAAGGAATCAATCAACCTTCTAACATTCCATGATATGAGGAGAGACCTCATGCATATATTAGAAGAATTTTTCATTAGAGAGAGTAATGATGTTGTCGATTCATGTAAGTGTATCATAGGGTTTATATAGTGTTGAAAAAATTTCTCATTTCAAGATTCAAAGAATATTTTGCATCAGTTATTGGTTGTGATTTTCTTGAAATCTATGGTGGAGTAGTAGCCAATAAATTTGACTATTTAAAAAAAATTATGTAAATGGTTTTTGTAATAAATTATGGTCCTAAAGCTTTGTGAAAGGTGAAAGTTTTTCTTACTAAATTTAAGGAATAATGATCAGAATCTATGTCTAAAACTCTAATCTAGCATGAATATTTACAATGAAAAATCAAACTATAGTGATTTGATAAAAAATGAGAAAATAAGTAGGGTAGGTTAGAAATAAGGATGATCCTGATCTTTAGTCTAGACATTTTGACAAAGCTTGAATTTCATCAAAGGTGTGCATCTTCAAACTAGTATATGACATGAAATCACCAAAAGTATAGATCCTATCATATACTAGGCAAATGTCTAAGGATATTTGAAACATGAAAATTAGAAATTAAACTCACTTTAAATATTTAATTCCACAATAAAATTTCATTATCACATCTTCAATAAAATTAAGGATATTTAAATGATTCTAAAACTTTCAATCAACCTATCGTAAGCTCAAATTAACAACTCTACATTAGCATATGTACATCTAGAATTCATAAAAGCAATTTAAATCTAAAAATCAAACTAGAAACTTGAGGAAGAAACCATGGTAATAAATTAACGAATAAATATGAGATAATCCTTGTAGAATTCTCTTGCTTGTATTACTTGCTCTAAAATTTACACAAAAGTTTTGCTCTAATAAGTCCCTTCATTTTATAATGATAATACACATTTTTATAGTCAACCTATGAGGTATGTCAGTTAGCCATTATCAAATGAGAATAATACAAGTGTCAAGGATAGGTGTCCTTCTACAACATTATAGAACCAATGACACTTTTCAAAATTAACTAACCTATAATTCATGTGTTACAAATTACACATGATTTTACAAAATATTATATTCTTTTTAAATTATTTACATGGTTTTGATACAAAATAATATCATAAGTCAACTCAATTGACTTTGAGACACCCCTATAGATGCATACTTTTATCTTTGTGCTAAAATCTTCATGTATTTGTCATATTTTCCATCAATCAATCTGAGATTGATGACTATTTTCATGAACATCTCCTCTTCTTGCCCTGCCAAATCTTGGAAGAACTCATTAGCTCTATCCATTAATTATTTAATACTCTTGGCATTACTAATCTTCTCATGTCTGAGATATGTTTGTTGTTAGCCATTATAGTGTCCTTGATTTTATTCTTGACCTCTTAGATGAACTGGGTAGCTCTTTTTTGGAACTCTTCATTAATTATCAAGACAATAGTACTAAGGATGGTTAGATCCTTGATCATACCTCCTAATATCTAAACCATTATATCCTCCAATTACTTGAAATCCTTCCATGTCCTTAGACCACTTATTCATATCATTGATCTTCTTCATCAAGATTATCATAGCCATATTCAAATGTGATAAGCTGATTGTTTTGAGTTTAGGGATCTAGCTTTCCATCAGTATCTTGATTAATTCCTTTACTTTATTATCTAAAGCTTTCCATTAATTATCTTGGTTCATAGCTAGGGTGTGATTTTTTCTCACTATTTCTAATTTAGACCTTATTACTTTCAAAGAAGTGAATATATCATAGATAGTTTCTTCAAAATTATTGATAATATCCACCAGGACTAATAAAATGGATTTCACTTCCAAATTATTCTTCTCCTATTTTAACCCTTTGATTGTAGCTTATAAAATCTCTACCTGGGATTGTGCTAACTCTAGAACATATTATTCAAATATAAGGTCCTCCCTTGGTCTTTGTTCTCTCTTATGGGTTAAATGAACCAAAGGTTCCACCTTTTGATGTAGAATCTCCTAGCCTCCTTCCATGACAATTGTCTTAATGACCCTTTGTATGCCTATGGTAGATGGATCATACCAAAATCTAATTGAAGATTGGCCAATATGCTTACTTGGAACCTCTTCATGTATGTTATCTTATTGAGTTGAAGTAGCCAATCTCTTTGCTTCTTCATCTTGTAATACTATATTCCAAGGCTTCAACTCCTATCACATAGGGATTTTTTTGTCTTTATTAGAGTCTATAGATGATAAGTAGTAGATAAATTATCCATTATTATTTCATATATGAACCATTCAAGTATATATTGTCCATATATTGGGTTCTCCTCATTGAATAAGTTGTTATCCTTCAAAGGTGGTGTGATGGCCACTTTAGATTTCTTTGCTCTTTAGACAATTACAATCTGAACTTTCCTCTTGGGAGGATCAATTACCATTAAGTGTAATGATTTTTCTTTTCCCTTTTCTTGTTTAGATTCTTGAACCTTTTCTTCTTATACATTAATGCCTGATTCATATGCCAGGGATAACATTCTTAATGCATCTTTAATAGATTATTGAGGATCTAAATCTATCATGTAAACTTCCTATTTAGGAAAATCCTATTATACTATTCTAAAATATTCATGGATTGAGGAACTTGAATCAAATTCACTTGGTCTCCTTTTTTTAGGCCTATGTTTTATTTGTATATCAGTTTGGGGAAGCCTAAAAGAAAAAACATCTACCAAATGATATTATTTGAGATCAAGTTGCCACCTATCTTCCATATTTTGATCTCTTAACAATATAGACTTAGGATTTATATTATACTCTTTTAATCTTCTATCGAATTCGTAGTATGAGGCTACCTTGGTGTATACTAAGTCAAATGCACTAGGTTCATGTTCATAGGGCACAACCAAAATACCTTTGATTCCAAAATTCTCATTTACTCTACCCTATAGATCCCATTGTCTATCATCATCTATTTACAAGCTGAAATAAGGCTTATGTTTTGAATAAACTTCAATGTGATCCAATTTATTGAATATGGTTCTACAAATTTTCATGAGAAAAAAATGTATAAGTCCTTTTCTCTTAGTTTTTCAAATGCCATCTATCCCATTTAATAATTGGTATGCAATTTCTTATTCTTCTAACTTGTTAGGCACATGAACTAGAAGTTTAAGAGTGGAAATTTGGTTTCATTTAATTTGTATAACTTTGCAATGAGGATATAGCCATATGTCCCCCATTATCTCAATTAATTTCTTGATTAAAGGACTTATCCTCATCATGGGGATACCACCAATGGCTTGACTCAAATTAGGGTAAATATGGTCACATATGAGTTGGATATGGTCCCTATATTTATAATTATTTAATTTGTAATAGTATTAGGACACAATCTAGGTACCACTGAGAGATAACTCTTTTTGGTTAGGGCTTTTGTTTATAGCACATAGGGCATCTAAAAATTAGGACATCATGTATAACTTAGTCCTCTTCTTTATTTTAATTTGATAGATATTTCTACTTAGGTAAATGCTAATAATTTCACCTAGAGGAGGAACCACCACTTATTGCATAATTAAATATACCACAAGCACCCTTATAGATTCTACATGTGCCATATGTGAAAATCCAACATGACCATTCTAACTTTAGGTCTAAATTGACTCACACGGATTTATTTTGTAAGATCTACAATGACATTATTACTAACTTCTATACATTTTTCCAAGATGTCCATCACGGTATGTTTTTGGGCCCATGTATTAATGGAGACTAGGTCTATTTGGGGCCTAGGTAATTTTTAATATGATTCAAAATCAATAGGGGATATATATGTAATTTACTTTAAACTAGGTTCATGAATCAACATACCCTTGTCAATTTTAGCATCTTTAAAAATAGGACTCAAGACATCGATACAGTGTACTACCTCTAGTTTGGTAGTATCATAATGAAGTCTAGTCATAAGAATTATCACTATTTCATCATAGAGTCTCATCATTGGGATAAAATTCTCTTATTATTTAGTCAAAATTCTTTGGTTCTCAATGGTCCAAAACAAATTTGAGCAATTATTATCTCTAGTGTTTAATGAGGAAGATATGAACTTTTAACCCTTGAAAACTTAGCCTTTTACATCTGATGATAGGTATAATTCAATTACTTTCATCTAAGTAGATCCATGTGTTTCCATTGATTTGATTCTAATCAAATTATCCACTTGGGAATGATGATTCAACTCTTTTGGCTATCTAGTTTAACTCATTAAAAAAATTATTATTAAGATCTATATTTTGTCTTAAATTAATGAATCTAGGAACAATTTATGGCTTTTCATATGTTTTATGGATTTTTATAGGTTTAAATATAACTTTAGTGGTGGTATATGAGTTTTAAATATGTGCTTTGGTGACATAGATCATATTTGGATCTTTCATTTATATGTTTGCATGTTTGGGTCCATAAAATATTTAGATCTGACATGTTGTCTTATGTGACATACCCTCGTAACATTATTAATTTAATTTCAAAACGTCATTATTGTCATTTTAGACATGTGTCATCATCTTGTACCTCCTAAAAATTGATCAGATTCACTTCATTAATATCCTTAGGAGTCTCTCAACCTTAACTTTCAATACCACTATTTATTTTATATTTGGGCCTCTATGATTATACCACTTGGTAGCCTCATGTGTCTTTTATGTACCATAATAATAGTCTCCATATGGTTAATTCTCTTACACCATGTGGTAGTCTTGCATTCAATTTAGGATCTTTGACTCCTTAATTTTCTTCACACTATTGATCTACATATTCTAGGTTGAATGTGTACCATTTATCTTCTATCTATATGATCAAACATGTGTCATTGATATATTAAGCATAAGATCAAATGTGGGACATTGACCTATTTTCTATTCACCTGATTGAATGTAAACTATTGATTTTTATCTAATTCATCATGATTGTGACACTTGTCACTATTACGTTCAATCTCCATATCCCTTGACATATTAACTTTGTGTTCACTGTTAGATCTTCAATGTGGATCATTGATAAATATTTGAATGTATGAATATGCACCATCTATATTTGATCTTAGAATCTTTGACTTATTGACTCAAGTGATCATTTTTGTGTCATTGATCTTCAATCTGATCAAGCGAGGTTTCAACACTTATCATTCCTATGTTTAATTTATACCTGTGAATATTAAAATCAAAAGATAAGGGTTCAAGATATATAAAGACTTGAATAAATCTTAGACCAAAGTTTTAGTGAATTAATAAACTTTATTAAGACTTATGATAAAATTAAACAAAGATTAAAATCTAATAAGGTGACCCTTCATAAAGAATGAATCCATTTTAATAAGAACTTAGGCAAAGTAATTTAAACTAAGATTTTGAATGTTTTATAAACTTGGATTCAAATAGGACCATGTTAGTTAACCAATTAAGGATCAAATTAATCATTGAAGCATAAAGCCATGAACCTTTGTTCATTTTACTATATATCCATTACTCATTCAAGATGGAAACATATAAACCAAATGTATCAACATTAGATAAAATCAAATAAATCTTTTATACTAAATGTCAAGGTAATGGAGATGAAAACATTAATTTTTTTTTTTGAAGAAGTGACTATAACCCACACCTTTCGTGAAGCCAATGGTGTTGCAGATTGGCTAGCTAATTGTGCAATCTAGATAGGTCAAATAGTGAGGTGACATGAAACATTAGAAAAGAATGTGGATTTGAGGGTGCTCATTCTTGATGATGCAACTCATGCAAAGGAAGGAAAGATTGGATTGTAATAGAAATATAATAAGTTGGAGGAGTGGTAGCATGGGGAAAGGACAACAATCATTAAAGAGGAAGGCCCTCAAGAGTGAGAAGTAGATCCTGAATATGCACAAACAAAGCCAACTTTCTAATCAATTTGGCAGCAGGTGGGATCATTGTAAAGACCATAGCGACTGGGTTTCAAATAAAATGAGTATGGCACGCGAAAGGAAGGGAGAACCCAGGAAGCAGGAACCCAAAAGCTGTGATGAATGGAAAGAGAAATAAGAAGTCTGGAGAATTCTGTAAAAAGTGAACCTAACAAAGGATTTTATAGCAGAGGTTACAGGGCTGCCTACGAATGGACTTAAATTCTCCAAGCAGACAAGCATTTTGAGTGAGGCCTTTTGTAAGTTCCCCAAGACGGATGTGGAAGAGCAGAAGCTGGTCAAGAATGGGGATTTCTATGAATTGGATCAAATTAAAGGGATATGGAGGGATGTCTTAAGCTGTATAAGGGAGTACTTCATCCTGGACAAAAGAAGTAAGCGAGTGCACAAATTTCACTTTGTCTTCCTTAATCATTTCAGGCACAAGGTAAGATTGTCTTTTCCCTTTTACCTTCGTTTCTCTTTGGTCCAAAGTTTATATGTTCATAGGAAAAAGGAAACACGCCCTATCCTACATGAAGGCCTTATTATGTTAATCGAAGGCTATTGCAAGTATAATGCAATGGTAAAGTACCCTAACCAGGGGAAAAATAAGGAGTCAGGGAGCAGAAAGAGTGAAAGTGTAAAAGGGAAAGGCAAAATCAAGCTCCCTAGCGCTAAAAATCAAAATGTAGAAGAAGATACTGAATGGGAGAGAATTGATAAACCCAGGGAGGAAAATTTGGAGGAAGAAGAAGGAACTAAAAGTTGGGATACAAACTCTAATGAGGATGAGGAATGTCCTGAGAAGAATGAAAGAGAAGATGTCAACACAGAGGAGGATTCTGCAAATAGAATAGAAGATACGGAGGAAAATTAGAAAGTGTCAGAGGATGAATTTGTCGAGATGGCCCTGTTGAGGACCCTGCTTCAAGAAATGAAAAGGAAACTATAGTTCAGGATGATAATCAAGAAATGCACATGGAAATTCAAACTGGAATTAAAGAACAAGATCAAAAGGGTCAAGAGGATATCTTTGAAGAAGCCAGGAACAATCCCAATAAAATTTTTGAGGAATGGAGAGAGAAAAAATAGAATGATGAAACACACACACCAATGACTTGGGTCAATTACAAAGTAGAGGCATCTTTCCAACTTGATTCTTGGACGTGTAGGGAGATCATGGATCTCAAAAGGAAAGTGGAAACTATGGAAGATACTCTGAAAGCTGTATGGAACAAAATTAACAATATGGAAAATCAGATAAGAGATATCCCAGTCAAGCTCAAAGCCTACGAGAATAACCTCCAGGAAATCATCAAGGACAACAAAATGAAAATGGAGGAAGTTATGTCCAATATTTGTTCTACTGATGTCAATATTGGAAAAAGAGCTCACGAGGAGACTAAAGCCTTGGAGGACCTAGCAAAAGGATGAGACAAAGTTCAAGAAAGAAGGCTACACAAGAGGGAGCCATGCTGGCGGTAACCACTACCCAGGATACTATTGTGAAAGGAAAATAAAATATGAAAATGATATTAGAACTGGATGAATAGTCTGGTTCCTCTTGTTGGTTATGTAAACTAGTCCTTTTTAATGGTTTCTTTTTGTAATCTTCTACCTATGGTGTAGCTAGATCTTTGTTAAATCTGGGTTTTGACCCGTAGTCTTTCTGGTGGTTTCAGGTCCATTTAAAACCTATTTTTGCTACTTCCTTGTAGTAGTTTTTAGGATTTGCCTATGGTCTTGGACGCTCTTTCTTTCTTTCCTTGTACTAGGGTTTTGGGGCCCCTTCAAAACCTATTTTTACCTTAATCTAAAACAGGTCAATGTAAGCTAGATCAAATATGATATTCAATAATGTAATTTGATCAAGTTGAATGTATAACTTATAGCACAATTTATAAAATTGAATAGGGATCCCCATTTTGAAAAAATGGGGGTATGTTGACTTCAACAAATGGTGAATTCTAGTGGAAACATTTCAAAATGTTAGAACTCATATACTCTTCGTTCAAAATAATAAACAAACTAATCATTCCACATGATCAAGTACCATTAGTAGGATCAATTTATGATTGAAACAAGTCTTATAAATTTATAATTAAGATCAAATATCAAAACTCATCATGTTTTATGTGTTCTTTGATTCATTTACTGATTTCCATTAGAATTCATAGAACACTTCCAGATTTCATGACCTAAATCATTAACATAGACTTGTAACATATTTAGATTTCTATTATGAATCACGCTTTATGAAATGGTAAGGATTAGGCATTCTCATACTGAAATCAAGGCATACATATCCATAAAAGAGATACATTTGGTTCCACTCAAGGCCTTGTTCCACTACCAGCTAGGTGTCCATAGCCTTGGTGGAGGTTACTAGAATCAACTTTGCTTAGAAAAAATTTAAATTTTCAATAAGGCTTTTATTTTTGTATTTTTCAACTTTAATTAGTTTTCCAACAAAGGTTAGGAACTATAATTAGCTAGGTGGTTAGTATTTTTGTCAAATGTTTGATTTTTAGACAATCATCCTTGGTCATAGACGTCATCCAAGGCAATAATGTTCTCTAAGTTTTAACATGACTTTGTTCTAATAATTCAAACTTTCACTCAAACAAATACAATCCTTATTAAAATAAAGCTTAGATCAAAATAAGGTTTTATATTTTTAAGGAATAACTAATCTACTTATTAATCTTCATTAATTTCTCAAAAACATAGCATTAAGCTCATAATTTCTAAGATCCATGACCAACCAATTTTTAAGAGTCATATCCATATTCTTGGATTGTGAAGTTATTTTAAGCATCTAGATGGATATGAAACTTGAAGACCTATCTTGGAAAATACTTATTGGAAGCCATAGAAAAAATCAAAGAAAACAAACACACGAGAAGTAAACAAATATTCACAAACACTATTTACAAACAAGGGATAGGAATGAAACTAATCTAAACCTACCAACACTAACTCTAACTAATCTTATAGATTACTCCATAAAGACTTGAGGTAAAATAGTAGAGAAGTAAGTCTTGAGATATTTCCCATTGGTTGGTAAAGTGAACTCTACTCCTTGCAAGTCCTTGAACTTAAAGGTGTTTTCTCCCAATGTCTCAACAACCATAGGAGAACTAAATCTCCCTATCTAAACACCTTGGTATTTTACAATTTGTCAATCCATATTTTGACAGCGGTTTGGTGTATAATAAAGTTATAAAATGCTTCTTCTCTTACATCCTCCATTTGGATGATATCAAGTAACCTAGAATTAGCATATTATTGATCATCTTCGATATACTCCTATATAAACTTGTAAGTTGGAAATTTGAGGCTAATTGGAAATAATGGTTCTTGTTTATATACCAATATAAATGGTGATGTTTTTAGATCTTGTTTCACTTTGTTTATATCTACCCATAAAACACACTTAAGCAATTTATTCAATGTTCTTAATTGTTGAGATGCAAACTTCTTAATAGATTTCATCAAATTCTTGTTTATAGAATCTAAAACTCCATAACCTAAGTATAATGATTAGATGAAAACTTAATAGCTATTTTATTAGCATAAGCCCACTGAGTCATCTCTATAGATGTAAATGTTGATCCATTCTCACATACCAATGGTATTGGTGTCCTAAACTTAGTGAAAATGTTCTCTTCTAGGAACTTGATAACATCTTTAGTCCTACATTATTTTATTGCTAATGCCTCTATCCATCATGTACAATAATCTATGGAAGTTAGGATATACTTGCACCCTATGGAATAATTAGGGTTGATAACCCTACAAAGTCCAAACCCCATTGATCAAATTCTTTATTAATTAAAACTACCCTGAAGGGCATAGTTGCTTTATGTTCAATAGTATTGAAGATTTGGCATTAACAACATTCCTTGGCATGCTTGTGAGAGTCCTTGAAAATAGTGGGATAATAATATCCTACCGTTAGATTTTTTTAATCTATTATTTTCCCACAAGGGTGTCTACTCCCAAGTTTCTCATGAAAGGTATTTAATATTTCAGTCGATTCTTCCTTTGAAACACATTTAAAATATATTCTTTCATAGTTATTCATATAAAGTATCTCATCCTTGATCAAAAAGTGAGTCGATTTGAGCCTCAAAGGTCTTCTCTATTCTCTACTAAGTCCTGTAGGTCATGAACCATTGGATAGAAAATGAATGGTTACATCATACCAGTCATTTGATTGAAATTGTTATTGGCCAACCTACTTGATGCTCAATTTAGGAATAGTGTTAACAATCATTTGAACTAATCCCTAGCACCTCACCAATGTTGTAGTTTTCATTTCAAGATCATATTATTGACTATCTACATACACTTCCTCTTATTTCTCCTAATTCACATTGACTTAACATGAGTTTGGTAGTAAGGTCTAGCAATATAGCATGCACTTTATTCTTAATAATATAGTGTCTAAACTATTTGACTACCTTAACCAAAGCAAATTATTTTCTATTAAATAGGGAATAATTTAGCTAAGTATTTTTAAATTTAGTACTCATAAATACAATTGGATGATCACATTTATCAATTTTTTGAGTTAATACAATTGTTAAAGTATGTTCAAAAACAATAAAATAAAGATAAAAATCTTTTGTAAATTCAGAACTTATCAACATAGGTGCCTATCCTATTGCTTCCTTGATATCCTTGAAATCTTTATTCATTTATTCATTCCATTCAACCTTTTCATCCTTCTTTAGTAGGTCATTTTTTGGGGGCTCTATTTTAGATATAACATTGACTCTATCTTGATCTATAGAAATCCCACCTTTAATAATTACATGTCCTAGTAATTTCCATTTAGTTACACAAAATATGATTTTTTAGGGTTAAGGGAATTTCATACCTTTTAAAACATTCAAATACTTGTTTTAAATGCATTATGTGATCTTTCCTATTCTTGGAAAACATAGTCAGATCATCCATATATATAATGATACATTTACCTATTAGACCTTAGAAGGCATGGTCCATAAATCTCTGAAAGGTAGCTCATGTATTGATGAGTCTAAAGGGAATCCTATTGTAGGAAAAAGTTCCTTATTTTTTGTGAATACAATTTTAATTCTATCTTCCTTGTTAATAAGTACCTGATTATAACCTTAAAAACCATCTAAGAAAGACATCATGATAGAACCACTAACAATTTAAATCACCTAGTCAAGGGATGACAAAGGATAATTATATTTTTTAGAATATTTTTTTAAGTTTCTAAAATCTATGCATAATCTAATCTCTCCATTTTTCCTTATAACTGACACTAAATTAGATACCCAATTAGATTGTCTAATTGGAGAAACTATTTTTGCATCTAATAATTTCTTGACCTATTTATAAATCAATGATTCTAAAACATTATTAACTAGTCTTTGCATTTTATTGAAGGGTTTATAGTCTTCTTTCAAGGGAATGGTGCGGGTGATAACTAGAGAATCAAAGATATTCAAGTCTTTATAAGACCATGCAATACCATCCTTGTACTTGGTTAATAAGTCTCTAGCCTTTCTAGACTCTTTATTTGTGCATGTTATACCTATGTTTAATAGCTAAGGTTGACCTTAATTTCCTATTTCTACTACATTATAATCCTTCCTATTTACTTAGGAACTTTAGCAGTTTCATCTAGTTTATCCTTGTCAAATAGTCTTTCCAAGGCAATCATGCCTTTATAAATCTTGTTATCATTAAATTGTATTATCTTATCATCAATTCTATCATAATCAAGGGAGCTCTCATTAACCTCATCAATAATATGAGACTCAAACACTTCTAATTTATTCATGAGTTCAATGATCTATTGGTCATCACTAAACACTTGTATATGATTAACATTATCAAGTACAAATGGACATGGGACTAATTCAATGTTAAGCCTTTGGGAATCTTGATTTGGCATTAGGCTAGTTGTAGCTAAAGCTGGTTCATCAATAGATTGGTTTCCTTCTCTAGGGATTTAAACAATATTTAAATCATAAAAATAATCAATCAAGTCCCACACTCTAAACTTGTATTTTTTTGGATAAGACAATTTGCATTGATACTTGCTTCTGACCTAATTGACTACTAATTCAAAATCATCATATACTAGTATTTATTTAACCTTGTGTTTAATAGAAAATTGTAATCCTAAGATCAATGCTTCATAATCTTCTAAATTATTGGTTCAAGGAAACTAAATTTTATAAGAGGAATTATATTTTTTTCCAATGGGGTTAATTAGAACTATTCCTACTCTAGATCTAGATTTGCATCTAGCATCATCAACATATAATTTCCAAAGTCTAGGCATAACATGAGAATCCTTATAATTACATATATGAGGAGTGTCAACAGTGTAAAACCCTAGATTAGAATTAATAAAATTAACCCTTTCATTGGATTCATTATATTTAGTGATCATATGCTTCATCTTTGGTTCCCTTTCAATCCAAATTTGATTAGGAACTCCCATCCATGGTAGCCACATGTGAGTGAAATCAATTGACATGTATCCATTCAAATATTTGGTCCAATATATGATAAGAAACATCTCATAAGCATTTATAATGTCCACCACTTGAATATCAATATAATATTGCACTCTTGGTTCTAAAGCAAGCTGCATATGCACATTTAACAATTCACCAATCACTTTAACTCTATATTTGCTTAATTAAGTCACTACTCTATTAGACACCAATTATTTTAAAAATATATTTTGGCATGATATTTTTAGAGGCCCCTGAATCTAATAGAAAATTATGCAATTTTTTACCAAAAGCTCTAATTATTAGTAAAAAAGGTGGAACCTCTATTTTATTCTTATACATCACTACATTTGCATTTATAGGCTTCTATGGTTTACTATGTTTTTAGCTAAAGATTCTATAAACAAGTATCTCTATTCAGTTATCTAAGTCAATTCATGAAATGTTATATTATATTTAATCTTCTTCATATCCTCTATTATATTATACACACTCTTAATAGAATAACTAGATGAATCACCATTATTCCTAGTGTTACTTCGCTTTGGAGGTTTTAGATTGTTATTTGCTTTAGGATTAGGAGGAATATCAAAGTTGTTTAGTGGAGTATAACTTGTCATTTCTTTATTGTGTTATTTAGTCCTTAATGGATAAGTCTTATTTAGATACTATTTTAAAGAATGAATCTCCTCTAGAGTATCTTCAAGTTCATTCTCATATTGAAATGGAAAATCAAAAGTCTCCACCATAAGAATTGTTTCAAAATATTTAGATAGCTCTAAAGATATATATGTCCCTACAAAATTATCTTTGTTAGGAACAACTTCAAATGTATCTAATTCATCTTGAAATACTTTAAAATCATTACAAAATTATACATAGTCTAACCATGTTTTACAATGTTATGAACCCTACAATAATTAGTTAGAGCTACATCACAAATGTCTATTTCACGTATGTTCTTAGTTGTAGATGAGTTATTATTATTATTATTTTTGATTCTATTTTTAAACCTATTTTTAGGTATGTTAAACTTTTGTGAAGAATAGTTTCTATTGGAACTTTCCCTAGTGTTACTTACCTATCTTTGTAATTGAAGAAAACCTGTACTCAATTTTTGAACCATTTTCAATATGGAGTCATTTTCATTCTTAGCTTCCTTTGAATTGTGGAATTGAGTACTATTACTATCTATTATCACCATAACTTATTTATCTTTTGAATGGGATCTACTTTTAGAGTAATTTACTAATCCTAGGTTCTGACCAAGATGAGCATGACTCAAAGGCAAATGGTTTAAAACTAGAGTTTGATTCAAAGTAGGCATGTTATGATTAGAATTTGGGATGACATTAAACATAGGAAAATCAAGATTGATGTTAGGAATAACATATGTTAATTAACCTTGGGGTTGCATTTGATCATTAATTTTTATAGGTTCAATATAGGCCAAGGCTAATGTATTTATAACTCCAACATCTCTCTTTATAAATATATAAGCCATTAGATCTAGAGTATCCTTATAGATTTCTAAAGATAAAGCTTGGTTAGGCTTTTAAGGATTTATAGTCCACTAGACATATTTTGAAATTTATCATTGAAAGCTCTAATGGTTTCATTTGAATCTCTCTTCACTATAGTGAATTTTTGTTACTAATTTCATATGGAAATTACTAAGTTTAAAAATGAGGTCAAAGGAAAGAGTTTCAGTGTCAAATTTTTATCCTTAATCCAAATTTAATCTATGTATTTTAATCATGAAATATGACTAAAAATAATTACTTAATCTAATCTAACCAAGTAATGTAAATTAAAATAACAAGAATAAATATGTTTAAAACAAGAAAATATTAATAAAAGATATTAAATAAAACTATAGTCTTAACTAAACTGTAAATAAAAGCTAAATTTATTCTTAAAAATACAACAATGAGATGAAATCAAAACATATAGACTAAATTAGAACACAGTTAATTAAAATTGAAATAAAATCAAGTAATTAAAAGTAATTATTTATCAAATTTTTTTATAAAGGGTAAAGGATTGATGATCTTTCCAAAAAGATAAATGAAATAATTTTGAAATCATTCCAATTGATGTAATTTTTAGGGATATTAAGAAACTAATCATATGACACATCTCTAAAGGTAAAAGGAAATAACCTATAAGCAACATCTTCATGAACAACATTTAACAATCTCAAGGTAGCCTTAAAATCCTTGATATGTTCTTCAGCAGTAACAATGCTTGTAGGATTAAATGAAGGTAAATATTTTTCTAGATTTCTTGGTAAGTCATGTACTTGACCAATCACATTGATATAAGATCCAACTAACCAAGCCATACCTTGATGAGGATTGAATTTAGCAAAAAAAATAGGTGAAGTAGGTTGAGATTTAGAAATTGTATGCTTACCTTTATCCACTCTTGTTTTCCTATGAAGTTACAAGGAAAAAAGAGGTAGCCTTATCTCTGACCTTGACCTCATTCTTATTCATGGTAGTTCCATCTTGTAAAATCCAATTCCTTTTCAAAATACAATATAGAAACTTTATCTTTTAAAATAACTATTCAATTCCTACAAATAAGTAGATTTTTACATTTAAATTTCTAAGTTTAGGAAAACTTTACATAAATTCATAAAAATATTTCAAAGAATGACTATATTCAATTATATTAGCTTAAATATACATCAAGACTTGTGAATATCAATGATCTTTGAACATAATTACTATTAATAACCTCAAACATGTCAAAATCACAAAGTTGAAGTAACCTTTGCAATAATTTCACATCAATATTTAAAGAGTAACTATCTTTAGATAAATAAGCCTAAAAGCTAGTCTAAAACCATGAATATCAATTATATTTACAAATTTAATCTAATAAAAAAACAAATCTACAAAAGATCAACTGATCTTTGAACAAAATTCACTAAAATCAGCTCAAGATATCTCAAATTCATAATTTTTTAGCTC
Source organism: Torreya grandis (assembly GCA_037957365.1). Taxonomy (NCBI): domain Eukaryota; kingdom Viridiplantae; phylum Streptophyta; class Pinopsida; order Cupressales; family Taxaceae; genus Torreya; species Torreya grandis. The sequence continues at coordinate 2,108,368 of JARHVA010003067.1, forward strand.
AATGCCCTCCTAGAGCCAATTCAAATGCATGTTGATGCATGAAAGTGTATCATAGGGTTTTTATACTATTTAAAATAGTTATAATTTAAATATTCAAATAATATTTCACATGAGTAGTTGGTTGTGATCTTCCTAAGATCTATGGTGGAGTAGTGGCCAAGCTATTTGACTATTTCATAAAAATGGTTATGTAAATGGTTATTGGGAGCAACTATGGTCCTAAATATTTGTGAATGGAGAAAGTTATTATTGATAAATTTAATGAATAATGATTATAATATAAGTCTAAAATTTTAATCTATCATGAATATTTATAATTAAAAAGTAAAATATAGTGATTTGATCAATAATGAGAAAATAAGTAGGGTGGGGTAGAAAGAATGATGATCTTGATCTTTAGTCTAGACATCTTGACAAATCTTGAATTTCGTCAAAGGTATGCATCTTCAAACCCTCATATGATATGAAATTACCAAAAGTATAGATCCTATCATATACTAGGAAAATGTCTAAGGATGATTGAAATATGAAAATTAGAAATCATACTCACTTTAAAGATTTACTTCCATAAGAAAATTGCATTAGCACATCTTCAAGAAAAGAAAAGATATTGAAATGAGTCTAAAATTTTTCAATCAACATAATGTAAGATTAAATTAAAAACTATTCATTAACATATGCACATATATAATTCATTAAAGCAATTCAAATCTAAACATCAAGCCAAAAACTTGAGGAAGCATCCATGATAACAAACAAACAAATAAATATGAGATAATCTTTACAAAATTATATCACTTGCATTACTTGCTCCAAAATTTACACAAACTATTTTCTCTAAAAACTTCCTCCATTTTGAAATGATAATACCCATTTTTATAGGCAAACTATGAGGTATGTTATTTAGCCATTATGTGTCAAGGATAGGTATCCTTTTACAACATTCTAAAAACAATGACACTTTTCAAATGTAACTAACCTTTAAGTCATATGTGTTACAAATTTCACATACTTTTACGAAATAGAATATTCTTTTCAAATGATTTATATGGTTTTGACATAAAATAATATCCTAAATCAACTCAATTGACTTTGAGATGTCCCTGTAGTTGCACCCTTTTGCCTTTATGCCAAAATCTTTATGAATGTATCATATTTTACATCAATCAATCTGAGATTGATGATTTGTTCCATAAATATCTCCTCTTATTGGCCTACCAAATCTTAGAAAACCTCATTAGATCTATCCATTTCTTCTTTAAAACTTCTGGCATTACTAATATTCTCATCCAATGACAAGATCATGTCTAATATACATTTATTATCAGTCCTTTTAGTTTGCTTGCTTTTATTCTTGACCTCTTAGATGAACTGGGTAGCTCTGTCTTGGAACTCATCATTATTTATCAATCTAGTAGTACTAAGGATGGTTGGATCTTTGATCAAACTTCCTAATATCTAAACCATTATATCCTCCAATTGTTTAAAATCATTTGAAAGTCCTTCCATGTCTTTAGACCACTTATTCATATCATTTATCTTATCCATAAAGATTATGATAGCCATATTCAAATGTGATAGGTTGACTATTTTGAGCTTAAGGATATAGCCTTTGATCAGTATCTTAATTAAT